>JAOXOE010000343.1:40161644-40175201 GCA_028565055.1 Phoeniculus purpureus
AATCTCTCCTCATAAGATTTATTCTCCAGGCCCTTCCCTAGCTTCGTTGCCCTCCTAAATACATGGTACTCCATGCCCCAACCGCTCACTGATGCCGCATGAGCAGCCTGCTGGCAGGGTAGCTGACTCAGGAAATGCTCTGATGGAAATGCTAATGCCACATGAAAGGCACCCGAGCTGGGAAGCCAGTTGCTCTGGCCTCCTCCTGTCTCACAGTGGCCTCTGAGCAGCAGCACACCCACACCATGGCAGTGGAGTTCTGAGCTGTTCTTTGCAACGGGAAGAACCATGCAAGGGTGGCCAACAAAGTGCTGCAATATTTTCCAGGATGGCTCCTTGCTGCTGCACCCCATGAGGAGGAGGCATAGGCAGGCACGGCCCAGGCCGAGTGGGTGGTGATGGTGGCACATGCCCATCTGTGCCATGGATTAACAGCATGGGAGTTACCTGGGAAACCTCCTACTAACTACTCTAGGGCAGTTTTCCCAAATTCCGAGCTGGGATTGAGAAGAGGGAGAAGGAGCTGCCAGTGCAAGGGCTTATGTCTTTCCAGCTGGCACTGGGACATGTTTATCCCTCTGCTGTGGTGCAGCCGTCACAGCAACGTTCTGGGTGTAGAAAAGCCCCAGCTTTAACTCTTCTCTCAGCACTGCCTCAGTCACAGTGCACTGACCCTGTCACACTTTGCATTCACAGCCTTTACAGGAGGGGAGAACTACCACACCACACAGACAGTAAAAATCCCTTATGCACAGTCACCTTATAACCCCTCATCCCCACCAGCAACACAGTCTCACCCCATCCTGTTCCTTTCTCCCACGTTTATAGCTGCTTTGATCCAGTTACTGTTCAGTGTGAGAGATAACAGCAAGTCCATGATAAGAGTCTCACATGGAGCAGTAACGAATCAAATAGTAATGGCGAGGGACTGGAACCAAACCCCACTGTCGGTTATGAGCTTGACACTGTCAACTTGGTACATTTCCCACTAGGAGACTTTGCCCTTGAAATGAGCTGTTTGTGAGGGTGTTATCTGAAGGAAAGCCTGAAGTGCTAAAGCAGGACTGCATCTCTTCTTTGCACCTTCTTTTTCTTACATGTGCCTGCAGTGAGGCTGCTTGAGGTGTGCAACAAAAGTTCTGCAGGAACAACCCCTCCTAAATAGGAATGAAGTAGCATTAAGGTTTCCTAGAAATACACTGCTTATGCTGTTCAAGATCTGAACTGATCTCTTAAAAATACAGCCCTGTCAGCACTGGGCTTTACAACTGGATTCTCTCTCCTTTTCCAGCTCCTCTGATGGGTTTGCTGGTGGTGGTTGTGTGATTTAAACTAATTTATCCTGATTTCTGCTCACCTTGCTTGCTTACTCTTCTTACTTTAGAGGAGAGGTCATTATCAATAATGAAAATGCATTCCATGAAGCATTTTTCTGATCTCACCTAGAGTTTTGGTAGTAAACTCAAGGACGTGAATGCTAGTTTGAAGTGTGTCAGTACGGATGCAGACTGTGAAACCACCATTGATTGAGCTCTTCTCTAAACACAGTCACTGCAAACTCATTACTGACACTGGCTGAGAGCCATCATGTATATCCTGCCTGGCGCTGGGATCTGGGGTTGTGTTTCTCTTAATTGTTTTTAATTCATGGCACTGTAGAGCAGCCACAAGCAGATGTTGGAACAGACAAAGGGCATCGCAAATTGGGGTTTGTTTGCCTGTTTTATGCATCCTGAGATTCTGCAGAGAGAAACCAGCCTGACTCCATTATTGTTTGTGCTTCCACCTGCAGTTTGAACTGCAGACAGACACCCCAAAAATCTGCACTTCTCTGCCTGGAATGACCCTTGTCAGGGGAAACTTATGTTGGTGAAGCAGGAGGGAACAGTCAGGGGTGTTTACCTTCCTGTTGCAGCAAAGAGTCTCTTTGGGTCAGAGAAGGAAGGATGCTGCTTCCATACGCGACCTCAGTGGAAACCCTGAGACCAGCAGGTCATAAACTGCAGCCAGAACACGATGCTCAGTGTCCATTTGTCAGCTTTATAGGATGTTTGTGGAAATCTACCTACAGACAAGTATCTTCTAGAAGCCTGGAGTGTCACCTCAGGAGAGTTTTTTCTATACCTGGCAGTGCTGTTTGGTCTGTTTGAAGGGAAATGAATAGGCCAGGCTGAAGTATTTTTAGGAGCTGGAAAACATCATCTTTGGCAGGGATGACACAGCAGTACTCAGAAAGGGAGCAAACTCCATCACAGCCTGGGAAACCAGCCCAGCCCTCCTGTCACATTGGAGGCAAGTGAAACAAAGGGCTTTCAGAGGGTCCTGCAACACATCTCCTGAAGCTGGTCCCCACACCGTGGCAGGACACAGCAAATACCTGACCTCATGTGCTAAACCCAGTTCAGCTGAAAGCTTCAGGCACATCACCTCTGATATAAGGCACAAGGATTGCATTCTAATCGACATCCAACCACTTAAAGAAGCTGGTGCTTTTTCAGCCCCTGTGGTCACACTGCACTCTGGCAAACAGTCTCAGCCTGCCCGGATGCTGAAAGCCAACAGCTTCCTATTACTTACGGACTTTCAGAAGGGAGGAACAGAGATCTACAATGAAGTGCCTCAAGTGTGGAAGCAGGACAAGGCTCTTAAAGCTCATCAAATGGCACAAACCGTACAGAATCTTCATTCCCTTTAAATATATGTAATGACACAATATAATGATATAAGAAACACTGTTAGAAAGTGGATTTACTAAGTTGTTATGTCACATTATGTTATGTCACATCTGGGTACATGATAACAAATAAAACACTGAGATAAACAGGGCAATGTTCAAAAGGCCAACACTATCCACAAAGACCTGCTTTGTTCTTTATGCAGCAACCACTAATTTACTCAATATATTCACACCTCAGTGAAACCAAATCAGAGAGATTTGCATAAGATAAAGCCATTCCCTTGGTTTTCTGTGCCTATGAATAAATGCATATGTGTGAACACAAGGAATCTGTAGATGTGCCCACTCAGTGATGCTCAAGCAGCTTTTAAAGTAGTTGTGCTGAGGGAAACACAAACCTTTAGGTAGCAGTACTTTGGTCACCAGAGATAGAGTTGAGAGAACTATCTGTAATTTATAAGTCAAAACGTGGTCAGAAAATGGAAATCCAGCATTTTCTACTTGTATTTGAGTCACAGAATTATTGAGGCTGGAAAAGACCTCTGAGATCATCCAGCCCAGCCCAGGACCTGACATCACCACAATCAGACAGACCAGGGCACTAAGGGCCACAGCCAGTCTGTCCTTAAACACCTCCAGGGATGGGGACTCCAGCACTGCCCTGGGCAGTCCATTCCAGGGTCTGATCACCCTTTCCGTGAGGAAGGGCTTCCTAACACCCAACCTAACCCTCCTCTGGTTCAACTTCATGCCATGGAATAACACTTTAATGTAGAAAATGGGCAAATTTATTTCTTGTTTTAAAAAGAGGGTAGAGCCATTTAAAAAAAAAGTCTTGCCAAGCATTCCAAATATTTTACAATTAACATTGTGTTTGTTTGGTCTGAAACAAAGCTTCTCTCTAATGTTTTGATTTGGCAGCAAAGCCCCGAATCAGCAATTTGCATGGCTCCCCTTTGACAATGTGAAGATGTCAGGCAAAAAGAAGAGCTAGGGGATGAAAATGAAAACAGAGAAGGAAATAATCTATCAGTTCTTGAGTAAACATTGCTCCGAAAGCAAGCTGGAATCCCAAGATTCTCATTAAGGAGGCATTAATAACCTGGAGGAATTCCAAGTAAAGGTCAGCAATAACGATAACGGGATTACAGGGCGCTGTTCATGGAGGGAGATGAAAAGGATGCAATTTGTGTATTCCAAGATAAAAAATGAATACTGGCAACACTGGTTATCATGGGGAAGAGCAGTGCAGCTGGAAAACAGTAAGGAGAGCCACGGAACAGCCACAGAGGGTTCTGGCCCTGGCGGGTGCTCTTTCATGAAGAGTGACCTGCAATAAAAGCCGATGGTTGGTGGGAGCTGTGCACAGCACAATGTAGCTGGGCTAGCTGTAGAATACTTTAGCCAGCGAATCAAAAAGCTATTTTAAACACTGGCATAAATAATAAAGGTTGTAATTTAAAAGCAGAGCGCATCCACACGAAAAATATCCTAAGGGAAGATTCATAATGTGCTCTTTCGTATGCGCAGGATTTCTTTCTGTGGAGGTGAAGCAGGCTGAAAACCACAGAAAACAGCCAGAAGGAGCAGAAAACTCGCTGCAGTAAAGGCACTAACGGCAAAGAATGTTCTAGCTTGGCCTGACACTCATTTTAAAACAGTAAGTTAAGAGTTTGCGGTGTGGACAGCATCAGTCCCTCCTATTTGTTTGCTCGTATTTGACTCTGGATTACATAGAGGAGAGAAAAATATCAGTCTGAGTATATAAAAATACATGTTTTTCTTGTTACTAAAGACCAGTTATTGACATCTTCCACATTTGCTTCAGTGGGGACCCCCCCAGTGCCCTTCCTCCACCAGCTCTTTCAGATTCAGGGGCACATCTCAACAATCCCAGGAGAACTGCACTTCCATCAAAAGGGATTTGGAGCTCAAAGATGAATTGGTGGGCACAGGTGTCACTGTGCCCAGCAGCAGAGGTGCGAGAGTTCCATATCCACATGCCCTACTTACTCCAGTTTGAGCCACAGCCCTGTCATGGAACTAGCAGCGTGCTAAGCCTGAGGTTACAGTCTTCTTTGGGTGAGAATCTGCCTCGCTTTGTACCCATTTGGAGGGGTACTGGGACAACTAACAGGCCAGAATGAGAGAGAAAGGAGTTAGCATTGTGCCTGCTGGGAACTTGCCTTCAAACCCCCAGTAAAGCCTATTAAATGAAACGAAGTGGAGCAGACTCCCTGCATCCCCTCAGCCTGCCCAGCGACCCTTCATCTCTATTAGGACACTCTTTTGCACTGAAGTCCATCCTCCAAAAGAGGTACAAACAGATCTAAATATAACTTTAGTTTCCTTTCCCTAAACTAAATAAGAGGGCTCTCCTTCTGTTCTCCTCCTTTTTGTTGGGTTTTGTTCCTATTATCCCTTTGTGAGGATGGAGGTAAGTACCCAGCTGCATAAGAAGTGTCCCCACACTCTGAATTGCAGGTAGCAGGTGGCATCAGCCCACCAGTCATTACAACAGAGGAAGAGGCATCTATCTAATTAGACCAACTTTACAATCCAGGCATGACCTTCAAACACAAACCTTTGTCCACAGCTGGATGCCTAGATCTGAGAGTTTCTGTTAAACAACTCCACCACAACAAACCAGAAGAGACAGAAACTGTGTTTGGGTGTAATGAGGGCTACCATCAGAGCTGTCAGGGAGAGACACAGAAGATGGGGTGGGATTCTCCAACGTAGACATCCATGTTGGACCCAACCCTGGTCCCATTTTCAGTTAATGGAAAGTTACTCAGTATAGCCAGTGAGTCCAAGATACCATTTCTCTTTTCCTGAAGTAATGCTGATCTGTTTGGTTAGAAAGGGCACTCACTAGATTCACTGAGCTTATTTGTTGTATCTCCTGTAAAACAAGACAGTCTCTTGTGCACTTGTATGGGCAGAAACAACTGTAACTACATTAAAGATGTGGAACTGAGGTCAGGTCAACTTTGGTCTGCACAGTTTGGCCCAAGACCACAAATTCAACTCCCCCTCAATTCAGAAACAGCTCCTGTACCCCCCTAGAAGAAGGAACATGGCAGGTTCAACAGTTAAAGCTGTTCTACTCCTTGCAAGCAAAGGAACCCGCTAGCAGTCCCTCCCCACAGCCCACAGCTCCTGAAGGAAGGGGACCCACACCTTCAAATGCCAGACAAATTTGCTTCCAGAAATCTATCAGCTGTGCTGGGTTCTTGACCAATGGGTAGGGTTGGAGGAGAGGGGTGAGTCTATGCCAGTGACAGATCTCCCAGCAGCAGCTCCACAGGACCTCGGGCTGCTCCAACACAAGGAAACCTCTCAGAGCTGCAAGAGCCTGCAATTTTGTGACTCTCCAGGAACCCAGCCACAGGGATGTTCATCTCCCTGGAGCTCACTGGTACCCATGGCTACAGAGTCCTTAGTAATTGTGATGGCAGGTCAAGTAAGCAAATCTCCACAGCTCCATAGCAACAGACATGAAATTAAAGCAGATCCAAACAGTAAAATATAGGAGGGCTTAGTGCAGACAAAATTTTACCCAGAAAGTGTTACTGAAAAGAATCAGCAGTAGGTATTTTGGATGGGCCCAGAATGAGAAGCAAAGAGAAGGAAGAGTGACAGTGTGTGAGAAAAAGGAATGAGATTGAAACCTCCCTCAACTGTATTAGAAAAGAAACTCTATTACCCCAAATCATCAGAACTGTCCATGTTTGATACCACTGGATGTGCACGTCAGGGTAGTTGTATTGGCTGCCATCAGGGGTGGGACAGACGAGAAGCATCCAGACCACATGGAACCACTGAAGAGCAGCATTTGCTCCACTGTGCATCTGCTCTTTACCCAACATCAAACTGCTTAAGAACCTAATGCTTCAGGTAACGTCATCCTCCTTACGCTGCTTATTCAACTACCAAAACTGCAGGATTCAGCACAGCATCTTGATACGGAACCAGGACTAGATTTGTTAATTAGGTTAGTTGCTTCATCAGTTAATTAAATGTTTTGTGAGGCTGTTTTCTCTATTCTTTTAATATTGCATAAAAGTGATTGTTCATCACACCCAAATGAGGGAAATATTTCTACACTGCTGCAGTTAAAAGGCTGATCATTTCCTCCTGGAGCGGACACTTTTGTCTTCCATGATGTACCCTGTCCTCCCCGTTCCCGTGGGAACACAGTCACTGACTTTAAGCACCTATAACACTACTGTGATTTGGATGTGATGCACAATAAAAACCATTAGCAGGATTCTGTCCCAAATAAATGATATTTCAGTGACTCTAAATCTTTCCGAGGTGCAGCTGTGCTGCGTTCCAGGATGAAGGATGGCTCTCTTTGCAAACAACATCAATTATGAATGATACCCGAATCCACTTAATACTTCAAGAGCTGAAGATGACTAAGGCTGTTAGAAGGGGAAAAAAAGCCCGTGTCATCTTTCATATTTTGAAGAGAAAGATGAATTGATGTTGTCAGAATAACAGAGAAGCACTGGAGCTTGGGAACAGCCCAAAGGATCATTCTCAGTGCTGTCAGCCACTCTGACATTTCCTGAATTATCTAAATATTTGTGTGAGTGTTACTTTTGAGATTCAGCATGTTCTGAGCAAACAGTCCTGGCAACAGAGGGGGTTTCCGCTCAATGAGAGGCATTTTGATGGTGCACACTGATCAAGGCACCAGCCCACCAAGACATTGAGTGGGACAGGTTGTGAAGGAGAAGTAGGTTGGATTTTTGTCTCTCAAATCTGACTCCTGCTTCACAGTTATTACAGAACAGTTCAGATAAATAAAACCTAGAGATTAGCTCCCTAAATCAGCTAGGGATACTAGTAGGTAGCAAAATATTATGCACAACCCTACTTTTGTGCTGCAGTTTAAGGTGTCACCTTATGCAGAACTACGCTACATGTAACGAGGATGTGTTGCTGCTCATCTCCTCCCATGTCCCACTTCCCTTCTACTGCTCCCCTGTTAATCCCTGGGGGTTTTGCTCTGTGGCGAAGCCTCCTTTTTGCACAAGAGCTAGAACTTTCCCTGCATCACCAGAAATTCATGTGCAAGTAGGTCATGAGGAGTGACCTGGATCCACGAGACAGCAATGGGAGAGAAATGCATTGATCCTTGTGGCCAACGGTGAGGAAAACAAGCCTCAGCTGTCCCCTGGGAATGTCCCTCACCTGTGTCAGCTCTCACATTGACTATGTTGTTGTTTTTGGCAACTTCCCATTAGAAAAGTGAGAGATGTGTGGCAGGAGGAACTTAAGAGAACCACATAAATCAGACCTACTCCTGCTTTGAGAGTATTCATGGATCTCAGGAGTGACACACTTGAGATTTAGAGGCAATGACCAAACCAGTGAGGTTTTGCAACAGATTCTGTACTGTTTCTGGATTAAACACGGTGCTGGTAGACCCAGGAAGGGTCTTCATAACATTTCCAGAGAGAAAACAGCTCTGAGAGCAGTATAGCCAGGAGGCACCTGAGCTCATAAACCACGTCAATTCTCCAGCTGGCTCTGTGCAGGGTTGAAAGCCTCTGTGCCTCCATGATTAATTAAATAGCAGCACAAACCCACTGACCATTTGTAATCGAGAGCTGCCTGTACATGAATAACAGGAATATTCTCTATCAGTTCATTACAACTACAGCAGCCAATGAGACACCAGGACATTCTGTCTTGGATGTGTGACAAGCAGGTGTTTAGCTGGTTGTATGTGGCCCATTAGCCTGAGGCTATGGAAGAGATGCTCTTGATGAAGCCAGCACAGGATGGATCCCCATCTGCCTACCTCCCACACACAGGCTGCCCATTATCTTGCCTTGGCTTGATCTGTTGCATCCCCAGAGCTATCACAGTGTACACTTTAAGCATGACCCAACAATAAATCTAACCACATCAGGAGACTATAATTCTCTGTGTTGATAGTAAGAATCATTTATCTTTGGCCAGTGAAATATGTGTGCAATTACCAGGAAACAGGATAAAATCCATTTCAGTTGTTATTTGACATCACCATCAAGCCTCATAAGAGAGTGAAGATGTCGATTAATGATATTTCCACTGAAAAGCTAATACTGATAGTGTTTTCAATTCTTGCAGGTGACTCCATAGGAGGAACTTCGTCTCTTTGTTTACTATTAGTGGCACAACACAACGTGTGCAAACACCTGTAGAAATGCTAGTCAATTAGAAAGTGCAATTAAAGAAATAAAGTGAACTACACTCTACTCACCGGGCTTTATAGGGCTTGTTTTTGTCTCCTTCTTATAGCGAACCAGCTGTGGGTTCCCTTCACTCATTGCCCCTGGGCTGAATTTCTTCCTGGAGAAGTCTCCATCACTACCAGTGCAAAAACCAATTGGACTGTGTCCAGCATCAGAAGGAGTTTTAACTGGAGATACTGACTGGCTACTGGGACAGCCAGTGTCATCTGGAAAGATAAGGGGAGACATCAGTATTGTGCTAACTAATATGTGCATGAACAACAATAAGTGTCTGGATGACACCTGTTTGCAGTTACCTGATCATGAACAACCCAGCCTCTGAAACCTGGTGAGAAGTGATTAGTTGCTCCCATTTTGTGAAGAAGCCTCAAGAGTCTTACAGCAGACTAAAAATGGCCAGTGCTTATTTTACTGAATCTGACAAAACACAGAATCAGGGGCTACACAATGACAATGGAGATCTAAGATGAAATCCTTTTGACTTGGATAGGTTAGAGACAACAAAGGGCATCAGCAGCCACCTCAGGAGCAGACACTCATTCATGGCTTCCAGCAACACAAACACTCCTGCTCTTAATGATTAGAAGTAAAGCAAGAAGTCTAAGTCCAGCTGACCTGGCAAGTTTCATCTAATCTCATCTCCTGGAGTTCAGGGGAACTGTGATTCAATGCCTCAAAGAGTCCTGGTGTTTTAGAGACACACAACAAATCCAAACAGGCTGCTCCAACTCTGGAAGCCTTGAATAACACTCTCCTGAAGAAAAGCTTTGCCTATCCACCCTCCTGGAGAAAAGTAATAGCTTGCTCTTCCCCAGGACAAAAGGAAAGCTGCCATCTCCATCGTGCAATGGCCCTCTGCTCCCAGTGCAACATCTTTACATAAAGTGAAACCCCAGAAGTGCCTGCAACTGAGCCAAACCATTTGCATGGCTCTATTGCACTTCCCTCTTCCCCCCTTTCATCATTTAGGTCAAGCCTCATCTTGCAATGAGATTTCTAAGGGCAGATTGTATGAGAAGTCAGTACACGGCTGCATATTGATGAGGCAGATGGAGCACCCCATAACCATCCAGTCCTCTTACCGCCACACTGCAGGAAAAAGCGGCTCTTGCTTTGCCTACTGTTTCCTCAATACCATCAAACCACCTCCTCCCTTCATGTGACCCAACTTCCCCCTCAAGCCTGGCCAGCTACCCTACCCTCATCTGTTTGTTCCAGAGCTCTGCCTCCCAACAATAGCTCTTCTCTGCTCCCACCTGCTGTGACCTTTATTCTCCCCAGTAACCAGGTGAGCACTCCCCCTCAGCTGCAGGAAGTGAATGATTATTGTACTCCCTCTGCTCTCACAGTTTATTCTCTCCATGCCTTCTACCCAGTGTTAGCCAGACATGTGAGCAAAATGATAAAGTTTCAAAATCCAGGGCAAGCTGCAGAGAAAGATCTTTTCTCTGTCAGTGTTTTGCGGTGCCTTTTGAAGATCAAAATGTTTACTATCATAGCAGGGAACAGCTGCAGTCACACTGCCAGTGCTCAGCTCCAAGGGCAAGCAAAGCCCTGCTGCACGCTGCAGGGAAGCACCTCCCGCCCCACCTGAAACTCCCCATTCTGGCACAGGGCAGTGTCCTGGTGAGCACCGAGGTCCTCGATGCAAACCAAACTGCCTGCAATTCTCTTTGTTCTTCCCTGCTACCAAAACCTTCAAAGGCTGTTGAACTGCATTTAACATGGCAGGTGCAATCCCTGGAGCAGAGCAGAGACCCTCCCACAGACCCTGACCATGCACGAAGCTGATGCCCTCTTGGTCTCACAGCCAGCCTGGCCACCTGCCCTGCTCACAGTGGACAGTGTGGGTTCAGTATTTCCCAATGATTTGCAAGCACTGCCAACTCTGACGGAAGGAGGTGAGGACATCCCTCTGCCCAGAAGTGGGCTAAGATAAGGAATCTATCTCCAAAGTAGGCAGTGGGGTAACAGGAGCAGATGAGGCCACAATGGGAGTACATTCTGTGAATCAGAAGAGGGGTGGTTAGTAGTCCAAGAGAGGTTCTCCTCCTCCTCTGTTCTGCCTTGGTGAGACCACATCTGGAATATTGTGTCCAGTTCTGGGCCCCTCAGTTGCAGAAGGACACAGAGCTGCTTGAGAGAGTCCAGCGCAGAGCCACAAAGATGACAAAGTGAGTGGAACATCTCCCTGATGAGGAAAGGCTGAGGGAGCTGGGTCTCTTGAGCTTGGAATAAAGGAGACTGAGGGGTGACCTCATTAATGTTGATAAATATGGAAAGGGTGGGTGTGAGGAGGATGGAGCCAGGCTGTGTTCAGTGGTATCTAATGATAGGACAGGAGGCAATGGGTGTGAGCTGGAACACAGGAGGTTCCACATCAATATGAGAAAGAACTTCTTGACAGTGAGAGTGACAGAGCAGTGGAACAGGCTGCCCAGGGGTGTTGAGGAGTCTCCTTCTCTGGAGGCATTTAAAACCTGCATGGACATGTTCCTGTGCAAGTTGATCTAGGAGATCCTGTTGTGGCAGGGGGATTGGACTAGATGACCTTTTGAGGTCCCTTCCAGTCCGTAATTTACTGTGATTCTGTGAATTCAGTTTCCAGGAAGGTCAGGGAAGGATTAAGTCCTACAACCCAGCAAAACTTTTGCCCCAGGAAGGATCTGAGGACCAAATGAAACAGATGGACCTGATTTAGCTTCTCAGGCATATGAGCTTCGGTGGAAAGGAAAGGAACCTGGCAAATACTGCTGTGAAATCCCCACTTTTGATCTGCCCTGTATTATTTACTTGTGTAACAAGGGAACCCACATAAACTTATAACACAGGACTTTGACTGCTTCTTTAGCAATATTCACGGTGTCTTTTTTCCCAGTGGTCTCCTAAGAGTGTTCTGGGAGCAGCCTTTTCCTTTGAACATCAGCTGTGTTTCATCACTGGAGCTCTGCATCTAACCCCACCTCTCAGATCAGAGGTGCCTGCCAAGTCTCAAAGCCAGGCTTGGGATTGTGGCTCCTCTAGCAAACAATCAGGGAGGTTGCTCAGGGCGCTTTGACATTTGCATGCACTGACTAACTCTCAAATAGTAAAGTCAGAGTATAAACAACAGTGTTAAGGATAACAAGACCCTAACAACTGACACAGAGATTGTTCTCATAGGCTTTAGGGCTGTACGGGGTGATGTGATGGCTTTATCCGATTTTCTGGGCAGAGAGACTTCAGGACCTTCTTTAGAATAATACTGCCTTTTTCTGAAGGATTAAAGAAACACTAATTATACAACCTCGTTATATAAAGTATCCAAATAATTAATGATGCTCTTGCTGAGGAACTGCTGACTTATTTGTGCTTTCACTTGTAGCTGCCAGATCTAGTTACGCACATGTATGGGTCTGCACTGTCCACCCCGTACCTGATCCCCACTCCATTGTCCCACTTCCGTCTTCTCTTAAGGTTCCCCTGACCAATATTCAGGTTGTTCACAGTCTGCATTTCCACTGTGAAATGTGGCTTCCAGAATTACACAGGAGCCTCTAAAGAATTGTTGTAGCAAGGGAAAACCATCTGCGAGTCAGGAAAAACATCTTCACAGAGTGGTCAGGGATTGGAACAGGCTGCCCAGGGAGGCGGTGGAGTCACTATCCCTGCAGGCATTTGAAAAACACATGGATGTGGCCCTATGAAAGATGATTTAGGTTGGATATTAAAAAATAGTTCTTCAGTGTGAGGGTGGTTAATGGCTGGAATGGGCTGTCCAGGGAGGTGGTGGGGGCCCCATCCCTGGAGTCATTGAAGGTCAGGCTTGATGAGGTTCTGAGTGGCCTGACCTAGGTAGAGTTGTCCCTGTGTGGGGAAGTTGGACTAGATGACCTCTAGAGGTCCCTTCCAGCCTACAACATCCTATGATTTAGTGGGCACGGCAAGGTTGGGTTGATGGTTGGACTCGATGATCTTGGAGGTCTCTTCCAGCCTTGATGATTCTATGATCTATGATGCAGTATTTTCCATAAACCTGTCCTAAAAGATATCTGTTCCTCCCATCTGAAGGTGCAACAGCTAAGTTGCACTGAAGGAGCAGATTTTAATTGACTTTGGCAGCAAATCTACTAATCTCCCGTCTGTTTGAACATTCAGCTAAGAAGCAGGAGACTGACGTGAGTTCTGGGAAACCATCTTACAAAAGAAATATGTGAATGTGGATCACTGGCTTTGCCACTACATTTATAGCACCACTAATGGCATTAGTATCACAGAAAAAAGCCATAAAGGCTTACTAGTAAAAATATCAATAAATATAGGACGGTTGCAGGAGAGCAGTCAGGAATAACACCGCTCCCAGACTTATTGCATCACAGGACAAGGGTTTTAAGATGATAAAGGACTGAAAACCTATTTGAACATTTTAAAAAGAAGTGTTTGAACTAAAAGTGAGAGAGATAATAATCTGAAAAAGAGACAAAGGGTTTTGGCTGTTCGGTAAGTTTTTTAAGCCCTTTTGTACAACTCACTAACTATTGTGGTTTGAAAATTAGTAGAATTTTCAGACTTACAGGTTTGTGCTTTTATGAAGGAAAGAAAACATCCCGTTGCTTTAAGAGGCTTCTCTTCCCCGGAACTGTCCCA
>JAOXOE010000343.1:40175301-40216949 GCA_028565055.1 Phoeniculus purpureus
TGACTGGATCTAGGGGATCCTGCTGTGGCTGGGGGATTGGACTGGATGATCTTTGGAGGTCCCTTCCAATCCCTAATGTTCTGGGATTCTGTGATTCCCCTCTCCTGCCTGAGCAATCCAGGGTACGCCCCACCTGCTCCTCTAGGTTTGTCCTCCTGAAGTCCAGGTCCTGTACTCTACTCCGTGCCTTTCTTACAGCTCTCAGGAACTTGGACCACCTCTGTTTTGTGATCCCCATAGCTAGTGCTCATTAATTCTCTTACCCCCGAGCAGTTTTTCTTGGTTTGAGCAGCCTATCCCGTGGTGCATGACCTGAATTCACCCCGCTAGCACCTGTGCTAACAAGTTCCCTTCCAGAAACCTCCTAGACAGCTTTCACCTTGCCAGCTTATCTTTAAAGCAGAACTTAAAAGTTAACATCCACATTTGGTTCCTACTTTTGTTTCAGTTCTTCTGATGAAACTTCTCTTGTTCGCTGCCTTTTTTTTCCCTTCTCCTGGCTCATTTGGTAAATAAGAACAGGTTTTGCCTGGACGTGGTCCGTATAGTCTTAACTTCATGGAAGTAGTGTGGTCTCAGAGGGTTTAAGTGGACTTACCTGTATCTCATGCTTTTAACTTGAATTATTGTGTTTCTGGCTGCGCTTGCTGTGGGAAACAAAACCCCAGTAGACAAGCATTAGCTTATCACAGCTGGAGCATTTTCAGCTCTGAATCTGCTCTCTCTGTGTTTTATTTCAACAGCTTGACCACGATTTGAAGCATGCTCACGAGCTGCGCCAGGCTGCTTTCAAGCTCTACGCTTCCCTGGGAGCAAATGATGAAGATATCCGGAAAAAGGTGAGTCTGTGAAAAATGTTCAGGCAGGTGAAGATGGGGCTGAGAGTTAGGCTGAAGTGCAGTGCAGTGACTCAGCAGGGTGGCCAAGTGGCCAAGAAGGCCAGTGGCATCCTCACCTGTGTTAAACTGTGTCCCCAGCAGGAGCTGGGAGGGGATTGTCCCCCTTGACTCAGCACTGGGAAGGCCACACCTTGAGTACTGGGTCTAGATTTGGGCACCTCAGGATAAGGGAGACATTGAGGGGCTGGAGCGAGGGCAGTGGAGGTCAACGTTGCTGGGGAAGGGCCTTGGAGAATCAATGTGATGAGTCTGAGATATGGAGAGAGTTGGGGCTGTTTAGTTGGAGGAAGAGGAAGCTGAGGGGAGACCTCATCGCTCTCTACAACCAGCTAAAAGGACCCTGCAGAGATGTTGGTGCTGGACTCTTCTCACAGGTCATTAGCAACAGAAGCAGAGGGAAGGGCTTCCAGCTTCAGTAGAGGAGGGTTAGACTGGCCATCAGGAAGAAATTATTCATGGAATCATTCAGGTTGGAAAAGACACTTGAGATCACAGAATCACAGAACATTAGGGATTGGAAGGGACCTTGAAAGATCGTCCAGTCCACTCCTGCCACAGCAGGATCCCCTAGATCCAGCTGCACAGGAACATGGCCAGGTGGATTTGAAATGTCTCCAGAGAAGGAGGCTCCACAACCCCCCTGGGCAGCACCTGCCAAGGCTCTGGCACCTGCACTGGGAAGAAGGTCCTTCTAACATTGATGTGGAACCTCCTCTGTTCCAGCTCGCAACTGGTGCCCCTGAGCAGAGCCTGGCTCCATCCTCCTGACACCCACCCTTTCCATATTGATGAACTTTAATGGGGTCACCCTGAGATCATCAGGTCCAACCATTAACCCCACTCTAGTTCACCGCTAAATCTATGCAACCACCTCTAAGCAACCACCATCTCTCAGCAACACACCTAAACCATCTTTAAATACCTGCAGGGATGTTTTTTCACAATTAAACCCTGGAAAGGTCAGACTTTGTGATGGGGGCATCTGACTTGCACAGTTGGTGTGAAGAACAACACAGGAAAGAGATGGGATGATTGCAGTGCTTAGTTAAAAACATGTGGCAAGAGGGGGGAAATGGAGCAGTGCCTGGTTGCCTCAGCGGGGAGTTGCTGTGTCAGATGTGGCAAGTCCTGCAGAATTGTCTGAATTTATTTGCCAATTTAAAGGGGGAAGGAGAGGGAAGAAAGATCCAGACAGGAAGGAGGCAGGAAAACAGTGTTGAAAAGATAACTGTCAGGAAGATTTGTCAGTGGGGAACCAGTCAGGGTTCCAGAATTCAAACCCATGAGCTTCTCTTTTATTCCAGGGTGAACTCAGGGGTGACCTTCTCCCTCTCTCCAGCTCCCTGAAAGGAGGTTGTAGTCAGGTGGGGGTCAGGCTCTTCTCGAAGGTAACTAGTGCCAGAACAAGAGGGCAGGGCCTGAAGCTGCCAGGGGAGGGTTAGGTTGAATGTCAGGAAGCCCTTCCTCATGGAAAGGGTGATCAGAGCCTGGACTGGACTGCCCAGGGCAGTGGTGGAGTCCCCATCTGTGGAGACATTGAAGGGCAGCCTGGCTGTGGCTTGTAGTGTCCTAGTGTGGCCACTGTGGTGATGTCAGATGCTGGTCTGGGCTGGCTGAGCTCAGAGGGCTTCTCCAGCCTCAGTCAGCCTGATTTTCCTTAATATGGAAAGAGAATACATGTTGCTGCTTTTAGCCGCAGGTTTCACATGCAGTGTTTAAGGTGTTGCACACACAAACCCCACTGCCCACAAACGATTATTCAGATAACATGAATTCTTGATCTGTTGCTGCAGATAATTGAGACTGAGAATATGATGGACCGCATTGTTAACGGCCTGTCTGAGTCCAGTATCAAGGTGCGATTAGCTGCAGTCAGGTAGGAGAATCCTTGGATTCCTACAGATACTTCTGTCCACGTTTGATTCAGCCCTGGGTAGAATTTCTGCTAAGTTTTCAAAAACTGATCTGACTTAATTTGTGCCGTTGCAGAACTTAAGGTGGGGTGGAGGAGTTACTCTGGACTCGCACGCTATTGTCTGTTTGGAGTTTCAGACTGTCCTGTTTATCGAATTCTAACTGAATCTTTGTGCAGGAGTGTAAGCTGTGGTGCTGGAGACGTGGGGGTGTCTCTGCCTCACAATGAAGGTTTCTTTTCCATTGTAGATGTTTGCACAGTTTGTCCCGGTCTGTACAGCAGCTAAGGACCAGTTTTCAGGATCATGCCGTATGGAAACCTTTAATGAAGGTAAGCGAGGAGGCCTCAGCTCCCGAAGTGCTCTGTTCCTTTAAATGAGGGTGTAGTGTTTAGAATCATAGAGTCATTAGGGATTGGAAGGGACCTTGAAAGATCATCCAGTCCAATCCCCCTGCCACAGCAGGAGCCCCTAGATCCAGTCACACGGGAACGTGGCCAGGCGGGTTTGAAACATCTCCAGAGAAGGAGACTCCAGAACCCCCCTGGGCAGCCCCTGCCAGGGCTCTGGCACCCTCACATTGATATGGAACCTCCTATGTTCCAGCTCACGTCTATTGCTTGTCATCCTATCATTGGGTGCCCCTGAGCAGAGCCTGGCTCCATCCTCCTGGCACCCACCCTTCACATATTTACAGACATTAATGAGATCACCCCTCAGTCTCCTCCAAGCTCAAGAGCCCCAGCTCCCTCAGCCTCTCCTCATAAGGGAGGTGCTGCACTTCCTTCATCATCCTTGTTGCTCTATGCTGGACTGCCCCCAGCAGCTCCACATCCCTCTTGAACTGAGGGTTTCCATATGCAGTGGTGATTGTAGCCTGGTCTTCCTCTGCTGCCATGTTGTTACCAATTTTTTTTTTGCTCCCTTGGCTAAAGCCACTAGCTCTCTGCTGCCTCAGGTCTGAGCACAACTTCTGGTTTTGCATCCCTTAAAGAGGTCTGGATCTGCCCCCGCCGCGCAGTGTCTGCTCGGTAATGCCGCAAGATTACCCAAACCCCAGCGGCTGCCTCTCGGCTCCCCTGAGCTTTCCTGTTCAGGGAATCCCTAGATCACCCAGAACCCTTGATAAAATAACATTTGGGGACCAGTGCTCTCGCTGCTGCGTGTAGTCACATAATTTTACATGGTTGCATAAACTTACACAGATTTTTCAGAATAGCACATTTAACAAATAAGGTAGCAACTACTACTGAGCATATCCTTTCTAAGTTTCCCTGAGTAAGTAGCTGAGCAGCATGAAGAGGTTCAGACTACATGAAACTCTTGGTGGCATTCCTGTCAGTCTGTCTTTTCCTTGATAATGATGCTTTGAAGTCTCTAACTTGTGTTGCAAATGTTCACTGAGTAATTTACAAAAGGTTGAATTCTTCAGACAAAAAAAAGCACAGTTGGATCTTTGATTAATAATTCTGTCTTCATATTAACTTTAAGTAACTAATAGAGTCTGATCCTTGACAGCTACTTTGTCCTGTATTACTCTTAATTTTTAATTATGGGATCTTTGGGGTCTGTTGAAATTTAAGTGTAATGCAGCAGTTTGTGCGAAAAATTCTCTTAACATGATAGATTTTAAATTCTTGTGTTTGGAACTACAACATCATCCAGGTCTGTAACACAAAAAAAAAGTTGAGTATAAAGAAAAGAGCTTAACAGTGAAAATGTTTTCATCTCTGCCAGTTTCGGTTTGAGATGTCTCATAGATTATGAAGTGGAGAAGCATAAGCAGAAACTGGAATCACAGAATTATTAAGGCTGGAAAAGACCTCCAAGCTCAGCCCATGACCTAACATCGCCACAATCCCCTTTTTGTAGATAGGCCTATATAAAAATCATTGACATTGAAATAACGGGGAGATAACACCTAGAGTACATTGGTCTAGCTATGGCTGCAGACTAACCCAAATTCTATGTGACAGTGCATTGAATAACCCTACTGCTATCAATGAAAGACCAATAGGAAAAAGTTACTCAGCCTCAGGCTGTAAGGGGTTTGAAATACATGATGAACTGAACGTGGTTAGATTCTAATTGGTTTGGCAATTATTTTCCCCATGAATACTTCCCCATGATAACAGTCTAGTCAAAAAGTAGGATAAAACAGTAACTTCAACAAGGAATTCTGCTGGGATGTCAAACTTAGACAGAACCTTACTGAATAATTTTGCCACCACAGGTTTTCTGTTGTTTTATTGTGGTTTTTTCCTGTTCTTTTTTCTCCCATTGTTCTTCATTCTTGTTAACTGCCACAACCTTCCAGCATGTACCTTCATCACTTGGAGCACAAGAATAGCTAATGTCTGTTTAAATCCATTAAGTGTCCATTAGTGCTATTCAACAAATGATTGCTTCGTCTCAGTTCTTCTCTCCAGAAGGTCCCCTGAGGTGACAGCTCTGCACTAGTTAGCCTATGTCCTCATCTTTTCTTTCACCTAATGGACTGTATTTAATGGTAGTGATTGTGGCACCTCAATAGTTTGGCTTTAACACACTTAGTGATTATTGAGTTTTTCACTGGAGCAATTAAAAACATCCAAAGCTTTTACCTGCTCTCTTTCTTCACATTTCTAAATATTTGTTATCAAAATCAGAATTGTATTCTACTTGGCCTGTTTTTCTTCGCTCTGCAGTTTCTAATAGAAACAGCTGTGGCTGCAGAGAGCTAAATTTGTAATGAATGGAGCCCACAACTAGGAAAAATAAATTCCTCATAAATAATGTATACTCCCCCACTTCAGTGTAATTACAGAATCACAGAATTATTGAGGCTGGAAAAGACCTCTAAGATCATTAAGCCCAGCCTATGACCAAACGTCACCACAATCAGCTAGACCAGGGCACTAAGTGCCACATCCAGTGCGTCCTTAAATACCTCCAGGGATGAGGACTCCACCACCGCCCTGGGCAGTCCATTCCAGGCTCTGATCACTCTTTCCATGAGGAAGGGCTTCCTGACATCCAACCTAACCATCCCCTGGCAGCTTCAGGCCTTGCCCTCTAATCCTGTTGCTAGTTCCCTGGGAGAAGAATTTGACCCCTACCTGTCTACAACTTCCCTTCAGGTAGTTGTAGAGAGTTAAAAGTCCCCCCTCTGCTCCAGGCTAAAAACCCCCAGCTCCCTCAGCCTCTCCTCATCAGATTTTCCCTCTAGTCTGTTCCTCAGCCCCTCAATGTCTTTCTTGAAGTGAGGGGCCCAGAAGTACTCCAGGGGAAGCCTCACCAGTGGCCAGGACAATTGGAGAATTACATCCCTAGTTCTGCTGGCCACAAGGTTCCTGATCCAAGCCAGGATGCCATTGGCTTTTTGTGCCACCTGAGCACCCTGCTGCCACCTGTTCAGCTGATTGTCATCCAGTACTGCCAGGTCCTTCTCTGTCAGGCTGCTCTCCAGCCCCTCATCCCTCAGTCTGTAGCTGCAAGGGATTATTGTGGCCAGTGTAGGACCCTGCCCTTGGCCCTGTTAAACCTCATCCTGTTGGCCTCTGCCCATTGACCCAGCGTGTCCAGATGTCTCTGCAGTATCTTCCTCCTACACTGCCCCCCTACTTGGTGTCATCTGCAGATTTACTAAGGGTAGATTCGATCCTCTCATCCAGATCATCAATAAAGATGTTGAATAGAATCGGTTCATCATCATTCTAGGAGAAAAGGTGTAACATTGATGCCATGTATTTCACATTACCCTGCTGACTTCCATCTAAACAGTAGTATTCTTTAAAATGTTCTTTATGCTTACCTTATCACTAGGAATTCAAAATATCCTAATATTAGATCTATAGGTCTGTATAACAGATTGTTAAACTATCCCTCTGCTACTTCCTGTTTGTTGGAGTTACTAGGAAAGATGTTATCTATTCTTTCACTCATTGATCCTGAGGTCAAGTATGAAGTTGCTGCTGATAAAATTAGAGGTTGGCTGGCTGTGGGTGAACAGCAACAAGGTCAGACCAACCTGGCCACTCCTCCTGGCTGGCTCCCATCAGCAGCCTTTCCATCAGCAAAGAAAGGCAGAGAGAGTAAACAGAAGAGAAATCAGACAAATTCAGATGTCACACATGATGGCTTTTGTAAAAGTACAGCTGCTTAATCATCAGGACAAACTATGCAAAAATATAGACTCATAGAATTATAGAATGGCCAGGGTTGGAAGGGACCTTAAAGACCATCTAGTTCCAGTCCCACTGCATAGGCAGGGACACCTTCACTAGACCTGGTTACTCAGGGCCTGGTCTAAGGGGGAATGTCACTGCTCATGGCAGAGGGTTGGAACTAGATGATTTTTAAGGTCCCTTCCAACTGCAACCAATCTATGATCCTCTGAAAATCCAAAAGAATCCAAGTTAAAAACATACAAGCTAAAGGTTAATGACATGTTCCTGTGTGACTTGATCTAGGTGATCCTGCTGTGGCAGGGAGATTTGACTGGATGATCTTTTGAGGTCCCTTCCAATCACCAATATTCTGTGATTCAGTGATTTTTGAACAGAGTATTTTATCTCTGGAAAGCTTTATTTTAGAAATTATGTTTATATTATTCCTAAATTGGAAGTTGCGGAATTATCGCTTTATGAAGACAGTTATTCTCAATATTTGCACTCTGCTAATTTCCAAGGGGTTTTCCCATTAATGCAACAACCACACACAGGTTTGTTGTGCATTTAGGGGGATAGTGTGGGTGGCTACTCTGGCAGGTTTTGCATGGTGTGGGCGTTTATGTGCATGTTTTAAAACGTTCCGTTCTCACTGTGGCATATTCCCTGTTGAAGCTATAGACTGTAATGCAAAAACCTGAATGTGTTCTCACAGGAAATCCCACCGGCTATTTCCATCACCTGACCTCTCACAGTTTTTCGTTGAGGTGTGAAGGCAGATAAGGACTATTTTCCAGTTTCTGCTTTAGATAGAAAGCTCTGCTGAGTGGTGTAACTCCTTCCTACACGAATGGTTTTGAAATGGTGCCTAACATTAAAACCAGCATTGCATAAATTGAGTTTCTCTTCCTGAATGCAGGTTCTACAGGCCTAAGGGTGTCAGTCCCACCTCAGCAATGCCACATGAGCGCTGCTTCTCAGCTTGGCCACACTGGCCTTCAGCTCTACTGATCCTGGACCAGTAGACTTACTCCCTAGCTTGTTACTCCTCAGATCTGCCTCAGTCACAGATCAGGAACATGTGGCTAGCAGGACTAGGGACATAATTCTCCCCCTGTACTGGGCGATGGGGAGGCCTCCCCTTGAGCACTGGGGGCAGTTCTGGGCCCCTCAATTCAAGAAATATATTGAGGGGCTGGAGTGAGTCAAGAGGCGCAATGAGGCTGCAGAAGGGACCGGAGAGAAAGTCTGATGAGGAGAGGCTGAGGGAGCTGGGGGTTTTTAGCTTGGAGGAGATTTGGGGTGACCTTCTCCCTCTCTACAACTACCCGAAGGCAGGTTGTAGTCAGGTGGGGTTTGGGCTTTTCTCCCAGGCAGCTAGCACCAGGATGAGAGAGCAGGGCCTGAAGCTGCCAGGAGAGGGTTAGGTTGGATGTCAGGAAGCCCTTTCTCATGGAAAGGGTGACCAGACACTGCCCAGGTCAGTGGTGGATTCCCCATCCCTGTTGATGTTTAAGGACAGACTGGCTGTGGCCCTTAGTGCTCTGGTCTAGGTGACTGTGGTGAAGTTAGGTCATAGGCTGAGCTGGATGATCTTGGAGGCCTTTTCCAGCCTTAACAATTCTGTGATTGCCAGAAACTGGCCTGCCAGTCTGGACTCTGAGTTTCCTTACCCTGCCCTGTTCAGCCCCTGTCTGGCAGCATTACCCTGCTGCCAGCCATATCTTGCTTGTTGGCTCCTTGTCCCTGTGGGGTGTCTGTTTCCTGATGAACAGCTGGGGACATGCAGTTACGGTGTCTATCAGGGCATGGGATGTGGGAAATGAAGGTACCCTACGAACACCTCCCCATCTCATCCATGTCTGGAACACCGGTGCAGAAACAGCCGCTGCAGGTTTGCTCTGCTGGCAGAACAGGAGGTGTTTAAGCAAAGATTTACAGAGAGCAGGAAGATCTGAGTGGTCTAACGGTCCTGTCGGTGCTGCTTTGGCCTGCCAGTGCGAGCAGACAAAGCGTTCCCCGAGCCCACTACTGAGCCTGTGCCCTGTAACGCAACTCGGGGCACACACAGCTCTGGGGAAGATGTGCCCTTACATTTAGGAACCCTCCCTGCCCACCAGCAGTGCGCACACGGGCCTCGGGGGTTCTAGCAGGCTGCACCGCCACTGGCTGCTGCGGCCGCTCCCAGCTCGCCAGCTGCCGGGGGTGGGTCCAGCCCAGCCCAGCCCGGGCCCACCCAGTGCCCGCAGCGCGGCCACGTCGGCCGACTTGCGGGGCGGGGGGAAGTGCCGCGGCCGGAAGGGGCGGCCCCGTCTCCCGGGTGACCGGGGCCCGACATGGCGGCGCGGGAGGTGGCGGGGCGCGCCCGGCTTTGAATGAGGCGCGGCCGGCCAGGGCTGAGGCTGCGGGAGCGGCCGCCGGGGCTCCCCACAACTCCGCGCCGGGGCAGGTGAGGGCGCAGCGCCGGTTCCTTACTCGCCAGGCAGTGCCGAGCCCGCCGCCACTGCCGCGCAGGCCCCGCTCGGGGCGTCCCGAGGTCTTGCGGCCGCCGCAGGCCTGTCCGGCCGGGCTCGAAGAGTAACGGCACGTGCGGCCGCCCCAGGTCTGTGCGCGGCGGTTCCGGGGCCCTTTTGGGGTGGAGGGAGAGGGCAGGGGAATTTTACGGGCTGGGGAAAAGCTGAGGTGAATGGGAAGTAGGTGAGAGCGCCTGGGAGTTTGTCACCATGTGGAGGGGAGAGCCTGGGGGTCTGTTCGTTTGAGGAAGAGGAGGCCGAGGGGAGAAGTCAGCAATGCGCATCAATACGTAAAGGGCTGTTATTGGCAGGATGGGGCCAGGCTCTTCTCGATGGTGTCTAGTGACAGGACAAGGGGCAGCAAGCACAGACTGGCAACAGGAGATTCAGTTTGAACCTACTTTTTTACAGTGAGGGTGGCAGCCCGGGAACAGGCTGCCCAGAAAGGTGGTGGAGCCTCCTGCTCTGGAGACATTCCAATCCTACCTGGATGTGTTCCTGTGGCATCTGCTTTAGCGGATCCTTCTCTTTGGACTAGAAGATCTTCAGAGGTCTCTTCCAACCCTTTAACATTCTGTAATTCTGTAGGACAGACTCGTGTCCTGGTGGAGCTGATGTTTCAACCTCTTCTGCTGTTTCTGGGGACTGTGGTTCTGCCCTGCTTGAAGTCACTAGGCTGAAGTTTTTCTTTGTTCACTTACTAACAGATTGCCTAAAAGTTAATGTGGAAGTGCACTTTTAAAGGCTTAAGAATCTCTTAACAGGTCACAAGAACTTGTGCTACTCGTTGATTTCAGCGCTGTCTGTAATAATACTTGGTCCTGGGCTCTTCTGTAGGGTAGTGGGTCACTATTTCGTGGTCATGAATTCACAATGTAAATGCGTTAGTTGCACATCTAATGAAAAATAGTATAGCTTGCTGCTTTATAGTCTTTCTGAATACTGTTAAAATAAGGAGATGGCTAGCAGAGATTTCTTTAAGCCTCCTTACACTACAAGACATGTTTTGCATCTTCGCTGTAAATAGCTTGTGCTTGTTGAGACCGCAGATCTTGTAAGATGCTCATGTGGCAGCAACAGTGAGAGTGTGTTAATGTGTTATCTTTGGCTTTCTGTGTTGCTACAGGTGACTGAAGTCTGAGGTGACTAGTAAGGATTGAAACAGAACTGGAGTCTCTTGAACTCTCATTCAGTGTCTGAAAACTTCTCCAGTGTTGCAGAGTGAGTTACATGCATTAGTGCATTACAGCAAACTTCTTGCAATGTGAAGAAAATTGTAGTGAGACTGCATGACTTCAGTCTTTAAGTTCTAAATGCTGGTTTTCAGAAAGCAGTAGCAGTTATAAAGAATTACCAAAGAATGGCTGTGCTTAACCAGTGGACATAAACTTTCTGTTTTGAGTAATGTTGCCTTGAAAAGTAGAACTTACTCTAATTCAGAACAGAAAGCTTCCAAAGTTCACACTCACAACATTGGAAGTACATTCAGTTTCTTGGAGAAAATGAGGTGGTGTTCCTATAGAAGATTTTTATTACCTTTGGTGAGACAGACAAACATTCCCAGTGTCTTATGTAGCTCCTGATAGTCTTGAAATCTTTTTCTGGATTTGAGCACCTCGGATTGCTCAGCTTGCTCCCATCAGCCAGAGGCAGAGTAGTCTTCCTTCCAGTTACCTTACAGGTGCCTAGTTAGGGTGCTTGCACTGAAGGTTGTGGAGTTACTGTTGAAACTACAGTCCATCTCCTGCAGATAGAGGAGATGCCTCTTAATCTTCCCTTGGGATTCTGCTACTCTCTCTCTCTAGTGCCATAGTAGTCTGGCTTTGAGATTCAGTCATGCTGCCCTTTAATCTTTCTGTTTATGCAACTTACGGATAAATTCATTGACCTGGTAAGTTTAATATTAAGTTTTTGCTTAGTCCAAAACACAAACAAAGAGATTGACCAGGAATAGGAAAGTGGAACCTCTCTCCTTCTTACAGGGAGTTTTCATCTCGGTATAAACTTGCTTGGGCACCTTCAGGTTGATGTAGCCACTACTTTTGAAAAAGTTCATACAAAATTAAAGAGACTCTATTCTTGCCATTGAATCTTGAGACTAATCATATGGTACTTACTAGGCTTTTGTTAGTTGTTCCAGTGAAAGCATACTGGTTCTGCAGTACTGCTGTGAGGTTTTGGTGCTGAAATACGTATGCACTCAAGGCTATGTTAGTGTTTTGTATTAGGAAATGGATGACTTATTTTGCTTTAGGACGATGAGACTACTCATGTAAATATGTAATTGTCAGGAAATTTTCAATTCCAGACCAGTTATCTTTATTCTTGTTTTAGATGCCATTGGCTATTTAGCTTTAAGTTAATGTCCCTATTTCAAAGGTGTCTTGATGTGTTCATAGCAGGTAAGCTGACATGAAAGAAAACGTAATCATTTCTCAAAGCACTGGTAATTCAAGACAGAAACACCATTTTGAAGCTAGTGACATCTAAAGAAAACCCCACAGTACCAGTCAGTCAGCACTGTAGAGGAACAGAGAGTGAGAGAAGTGCTTTGTGTGTGTTATGACAGCTTTTTCACTGACAGCAGAAGATTAGTTCTCTAGGAGAAAGCAAGTCTCTAAACCAATCTTAGTGCCACAGAGTGACTTTATTTTAGAGTCAGCTCTGTTTCTTGAAATAGTTTAGATGGTTTTTGTGTGTGCAGTTAGAGGAAAGAGAAAGTGCTTCTTCAGGTGGCAGTGGGCTCATTGTGCAGGATGGCCAGTGAGTCTTGCTTATGCAACCATGTTTGCTGGGTGGTGCCAGGAGTTTTAAAGAGGCCACTGCTGCAAGCTGAAAACAGTGTAAAAATGTTTCAGTTCAATACATTCCTGAACTTTCATTTCCTACCCTGTATTTTCTTTATGGATCCATAAAATGTTCTGGGGGATAAGTTATTTCATTTCTTCTTGCTTGGCTCTAATGTCTGTCACGTCTTGCTGCTGCAACACTCAATCCTTTCTGTGCCCATTTTCCATGTGAGTAGCTGTTGTGACTTTAAACCAGAAGGCAGTGAGAGCTATGCAAACTCCAGCTACATTTGGTGTCTGTTACAAAATTGTTCTGCTGACTGCTAGAATTAAATTGATTAAGATTCACGACATGATTTATTTCCTTATTTCTGTCTGTTGTAATGGAATTTAAAAGTTCAGTTGGCAGTAAGTCTGATAAATACAATACATTTGAAGCTATCTCAGCAATTAGAGAAGGAAAGCTCTGTCCTGTTTTACAAATGGAATGCTCAGACATGAGGCCTGATGTGCACAAGAGGGTATCAGGCTGCCACATGACTCTTATCAGACTTCCTGAATTGTAGTCCGGTGTTTCACCTCTGCTGTTAAGAAATGGTCTGGGATTCTTACTGGAGAACTGCCACTTTGTCTTGTATCTTTGTGCTGTCCTGTATCATGGTCAGCTGCTGATATAATTGTAGTTTCTGTTGGGATTGAGTATCAAGTAAAGGCTTCAGAGAAAAGGAAGGTCGTGGCCCTGCCATTTACTATTGCACTGCTCAGTATTTGTTGCAATTCATGATATAATGAAGATAGATGGTTGAGCTTCTTTATAGCATTTGAGAAAGTGGGACAAGAAAAGAACAAACACTTTGTTTCGCTTAACAAATGTAGGGTAGTGGTACCACATGAATTAAGTCTGCTGTGAGCTCAGGAAGTACTAGTGTTCCCCATACATCTGTGTTCATACACCTGCTTCAGAATATAAAACCATTTACTTTTGAGAAAGTGAATCAACTTGAAAAAATGCTTTGAACAAACAAAACCAATACATGCATCATGGCTGGAAAGCACCTCCAGGATCATCCAGTCCAGCCCTCATCCCAGCATCTCTCTAACCCCTAGACCATGGCCTCAAATGCTCTATCTACTCATTTTTCGAACACCTCCAGGGATGGTGATTCTACCACACCCTCCTCCCTTCGCCTGCAAAAGGCACAAAACAAAACTCAAAACCTTTAGATAATCTTTAACTTTTGTTTTTGGACGGTGCTGTCCTTGGAGCCACAATGCCAGTGCTTTGTGTGTTGTTAGACACTATGAAGAGTGTTTGACTTTTGCTAATCTTGAGCCTATAATTGGTTTGAGATTCTATTTGAAACAACTTTTAGCATATAGTATATGTATTGCTTCATATCATACTTGGCAGTATAAAAACCAGATATACCTATGGAAGTACTGTTGGTTGCTCGTGTTACTGTAGCCAGCTGATAGCACATTGTTGCCAAAACTCGCATTGCGCTACTCACCATCTTAACTGAGAGGACTGTAACCAAAGCTGAAGGGCCTCATGCTGCCAGAGTTGAAATGAAAAACAGTTCTAATACAAGTGGAAATGGCCTCAAGTTGCATTAGGGAAGGTTTAGATTGGATCTCAGGAAGAAGTTCTTTCCTCAGAGAATGGTTGGGCACTGGAACAGGCTGCCCAGGGAGGTGGTGAAGTCACCATCACTTGGAGGGGTTTTAAAAATGTGTAGCTAGAGCACTTGAGGCCATAGTGTAGGGGTTAGGGAGATCTTGGGGTGAGGGCTGGACTTCATGATTCTGGAGGTCCTTTCCAGCTGTGATGATTCTATCTTTTGTGATTTTTTTTTTTTTTTTTTTTTGAGAGTGTCTCATCACAGCTCTGAAATTTTTGTGACACACAGACGGCAGAGAGGGACGTGTTATGTGATGGTTAGGGGCAGTGCCTAAATGGTTAGCTATTGAACCCTGCCGGATAGCCATGCTGATCACATTGGAAGTGTAGTCACTCATGTAGGAATGACCTGTGAAAAATTGATTGACTCTGATGGCTGACTCATGTCAGCAGTGGACTCCACAAGCTTGTGAGCCAGACTTACACACAGATAGATGTCTGTGTGGATATGTAACTGACACAGCTGACTGTTGGTTTGGTTTTAGTTTTGCACTGAAGTAGTATAGTCCCCAGTCCTTCAAACTGAGCTCATTTCAGCAGGTCACCTGCTCTTCATACCTAAAATCACAAGCTTGTTGGCTTCTAGCTGCCTCTTTTAAAACTAAGTTTCATCAAGTGAGCCTTAGTTTGCTGTAATTTCTACTTTTAGAATAGAGGGTTGTCCATCTGGTTACTATCCAGTTTTTTTCACTAACTTCCACTATTTCTGAATCCTTAAAATTGACTGATGCCTTCTCCTGTCATCTAGATATTGTCAGAATTCCTTATTCCAGAAGGTAAGGAAGTGCTTGAGCACAGTATGAAGTGGTAGTCCTGTTTTTAAAAGCTACATGTGTTGGGCGGTACTTGTGATTCTTGCTTCTTTGTGGGAAGTCTGGCTGTTTCTTGTTCCTGTTGGGTGAAGAGCCCATTTAATACCCACTCATGTATAGGGCGCTCGACATTTCTAAGACTCCCATGAGACTTAAAACACTAGTGTTGAAGTAGGGGTGAAATGTGTCCTGTGAGGCCTTTCTGCTGAGCTACTGCTTGGTAATGCAGTCTGTAATTTGTGGTTACTTACTGATTTAAGCCTTCTATTTAAAAGGGTCTGTTTGTTTAATAGCCACCCTGTATGGTTTTGCAGTAGTGCAAGTCCCTGAGCTGGACTGTATGTGAATCAGTATTTCCAGTACTGTATTACTTCAGTGTTTCATTCTAGTTACATTATCTAGCAAATGAGCACCAATAAAAAAAAAGAAGTCTTAAGCTCCATGAAGCTCACAAATCCCATTATGTACTTTTTAATAAAATCCTCAGGGCAGTATTGGAGCAGCCTGCCTAATGATCCACCTTCCTGACTCTTCCTAACTTAAAGCCTGGAATATAAACAGTGATTTAAATGCCATAGCATATTTGAAAACAAGCTGTCCTTCCATGGAATACTCATGGCCTGAGGAAAATGCCACAGGGCTGCCTTCTCTTCTAACCAGGAGGTACGTTAAACTCACCACAGAAAATGTTGTTACATGTGCAGATGTGTATGATGAAAAGCTGTTTGTGAACCTGACCTCTTATCCTTTACTCTGAAATGTTCACTTGGAGAAGAGAGAAGAGGGATCCTGGAACTACAGAGGATTATTTTGACTCAGTTTGTACCTATTTGAGAGTGTCTGTTGGAATAATGTGACATAGTGAGTAGAACTCTAGAACTGACACTGAAAAATTGCTGCTGATAACTGATTCAGCCAAATATTATTTTTGTTTGGCTAGGTTTGATAGCTTGATCTGGCATCAGAATCTTGACATATCCAGGGGTTAACTGGTGCTCTAGCGCGTACAGGATGAACAGTCTCTTTACTAATGACACTGATTCTAAAACAGTGTTTGTTCTCATCATGCATTCCCATTAAAAATGGAAACGAATTTTAAACAGCCAATTTTGAGTTCTGACTTAATGTCTAATTTTATAATTTGTAAATGGAAGACTTGCTCAAGCAAGTGTGAGCTTCTTAGTGATGATTATTGTGTTTTCCTTGCACCACAAGTGCTCAGTGTCAGTGTTGATGTCTAAAATGGATTCTACTCTCGCTGCAACTGACTGCCCATACTTCTTCAAAAGTGTCTTTAACTCTGACTTAACTTGTGACTGTGCTTCTTTAAAGGTACTCTGATTATTTACACTAGTGAAATGTTCTGATAGTCAGCAGGTAGTGTCTCTGCTCCTGGTACCTCTGACTTTCAACAGTTTCACAGAATGCTCCTTGCTTAGCAGCAACTAAGGAAACTGACTTTAAGAGCTATGTAAAGATGTATAATCCTCTACATCTCACTTTTTTTCTTTTGCAGGAAGGGTTTGTCATCATGGCCATAACACAGTTTCGACTCTTTAAGATCTGTACTTGCCTGGCAGCAGTGCTTTCTTTCATTAAAAAGTTGATATGCAGGTAAACATGTCTGATTCCATTTAGTTTACCATTCTTAATTACAGGTTCTTGCACTTCTTGCCTTTTCCCAACATCTACCTGGTGCTTTTCCCAGTTATGATTCTACTAATTGCAAAACAATCTAGACAGAGAAGTTGAATTCGTTCAGAGTTTTACTTCAGAGTGTTACTTACTTCAGGGTTCCCAGGTCTGTTTTAATGCAGTTATGAGTGCATTTTGTGTTATGATAGCTGTAATGAGGAGCGCTATCTAATCAGCTATGGCCGGAGTTTAAAACTGCCTTTTAAAACTTTCAGCGTTTTCCACATTTTCTAGAAGTACTTGGCAAGGGATATTTTAAGATGTTCAGTTAATGGCAGCTTCCATCACTCATCAGTCATTAGGCTTTTATTATAAATGTGACTGTCATCTTGCTTTGTAAAGAAACTGTTGCCTGACACTTCAGATTTTTCTGCCTAGTGAGGAGTCTTTCAAAAGTTGGAAGACAGTGATTAAAGTTCAAGGGAGCAGCTATTTTTACATGACTTACTTTTGCTTACTCTTGGAAGTCATAGTCACTTGAGCTTTTTCTAGTGGTAGATCCATGAATGCAGCAGTGTAGTACCTACAGGCATTCAAAAAGCCCTGAAGAGTTAGGGTTGTGTAATAGCAGAGGTCAGTAGGGCAGTAACAGGGCACTTGGGGTAGATCTTAGCACAGTGCTGTCATATGAACTACTCTTACACTTGAGATAAGTGTATTCTCCTTTTGAGTATGGCGGCTACTACTTCTGCAGTGAGGTTAAAGCATATGCAGAATATGTGGTAGACAAAAAACAGTATTTCCTCTTTACCTTTTTCCACAAATAAGAGGAAGCTGTCAGCCGCTTAGCAAACTCACTACAGACTCAGTAAAGCTTTAAAATTATATCTTTTAATGCTACATGCAGCTAAACAGGTATCACCCTTGGTTCTGTGATTTGGAATCCAAATTAAATTAAGAATACTTGCTGTAGAGCTTGTAAAAGAGGTCAAAACCCTGACGATAGCTTCTGTATTATATGGATCCTGTTAAGATCAATTTCATAAGCAGATGTAAAGACAGTATTTCCCACTGCATTTCCACTTCTGGGGAACTAAATCCTTGAAATGAACAGCTGAGGAGCTGTTAGGGAATAAAAAGTAGGAGAATTTTTGTGCTGTGAGTAACAATTAGTTGAAAGAATGAAGAATTGAAATCTTTCACACAAGCAAACGAGTGGATAGATTAGTTCAGTCCATTAACTGCAGATGTTTCTCCTGTTTGCTGTCAGCTGCAAAGCACAACTTGATAAACTTTGTTTTCCTTTAATGCACTGCTGCATATAAATGTGCCTGGTAACCAGCAAATTAAATGTAATTAAATGTGCATTTTTAATTCGATTGATATGAGCCGCTACATATTTAGATGATCTAGTTTACATTGGTTTTCCATTTAAACAAGTGCCTTTGGGGATCATGCATCTTTTAGTCAGCTTAAAGCCTACATATAGTGCTAGTCAGCTCTTTAGTTGAAACTTGGCTTTGATAAACAGATTGTCTGAATCCACTGTTTCCAGGAAATAGAAGGTATTTGTATAAAAAGAGATTAAATTAATTCAATTTAAAATCTCTAGTTATTTTCTCCAGCTGAGAAATCTGGATAGTGCTAATTAGTAAGGAGAAACAAACCCAAGAGTTCTTGAGGCATTCAGAGCAATGATCAATATCCGTGTAATGGTGGTTGTGAAGCAGCTGTTACTATAGGTGTGTTGTTCCCTTTATGGAAAGAGAAACGGCGATAACATGGACAGAAGCAGTTTCCTCCTACCTTCACCCTTGTTAGGGTAATTATTTTACCTAGATGAATGCTTGTTATAAGCTTCACTTACTGGAGATCATGTACCCAGGGAAATATATAATTACAGAAGCAGTGACTTAGATTAATACTGAAGATCTATATCTCAGAATACAGGTCTGGACAAGGATGTTAACCAAGCTTGGGTTTAGAGGCATGAACTAAATCTAGTCAGGCGGAACCAGAAGGCTCCAAAGCATTTGAGGGAGCAGTATTTTCACCTTTCTTTACCCCTGAACTACGTTACTTTTCAGCTTAAAGGAACAGTTCCTAAAGGGGTTTTCCTCAGGAAAAATGGCCTTTGATCTTTCCTAAGGAAGAATCCATTGAGCTTGAAGTAGGAAAACTATCTCATCACCCACCAGCGTGTGGCAGAGGTGGTTTTAGAAGCTATTCAGGTGTTATGATTTGATGTTAGAATGTTCTGTAATAGTAAAACTAGTGGGTATTAAATCCAAGTATAGTTTTATTGTCATCAGTACTAATAAATTAACTTTTCCAAGCTGCACAGGGTTAGTTACGTGACTGTTGTGCTGTAGGAGCTTACACTCCTTAGGGAAAATAAGTCTGTACTGTCATTCTTCTGTACTGTAAGATTTTAAAATATAATGAATGCCAGCTAAGAGTATTTGAAGAATCATTGTGATTTTTGAATGCTGTCATTAAACAAGTACCTAGGTGGTTTATTTACAATGCATTAGTGATTGTTTTCAATTACAATTATTTTATATAGTTGCTGAAATGCTTTCATTGAAGCGGTATTTAAGTAAGTAGAAGCATGGATTGAACAGGAGCTGTTGACTTGTCAAATCTTGTACTACTTCTGTTTCAACTTTGAAGGAAAAAAATGCTTTAGAGGAGCTTTCAAATCAAATAGCCCAGAAAATGGTTTGCTAGGCATCGTTAATATTTATGAATATGGAAAGGGCAGGTATCAGGAGAACGGAGCCAAGCTCGGCTCAGTGGCATTCAGTGATAAGGGGCAATGGATTGAGCTGGAATGTAGGAAGTTCCACATCAGTATCACAGAACATTACACAGAGATACTGAACACCTTCTTTGCCTCTGTTTGTACTTCTGGGGGCTGTCCTGATATCAAAACCCAGACTGCTGAGGCTCCAGAGGAAGTTGAGGCAAGAGAGGAGCCTGCCTTGGATAATGAGGACTGGGTTAGGGATCAATTGAGCAAACTGGATGTACATAAATCCATGGACCCCGATGAGATGCACCCCCACGTGCTAAGGCAGACAGCGGAAGTCATTGCTAAGCCACTCTCCATCAGTGTTCTAAGTCATGGGGATTGGGAGAGGTGCCTAGGGACTGGAGGATAGCAAATGGCACTCCAGTCTTCAAAAAAAGGGTAAAAAGGAGGATCCAGGTGAGTATAGATCGGTCAGCCTCACCTCCATCCCAGCAAAAGTGATGGAACAATTTATTCTAGAGGCTGTCTCCAGGCACATCAAGAACAGAAGGGTCATTAGGGACAGTCAGCACGGCTTCACCAAGGGAAAGTAGTGGTTGACCAACCTGATAGTCTTTTATGAGCACATAAGAAGGTGGATACATGATGGCAGAGCGGTGGATGTGGTCTATCTTGACTTCAGTAAGACATTTGACGCAGTCTCAAACAGCATCCTTGCAGCCAAACTGAGTCAGTGTGGTCTGGATGATTGGGTAGCGAGGTGGATAGTGAACTGGCTGCAGGATAGAAGTCAGAGGGTAGTGGTCAATGGGACAGCATCTAGTTGGAGGCCTGTGTGTAGTGTGGAGTGCCCCAGAGGTCGGTACTGGAACCAGTCCTATTCAATCTATTCGTTGATGACTTGGATGAGGGATTAGAGAGCACTGTCAGCAAGTTTGCTGATGACACAAAGCTGGGTAGTGTCACTGACACCCCAGAAGACTCTGCTGCCATTCAGCAAGACCTGGACAGGCTGGAGAGCTGGGCAGAGAACAGAAATTAAATGAAATATAACAAGGGTAAGTGTAGAGTCTTTCATGTGGGCAAGAACAACCCCAGGTACCAATATAGGTTGAGGACTGACTTGTTGGAGACCAGTGTAGGAGAAAGAGACCTGGGGGTCCTGGTGGGCAGCAGAATGACCATGAGCCAGCAGTGTGCTCTTGTGGCCAAGAGGGCCAACAGCATCCTGGTGTGGATCAGAATGGGGGTGGTTAGCAGATCGAGAGAGGTTCTTCCCTCCCTCTACTCTGCCCTGGTGAGACCACATCTGGAGTATTGTGTCCAGTTCTGGCCCCTCAGTTCAAGAGGGATGTGGAGCTGCTGGAGGGCATGCAACGTAGAGCAATGAGGATGATGAAGGAAGTGGAACACCTCCCTTATGAGGAGATGCTGAGGGAGCTGAGTCTCTTTAGCTTGGAGAGGAGGACCCTGAGGGGTGACTTCATTAATGTCTATAAATATTTGAAGGGTGAGTGTCAGGAGGATGGAGCCAGGTTCTGCTCAATGTCATCTAGTGATAGGATGAGGGGCAGTGGGTGTTAGCTGGAACATAGGAGGTTCCACATAAATATGAGAAGGAACTGCCCAGTGAGGGTGACAGAACACTGAACAGGCTGCCCGGGGGTGTTGTGGAGTGTCCTTCAATGGAGACGTTTAAGACCCTCTCGATGTGTTCCTGTGGACTTGGTCTAGGTGATCCTGTTGTGGCAGGGGGATTGGACTAGATGTCGAGGTCCCTTCCAATCCCTAATGATTCTATGATTCTATGAATATGAGAAGGAGCTTCTTGACAGTGAGGGTGACAGAGCACTAGGACAGGCTGTCCAGAGAGGTTGTGGAGTCTCCTCCTCTGGGGACATTTAAAACCTGCCTAGACATGTTCCTGTTCTGGGTAATCCTGCTCTGGCAGGGGGAATCTTTCGAGGTCTCTTCCAGTCCGTAATGTTCTGTGATTCCGTGATCCGAAGGAAGTAGAAGGATCTCAATGTACAGTTATCTTTGAGCACTGTTCAATAGTGTTTTCTTGATAGGCAGTGACAATTTGAAAATTGTAACTGCCTGTAGGCAAACAACTGAGTTAATTTGTCTATTTTCATATTTTTTAGAGTTGCTTCTCCTCCATTTCCACTGCAGTTTGAAAAGTAAATTGTGCTTTGAAATTTTTCTGACCACCACTTTGAATTCATGATGGAATTCCTTTGTTTAGCAGACTTTTACTGGCAGTAGTTAGTACTAAGGTAGTTTAAGCACTTAATGTTTTATCCGTGGCTATTTTCAGTAGTGCTGTTCTCAGACTTCCTTTTTTGTTTTTTTTAAACTTAGTGCTCATGTTTTCAGAGCTTGGAGGAATCCTACATTTTTCTTTCAGGTCTGGAAGAGGGCGAAAGTTAAGTGGAGACCAAATAACTTTGCCAACCACAGTGGATTATTCATCTGTTCCTAAACAGGTAATTGCTTAAGTGGTAGGTGACTTACTAAAACGCTTAACATTGTGATTGTATCAGTCCTACAGCAGGATTGGTATGGATCTTGGAAAGGTTTAATGTTATCATGTATGCTGTGTACATTAATGACTTAGCAAGATATAAGATTACAAGTCTTTACTTGCAGATGATATTAACTTGTATCATGTACTTCTGCTCAGCCTGAAGTAGAAGACTGGTCTTCGTGGGATGAAGATGCTCCTACCAGTGTGAAGATTGAAGGTGGCAATGGTAATGTGGCTGCTCAGCAAAATCCTTTGGAGCAAATGGAACCTGATTATTTCAAAGATATGACACCAACTATAAGAAAAACTCAAAAAGTAAGTCCTGCACTTTCAGCTAGACTTATGGGATCTTTTCTGTAAGGTGGGCTGCAAGTTAATAGGCAACTTAGAGAAGGTGCTGCTGGTAAAATCACAGAACATTAGGATTGGAAGGGACCTCCAAAGATCATCTAGTCCAATCACCCTACTAGAGCAGGATCACCTACACCAACTCGCACAGGAACTTATCCAGGTGGGTTTTAAATGTCTCCAGAGAAGGAGACTCCATAATCCCCCTGGGCAGCCCATTCTAGTGCTCTGTCACCCTCATTGTGAAGAAGTTTCTTCCTCTTATGTGGAACCTCCTGACATTGAGAAGAGTCTGGCTCTATCCTCTTGACACCCACCCTTCACATTTGTAAACATTGATGAGGTCACTCCTCAGTCTCCTTTGAAGCTGACCTATTGAGTGTTTCATAATCTGAAGGCTTTGGCAATATAATGTGAGAACTCTCAGGTCACTTCAATCCTGAAAATGGAATCACTGCTTTAAGTTACTTTAAGGTATTTTAAAACAGCTTGCTCTTCAACTATTTTTGCTTTGGAGACAAGACAGAAGGACACATCAACAGGAGCAAAACTGTAAATAAATGCTGATTAAACTTCTGGTCACTGCAAGTTTTATTTCTGGGTGAAAGTTATCCAGCTGGGTTCTTACAAGACTTTGAGTCAATTGGAAAACCTTGTTCACAGCAAAGACAGTCAAGTACTGGAGCAAGTTACCAGAGAGGTTTTGCAGGCTCCACCTCTGGAAGTTTTCAAGACCTGAGTGGATAAGCCCTGAGTAATTTCATCAGCTACCAGTGCTTTAAGGAGGCTGCAGACCTCCCAAGGCCCTCCCAGCTGTGAATCTTTCTGTGCTTCTGTGAATTGGAAGCAATACTGGGGTCAGTTTCCTGTACATTGAGGATCTGAAGTATTCTGTGAACTAAAATGTTTTTAGGATGTTGCTCTCCCAAAATCTGTGAGCAGAGGAGAACTAATAAGCCTTTTAGTAGGACCCTTAATACAAGTTTGAAATGTAATTTTTTGTGCCCTTTCTCTGTCTCATTTCCATGTGACTTAATGAAAAAGCTAGTGGAATCAGGATGGAATTCTTGTGGCTTTTGCATCTCTCACTTACCAGTTCATTTGTCTGTACAGCTGTCAGAATCTGGGCAGGTTGAAGACACAGTGTGGTGTTGTATAGCTGCACCTTCACAGGCAGAGTTGCATCATCACCACGGAGTCTTTGCAGTGCTCTGACTTATCACTTTTATTCCTTTTTTTGAATATTTTCAGATAGTTATTAAAAAGCGAGAGCCTTTAAATTTTGGGATTCCAGAGGGAAACACAGGATTCTCCAGCAGATTAGCAGCCACACAAGATATTCCCTTTATTCACCAGTCTGTAAGTATGCTCACAGAACTGATCTTGTATTTGACAGATAAGTGATCTGTAGGAGAAGGAATAGTCTACCTAAAGTCTGTTTTGTGGAGAAAAGGAGGGATAGTTGTGGAATAGTGTAAACAATTTTCAAATTAGTTGGTTCAAAGCAATTAAGTAGTTAACCTAATTTTAACTGATTTATTCTACGGAGAAACTTAATGAATCAGTGATAAAAAGGTAAGATGCTTCTACAGCTTTTTTCCTTTTTTTTTTTTTTTTTAAAAGCTTCTGAGTTGCCTTTACTTTATTATCTTGGACCCATTTTTAACTTTCTGCTTCTCCCTTTCTGTATGGAAGTTGTATTCTAACCGTCTTCTAATTTTCACTCTTTAGCCTTTGAAGAAATAGTCTGATTATGTAGCAGCTTAGGTGTTCAGAGGGAGATGTTCTCCCTCTCTTCCCTTTTGCTGCCTTGTTAAGTGCTGCTGTTTGATCAGCAGTGCACAACAGGGTCTAGGCAGGAGGCAGTTCAGAATGGTCATATCACTTCCTTACAATGAAAATAATTCAGGAAAGGACTTAAGAGAGTAAAAGCAACCCTTAAGTGATACTGGACACACCAACGTGGGTATATATGTTGGCTTGTCCATACAACTTACAGGTTTTTTTGGGTTTTAGACTGTGTAGTCATTTGATCTGCTTGACTTACCTTCTTCTTTCTAAAAATGTGCTTCGGTACTTCTTCCTTTGTTACCCACCAGTAGAACCAAAAAACCTCCAACAATTAACTGGAAAAAGTCAGTGTTGGTGCAGGGGAAAGCGCACAGACAATAAGCTGAGATGTACTGTCGTATCTCAAATATTTCTGGAAGTCTGAATCATCAAGGTTAAAATTAAATATGTAGTTTATTTGATTTTTTTTTTTTTTTTTCCCATGTGCTTAGAGCTTATTTTCTCTTGTTTCAGCCTGAACTGGGAGACCTGGATACTTGGCAAGAAAATACTAATGCCTGGGAAGAAGAGGAAGATGCTGCCTGGCAAGCAGAAGAAGTTCTTAGGTAACTGAAAATAATGTAATAATCATGTAAACCATTGTAAAACCATGTAAAAGAATCAAAACAGGTTGGTTCTGGTAAGTGCTATCAAATTATAGAGAGTAGTATCAAATTATTATGATGGAGACAATCTGAAAGTTACTGGAACAACACACTAACCCAGCCTCCCAACAATGTATTATATACACATAACATGTTTCAACTTGATTGCGTAAAATACCCTTGGATTGCTTTATAAAAAGGCTCGTATTCACATGCTGTAAAGTAAAAGCACTTCAGGATAGCAGTTCTTGGAATCTCTGTAGGTGCTGTGCTTTTCTGGCTAACTGAACATTACTGGAAGGTGTCCAGAGGAGAAAACTCAAACGATTAGAGGGCTGAAGCACCTCCCCTCTGAGGACAGGCTGAGCAAGTTGGGGTTGTTTAGCTTGGAGAAGAGGAGGCTCCAAAGTGACCTTCTAGCAGCTTTCCAGTCTCTGAAGCGGGCTACAAGAAAGCTGTGGTAGGTGTTTTTACACGGGTGTGTAGTGAGAGGACAAGGGGAAAGGGTTCCAGAATTGAAGAGGGGAGACAGAGTTTGGACATGAGGAGCAAATTCTTTCCTTTGAGGTTGGTGAGATGGAGGAACAGGTTGCCCAAGGAAGCTGTGACTACCACATCCCTGAAGCGTTGAAGGCCAGGTTGACTGGAGCTCTGAGTAACGTGCTCTAGTGATGGTGTCCCTGCCTGTGCAAGGGAGTTGTAACTAGATGATCTTTAAGGTCCTTTCCAATCCTGTCCATTCTATGATTTTATAATTGACTAAAACTAGCTGATATTAAACTAGGTCTAATTCTCAGTCTTGCTCTGCAGCAGCTTAGCACGTGAGGACAAGTTTGTAATGCTAGTGTTTTTGTAGTCTAAATCTGGTGTCTCCATGTGTTAGTTCTGGTTGATATCTTGGGTTGGGTTTTTTTTTTCTACTTCAGTACTGAAACTCTTTCAGGTCTTGTCTTTCATTACTGTAGCAGAGAAGTACAAGCTTGTGATGTGAATAATGTGTGTTGGGTCCAGTTTTGTTTCAAGGATAGTACCTTTTCCCAAAAAGAATATCAGTTAAGCTCAGTAAGATCCTTTATCGCCACAGAGCATTTCACTGAGAATTAATCTGTGATGCACCAGACAGAGAAAATGAAAGACAATGAAAAATACTGCTTTTTTGAACTGAGAAGTTAAATGACTGCATTTGCTAATGGCAGAGGCTGCACTGTACATCACTGAAGCCTAGCCACATTCCATTACCACTGTTATTAGGACTATGAAAAGTAGTACTCTAACTTTCCAAAGCAGGGATTTGTCTATATTAGCTAAATCAGCTACTAAAAATAATGTGATATGTGCACATGGCATCTTACTTTGGGAGTGTAAAATTCATGTAGTGGCTATATGAAGGATGTTCAAAAGTATTTTGTCTGGCAGTTATTGGGTTTGTGCTCTAGAATCTTAGGAAAAGAGATCTTTTACATGGTGATGGCAGTGGACTTTCCCCCAAACTGTTTATCTTACTTGGTTTTGTTGAAGTACAAGATCAAAGGAGAGCACCACTGGAGAAAGGGACCTGGGGGTCCTAATGGCCAGCAGGATGAGCATGAGCCAGCAACGTGCCCTTGTGGCCAAGGTGGCCAATAGCATCCTATTGTGTATTAGAAGGGGGATGGTTAGTAGATCCAGAGAGGTTCTTCTCTCCCTCTAATCTGCCCTGGTGAGACCACATCTGGAATCTTGTGTCCAGTTCTGGGTCCTGCAGTTTCAGAGGGACACAGAGCTTCTGGAGAGAGTCCAGCGCAGAGCCACAAAGATGATGAACAGGGAGTGGAACATATTCCTGGTGAGAAAAGGCTGAGGGAGCTGGGTCTCTTGATCTTGAAAAAAAAGGAGACTGAGGGGAGACCTCATTAATGCTTATAAACATGGAAAGGGTAGGTGTTAGAAGGATCGAGCCAGGCCCTTCTTAGTGGCATCCAATGGTAGGACAAGAAGCAATGTGTGTGAGCTGAAACAGAGGAGGTTCCACATCAGTATGAGAAGTAACTTCTTGACAGTGAGGGTGACAGAGCACTGGAATGGGCTGTCCTGGGGGTTTGTGGAGTCTCCTTCTCTGGAGACGATTAAAACTTGCCTGGACATGTTCCAGTGTGACTATCTAGGGGATTCTGCTGTGGTGGGGAGATTAGACTGGGTGAATGAATACTTTCCTGGGTTGAACAGCTTGTATCATTCCATTCAAACTCTCCTGACTGCTTGCTCAGAAAAATTGATCCTCTTATGGCTGCAGTTTCTCACAGGCTCTTCCTTTACCAACAAGTGAAACCTTTCAGACAGATAGTTGAAAACATGCAGGAAGCTTTGAATAGAGTTCTCTGTTTTGAACTATTTCATTTAGAAATGAAAAGGGGATTGTTTGTAGATAAGCTACTTAGTGATGTTTGTTGATCCCCAGCTCCTCTCTCGGAGGTGATGTGGAGGTCTCTTCTCATTAGGGCATAACTGAAATCAGCCAGTAGAGGGCATGGAAACCACTTGTCTGTGCAGAGGAGGCAGTTCACAGGAGCTAAAACCAATAATCTGCTCTGACTTTCCTCACTTCAGAATTGCATGTTAGCAGCAGCATTGCTTAACACTTCATGTGGCTTTTTGGAACTCTGTTGTCTCTGAATGCTGGCCGGTGTATATACAGCTTATTTCCTTCTGCGTTGCTTCAGAGGTGTGGGGAATCTAAAAGATGCTGCTGTGGAGCGGCAAATATTATTCTTCTTGTGTGTGCTATAGACTGAGAGCACTGTCAGCTACCCCCCCTCCTGGTGGAATGTGAAACAGGGTAATGATCTCAAAAAAACACCAAACCTTTCGGCTTCCGTTAAGGTAGGAGGTAGATCTTAATGTGGGTGACTAATTTCATTGTCCCATAACAGATAGCAGAGCAGCTAATGCAGTGCAGGAAATCGTCTAGCCATTAATAATCAGTGAAGGGAAATCATGACGGTTGTTAACAGACTGCAGTCCTCTCCTGTCCAATACAAAGATAACCTGGAGTCTTTATACCCCAAATATTTCTACGGTTTTTGTGCCTTGTTTGTCCCAGTTGGAATCCAATAGAGAAATTTGCTTTGGGTGAACATAGTTTTTAATTCTTTGTTCTACACACTGCAGTGGATGTGCACAGGTAATTGAGATGCATACCGACAGTGAAATCCTCACTGCCTTGCCAATTAGAATTTTTATTCTCCTTTAAGAAGAAATTATTTATTCTTACTGAATTGGTGCTACATTTCACCTTCTCAAGTTAATTAAGCTTCATTTTAATTTTTAAAGTCTTCTTGCAAGCAGTTTAGCAGTTTTTCTGTATCTAATAATCTGATATCAAAGCAGGAGTTACTTCCTTACACTATTCTATTAGTGCTGGTGCAGTACAGGAGAGAGCTGCCACTTGGAGTCTGGATACTGTCCTTGTCCCTGCGCATTTGTGATGCGTTCTGGGTGAAGTCAGAGAACATGAGTGGATTTCTGTTTGTGTGTGTTTCCTGTGCTCTGGTCAGCTCTGCATTTGTCGAAATTGAAAACCTGTTTCTGTAGACAGATTCTCTGAGCCAGCAGACAGTGATATTCGGGGTTTTATAGCAGTGATAAGAAATAATGTGAAAAGGATATACAGCTGAAGGCTTAAAGCAGTACCCTTTATGGAAACAAAAGAGTGATTTATACTGAACAATAGACTACAACAAGATCCTGGATGAGTGAAAGGGAGTGGCCTCATGATAATCTGATCATGAGGAAAGTATTTGTAGTACTTGCATTAAAAAGAGGAGTTCTGGGCCCCTCCGTTCAAGGACACAGAACTGCTTGAGAGAGTCTAGTGTTGGAGTCACAAAGATGATGGAGTGGAACATCTCCTTGGTGAGGAAAGGCTGAGAGAGATGGGTCTCTTGAGCTTGGAAAAAAGGAGACTGAGGGGTGACCCCATTCATGTTCATAAATTTGTGAAAGGTGGGTGTCAGGAGGATGGAGCCAGGCTCTGCTCAGTGGCATCCAATTATAGGACAAGGGACAATGGGTGTGAGCTGGAACAGATGAGGTTCCACATCAGTATGAGAAGGAACTTCTTCCCAGTGAGGGTGACAGAGCAGTGGAAGGTGCTGCCCAGTGAGGTTGTGGAGTCTCCTTCTCTGGATATGTCTAAAACCCACCTGGATATGTTCCTGTGCAACTTGAGCTGGGTGATCCAGCTGTGGCAGGGGGATTGGACTAGATGATGTATCGAAGTCCCTTCCAATCCCTAATGTTCTGTGATTCTATGACTACTGATGACTCTGCTGAAGAAGAGGGGGAACACAATTCAGACTGTTCTGATTGGAATTGGAAAAGATAGGTAACCTTCAACCTACCTTCAATTAAATTGTTCTTAGATTGTGAAACACTTGAAAAAATATTACTGTCTAAGAGTAGATTAATCTGAAAAAGGGACTTTAGAACAATAAAAGAATAATTGTTCTGAGCCTGACTACAGTAGGTTTTGTTAGCTGTAAAAACCTATTTGTTAATGGGAACTGAAGGTCTGACTGTGCTCCAAACTGTTATGCAGCCATTCATGTTTTCTTTAATTGCAGACAACAGAAGATAGCAGAAAGGGAAAAAAGAGCAGCAGAGCAACAACGGAAGAAAATGGAGAAAGAAGCCCAAAGGCTAATGAAAAAGGAACAAAACAAAATTGGTGTAAAACTGTCCTAACTGAAACCAGGCTTTGATGATAGTGCCAGTGGAAAAGAGAATTTCTACAATCTTAAATATTGGTATTGATTTCAGTATTCCTGGGACTTTAACACACTGCTTGGTTTCAGAGCATCTTCAGGTCATCCTGCAAGCCAGGATTCTCCCAAAATATCTTGAAGTACTGGTAGGGGGTTCTTGAAGGAGGAAAAAAAAGCCCCACAGTCATGCCTTGATGGAATGATGTTTCCTGCAATAGTTCTGTTCCAGCACCCTCTTTGCAGCAAAAATGATTGAGCAAGGATGTTGATTTAAAGACACTCTGAATGAACAGCTCCAGCCTAGAGAAAAGAATGTAAATATTCAGTGGTGGGAAATCTACTGTATTGTCTGTGCTTACCTTAAACATGTAATTAAACAGTTTTAAATAACCCTTTGCTTCCTGCCTGAGAAAGGATGTCTGCTTCTGCCTTTTCATAAAAGTATTTATGAACTCTCCAGCATTTTCTGTGGGGGATTATACTGATCTTCGCAGCAGAAAATTACTTGTTATGGATGGCTTGCAGCTCCAGATGTGCTCCTGGTAGAGTATTGGTGCTGTGGCAGAACACAAGCTGCAGCTGAACACTGACACTGCTTTCTTGTCACTGTCACTTGCATCTTCCTGTGCTGCCATGTCCCATCTACACAGGACGCTTCCCTAGCTGCCAGCGGTGGCATCACCACACAGTAGTGGTGCACACTGTCTTACAAATATGGAGGCTGTTAATACAGAGGAGTGACTAATCACTTCTTTCTCTTGCTATAAATGTGTATTTCTAGCAGAAATTCTTCTAATGCCTACAGTTAAGCAGAAAAAAATCCTCACACCTTATTGCTTATGTACTAGAATTGGGGAAAAAAACCTTCTCTGCTAACAAAGCTAAGTGTGAAAGTACTCAATTATGCAGTAGAAAGAAAAGTTTAATGCATGTGTACTTATGCAGGGGAGGAGGGGAGTTGATGTGGTTCGTATGTGCAGCTCGAAGTTTCAGCAACTGCCTTCGAGCTTCAGTGGCTGCAAGCTTCAACAGGGTAGGTTTAGCTTAGACATCAGGAAGAAATTCTTCATGGAGAGAGTGGTCAGGCACTGGAATGGACCACCCAGGGTGGTGGTTGAGTCCCCATACCTGGATGTGTTTAAAAGTTGCTTAGATGCAGTGTTGGGGAGTCTGATTTAGGGGTGAACTTGTAGAGTAGGGTTAATGGTTGGACTGAATGATCCCAACCTGAATGATTCTATGATTCTCCATCTTCTGTTACATGGATGCTGTTTCTCCGAAATTAATGGACTGTAGGAATTTCTTACCTTGTGACAGATCAGCAAACAGCAGATTCTGTGCCTGAGACTTGTTCCTGGTGCGTAGAGGAAACAGGGACTTTGTAAATGAACGGGAAGTGGGGTAACTGCACAAAACATTGCTGGATGGAGCCTGCCCAAACATGGATCAAAATTAATTCTAATGCAAGTGGAGGTTAGTTGCCTTTTGTTGAAAAAGAAGCCTGGGCCTGTGCAGGCCTAGAACTGAAGATTACTTTTTTCCTCTACATTTTGTGGAAGTAGCTTCAAGTTCTAACAGGGAACTATCAGGAATCAAAGGGAATTCTTTAGACTCTTCTGCTCTGGGTTGCATGGGAAATACACTTGCCTTGCTGGAGGGGGCAAACAGCAAGGCCATGGATGTTAAATGGCCAAGGATGTTTTGTCTGTAGGATTGTGTTGCCCTCCTCTATTCATGCACACATACCAAGGTTTGGATGTGTTTTGATGGTCGTGATGGCACCGCAGTGTGTACACCAGGATGGTGAGGATCTCAGCTGGGTTAGGCAAGGCCTTCTGGACCTCTGTTAAATGCCAGGAAGAGGGATGCTCTTCTAGGGGAGCAGAAACAAGTTACAGGTATCCGGAAGATTGCATTGGGTTGTGGATTAGGTCACTCCTACCCCTTAATGCAGTGTGGGTGTGACCGAGCAGAGGGCATAAGGCAATGCAAACTGACTGGAGCCTTTTTCTCTGCCTAAGTGCTTGTGCTTGGAGGTGGAGTTGGGTTTTCTCGGTCTGGATGCTGACAATTTCTTACACCCTGGTACAGGATCTCCTCCCACTGGAGTATTTCTTGCAGAGCTACAGGAAACCACTCAGGTGAGTGACATTTCTAACATGCTTTACTGACCTGGTGATTATAAAGGTAATTAACAATAAAGTCCTTAAATAAGCAATAAGTTAAAACACAATACATTTATACACAGTATTTCCAAGGGCTCGAAAGACTATCGGCTTCCAATACCTGAAGACTTTGAAAACAACAATTCCAAGTGTACCCACGCCCATATAGATCATCGCAACATGTCTCAAGACTCCCAACAACGCACACTTTTGGATAAAAGTCCCTGTCAACGCACAAGACCGGTGAGATGTTCGAGCAACTGTACGATGGAGAAGAGCACTACACGAGACAGGCACGGATGATGCGCTGGAAGCTGCCTGGGGAGGGTGAGTTTTGCCTCTAAACTGAAGGGACACCCGGGACGACTAATGGGAAGCGCGAGCATGCTGTCTAGAGCACAAGTGGGACACACTCAGTGGGAATGAACCTCTGTGTCACTTCATGCCATAGCTGGACAGATGTTCTAAGGTAGTGCTGCCTATAGAAACTCTCCCCCTTTCTCTGGCTGTTTGCTCTCATGTGCATCTCACACTATCTGTGTGCCAAGTGCTTGGGCTCGGTGGAACCAGCCAGGGAAAGTGCTGCAGCTCAGTGCTGCCTCAAGCAGGAACAGCATGAGCTGAGATTCCCCTTGATTTCTCTGGTTGTGTTCACTGTGCAGAAAGCCACCAGCACAGGGGAGGGTGTGATGCCTGGGAGCAGGGGCCCTATTCTCTAGGCAACAGCACTGTTTAAAAACATCTTGTGGAACTACAGCATTCAGCCTTTTTTTATTAGGAACATGTTTTTGAACCAATTTATTGTGCAAATCAAACTGTCAGAAGCAACGTTGCGGACTCTGCCAGAATATACAGTAACTTGCTGTGAGTTCTCTCATTCCTCTCTGCCGCAGTCAGTTGGTGCCCAGGGACAGAGCGGACTTTAAGACTTGATGTTGAAAGATGTACGGCGTAAAGAGTGCAGGGCTACCAGGCAGCAACCGCGAAGCAAAGCTCCGATATTGTAAATGGGGTCTATTCCTCCTCTCTGGGTACTAAACGCCCACATGAGTGTTGGTACAACAGGGACTGCTACAGCCAGGATATCTCCGAGGAGGCTGTTGCTCCAGTATCTCCTCTTTATTCCTGTCTGAGAGGAAGTATTGACACACCCAAAGGCTTCGTCATCATGGGGTTCTGTAAAGTCCAGTTCTTTCATGAAATGGTTTTCATTCACTCCAAGCTCCACCTTCCTGCACGGAGACTCCATAGGAGACAAAAGGATGGCAGAGTTGGGATCACTTGGAGTTAAGTCCACTAAGATACCAGAATTACTGACGCTTCCAAAAGAAAATTCACCCAGTTCTTTCAGTGATGAAGGTGGGCTTAGAGGATAGGTATCTTGAGCTCTGAAGATGTTTTGGATGAGCTGCTTCACGTCTAGGTTATATGGCACCACGTCAGTCTGGACAGCCTGTTCCACCATCATGTTGCTGCTTTTTTCCTCCTCCTGGGAAGCAGTTAGGATTTTATCCAGAGCATTTTCAAGCATCTCTTTGTTTGCAACAGAACTGGAGGGAGCTGGATCACTCAACTCAGAGGTTGTGGTGGTCAAACTCTCTTTAGATGAATCAGTCCCATTAGCTGTGTCCTCATTAAGAAGCAGCCCACTGTCTGCCACCTTGTCCAGAGCTTGGTCCTCTGCAGTGAGGCTGTCTGGCACCGTGGCACACAGTGGTGACAGCTTCCCGTTAGAGTCACACATGTACTCTAGGCACTGCTCATCCATCCCAGAGCTGCTCTGAGCCATCTCCATGCTCTGCAGCAGAGATTCCAGTTTCTTGTTTAGAATGTTTATGTCAGTGAAGTGTTTCTGAATTTTTTGGTCTTTTTCAGCCAAGCTGTTCTTCATGGTTTCAATAACCTGCTTGAGTTGCTTAATTTCACTTCTTGCTTCCTCCAAAGCCAGCTCTGCCTCCACACGATTGCACTCTTCTTCAATCCAGTCTTCCTTCATCCGTCCCAGCTGAGCTTTAAGCTCTTCTATTTCTGTTTCCCTGTAGCAAAATAGAAATGTGGTAAGACTCCTGATGACTGCTCAGCTGGGATGGCTATGCTGAAGGGATGCTCCAAATGAAAGCACATTCCTCCACTAACCATTTGCTGCTGTCTCTCAGAGAGCTCATTGCAAAGTGGAGTCACTGACCTCACCACACTGCCAGCAGCCCTGTGCCATGATCCCAGGCATTTTGAGGCACAAGTGGTGACCTCTACATACAAGTGGTGATATCTATGTATAAGTGGTGACCTCTACGCACAAGTGGTAACCTCTACATACAAGTGGTGACCGCCAGGTTAGGTCCAACCAGTTCAGTGCTTAACATCTTGCCCACTGCCTCACGCTGGAGGAAATGAGCAGCAGGTGCCTGGCTGCATCCCCTGTGCCAGCAGCATGTCAAAACAGCCAGAGCCAACAGTGGTCTGGGACAGCAGGACAGGTCAGCACTGTGGGCACGCCTTGACCTGCTTTGCCCAAAGTATCATAGAACCATGAAGATTGGAGAAGCCCTTCCAGACCATCAAATCCAACTACCCACCCTTCAACCTCCAACCACTAACCTATCTCCTGAAATGCCCTGTCTGCCCATTTGTTGAACCCCTCCAGGGACAGTGCCTCCACCCCAACTCTGGGCAGCCTGTTCCAAGGCCTCTCCACTCTTTCTGGGAAGTTTTTCCTAAGATGCAATCTGAACCTCCCCTGCTGCACCTTGACCCCATTTCCTCTCGTCCTATTGCTAGTCTCTAGGGAGAAGAGGCCAACACCTGCCTCACTACAGCCTCCCTTGAGGTAGTTGTAGAGAGCAGTGAGACCTCCTCTCAGCCTCCTCTACTCCAGGCTGAAGTGTCCCAGCTCCCTCAGCCTCTTGTTCTCCAGACCCCTGATCAGCCCTGTTGCCCTTCTCTGCCCCCTTCTCCAGGACCTCTGTGTCCTTCCTGTACTGTACACCCAGTACTTGAGGCACAGCCTCCCCAAGGTCCGCATATAGGGGCAGGATCGCGCCCTGGTCTTGCTGGACACACTATTTGTGATGCAGGCCAAGATGCCTTGACTTGCAAGCAAGTGATCAGAGGGACCTCTAGGTGAGACCCAGCCCTCGCAGATGCAGAGGCCAGGCTGTCCTGAGCAAGACCATGCGGTCCTTGAGACTCAGCCTCGGGACTCCATTCAACCAGCCCTTTGTTCTGATTCCCACCCCTAAATGCTTCTCCTTAAATCTTTCCAGCTGATTTCTGGGGTGGATTATACCTTTCTTTAAGTTTGCTCTCAGACTCCTTCAGCTTGGTTTTCAGATGCCGCACTGTAACCTCCTTCTGCTGCAGAGGAGTCAAGTACTGCTCCGGATTCTGTGGTTTAATGCTGTGATTGCCACTACAAGAGTTGTATCTCCCCGATCGCCTGAAAAGGAAAGAAACCAATACATCATCACGTAACATCACTCAGTTTCCTGGCAAAAATAGAACCACCCCACCGACTCAACCAAAGGTGAGGTCTGCATTTGCTCCTTTGGACTCCTCAGTGCCCACACAAGTGACTCCCTCTGGCACAGTTCTTTTGTGGCTACGGTGCCAAATTTGCTGTTTGCTGTACTTGGTTTCAGCGCCACTACATCAGCTGAGTCATCAAACTCTAAACCACTCAGCCATCCCTGAGTCCCTATTGGTAGTGACTTCCAGTACCTGAAAGGGGCTGGGGAAGAACTGTTCACAAGGTCAAGGAACAATAGGATCAGGGGTCATGGTTTGAAGCTGGAAAATGGGAGATTTAGGTCAGGCATCGGGAAAAAGCTCTTGAATCTGAAGGTGGTGGGTTCCTGGAACAGGCTGCCTAGAGACGTGGTAGAGGCCCCATCTCTGGAGCCATTCAAGGTCAGGCTGGATGGGGCTCTGGGCAACCTGGTCTGGTAAGTGATGGCGGTGGTTGGACTAGATGACCTTTGGAGGTTCCTTCCAACTCTATGATTCTCCCAGAAGGGTGGTGTGCCCAGTGGAGATGGCACCCAGCTGTAGACGTGGCCGAGTAAGATAGGGTATGGATTGAGTTCAGCTTTATGCTTAAGTTACGAGGCTGAGTGCCTAGATCTATCCTAGCTAGCTGTCGGTGTGTATGTGACATGCTTGGCTGTTGAGCTGCTTGGAGAGAGACAAACAGTAGCAGTATGGTGGCAATTTCTTCTCTGCCCTACGTGTCACATCCACTTTCCTGTACAAGAACTGCACTGGGAGGTGCCTAAGGCTGGTCGGGGGGACTTTCAACCCAGTATGTAAAGTTTTCTACAGTACCCCACCCAACTACCTCCAAAGTGAAAGGTTCCTTGTATGAAAGGAGCAGTAAATCTGTGTGAGAACTGATGGCATGAAGCCACATGAAGTAACCTGCCTTGGAGTGGAAACCAGCTGCAAAGGGTTCTGGCTAAAGGTAACCTTCAATTTTTTACAGTGCTGAAACAATAAATGGCATGGAGCACCCTGTCAGCTGTCAGGCCACCAGAATGAGGAGTCACATCTCCACTGAGGACCTGCTTGGCAACCCAGACAGCTGACCCCACGTTACAATGCAGAGCAGGTAAGTCTGCGCGCTGAACACCGGGATTCTGGAAGTAGAGACTTGCCTCATCACTGGGCTGCTGTCGCTTCCTTTGTATGAGCCTGAGTTGCTGCTGCTGGCTGAAGAAGCCCTGTAACCCTGATGGATGTTAGCAGGACTCGGCTGGCTTTTGCACAGTGTTGACAAAGGGTCCTTTTCACGGGAAGCAGGTGGGCTGGGTCCAGACTTGTAGGACAAGGACACATTATTCCGACCATAAGGGCCACGACTGGAGGGGAACCAAAATGGTTAAAGCACATTGGATTATCCTCATCACGCAACCCATCACGAGTCTCATTTTACACACAAAGTTGTCTAAACACTAGGCCTGGCAGATAACCCTGAGTGGCCAGCAGGTCCTGAGGACATCAGCCATGCATGTTCGTTTACTGACTGCTGGGCTCTCAGCCTGAATTACACGCTCTAGAGCAAACCTTGGCCACTTGCACATCTCCCTGCGAGCAGCCCAATTCCTGGGGACCATCCGCGTTCCCTGAATCTCTGATTCCATTTAAGTAACCAGAGGACTGATGCCACAAGAACCACATTTCAGCTTTCCCTGGCCAGGCCCGTGGAGAGATGCCCAACCCTGGGGGTTTGCTGTGAGGCTGCTTTCATCCTCCTCAGCAGGCAGCCAGTGGGATCCCAGCTTGCAGTGAAAACAGATTTTGTTTGAGCCACTGTTCTCTTGTGCCTTCGGCATCCTGGCTGTTCAGCTGTCACCGTCAGCTTTTCACTCGCTCAGAGAGCGCTTGGGCTGTGCCGAGAGCAGGCTGAAATAATATTAACCCAGACAAAGGAGAGCACAGCCTTTTCTTTCATCCTTCCAGTTTCCCTCAGACCTATCTGCTTTTCCCACTCTCCGTTAAATAATCTGACTGTGGCTGCGTGTGCTCGAGAGCAAATCCTGTCTGCGCTGCCACGGGGCTGGGAGCTCAGAGCGAGCTTCCCCGCAGCGTGCTCCTCCCTTGCTCACTTGGTTTTCCCTTCCTGCACTACTTTGCTGCTACCTTCATCCTCCTGCTGTGAAGTTGTTCTTCCAAGCTGTAGTGAAAGGGCAGGTTTCAAGAAAAAAATAGCGGAAAAAAGCAAATCCAGCCAGCAAAAAGAGGAGGCTCCAATGTAGAAGCTGAAATACCACAGCATTATGAAGAGAAATCTCCTCCTTTTAAATTGCCTGACTCGGTTTCCTCCCTCCCCTGAAAATGGGAACAGTTTATAAGGAACAGATGCTGGAGTGGCTGCTGCACAACTTCATCCCGCTGCTGTGGTTTGGGTGATTTTATAATCATTTTACAATGAAGTACAGGGTTGTGGTTTGGGGCAACACGGAGAAGTTTCACAGCGAGTTAAGACAAACAGTTAGAAGAGAGCATGTTGGAAAGGAGACATCTCCTTCCACCCTGTGCAGCGAGGCACCAGCTGTGGTGTGAGGCAGAACCCGCACGGACTGTGTGTGATAGCAGCATGTGTGAGGGAGCCTGATCGCGGAGCGCTTCTGCCCAATGAATGAGGTCAGGGGGATCCAATTTGAACTTCCATTTAAATGCAAAATAATACAGGGAATATCGATAATCTTAAAAGGGAGGTGACTTCAGGGCTTTATGGAAAAGGTAGACTGAGGTTAGACATCAGGAAAAACTTCTTTCATCTGAGGGCAGGGGATCCCTGGGACAGGCTGCCCAGAGAGGTGGTGATGGCCCCATCCCTGGGGCCATTCAAGGTCAGGCTGGATGGAGCTCTGGGCAATCTGGTCTGGTGAGTGATGGCCCTGCTTGTTGTAGTGGGAGTTGGACTAGGTGACCTTTAGAGGTCCCTTCCAACCCAGTACATTCTATAATTCTATGTTTATACTTAGTGCTGGTTTTTCCCCCAGTCAGTGACTTTACCTGTTAGATACAATCTCAAGAGCTTAAGTAACGTTTGTTTTTCTGACAGTCTCACCATACAGATAGGAAGCCACTCCTTAAGCATCATTCTGCCCACCTCACCACACTGGGACCCTCAGCGGTCTTACAACTCAAGCATATCCCTGCTGATCCCAGCCTGCCTGCCAGATCTTCTACCAAGGGCAGGAAACCAGTCCTGCCTGTTTGAACTCCTTCCACCTACTCCAGAAACTGCAACCTGCAGGGATTGCGTGGGCAGAGCCCAACGTGCATTGCTTCAGCCCAGCACCCCCATTCGCAAGCTGCCTGGGTTTGTGCTTCACACTTAAGAGGGACAATTCTTGCAGAAATCTATGATGAACGGTTCGTTTAGAGAGATAACAGTTATTAATTTTTTAAAATTAGCATATAGCTTTAATTACATAAGCTTGGGCAAGGCTGTTTAAGGAAAAACCTAATCAAAGGCAGGACTGTCTGCATCTTCCTGCCAAAAAAAGGGTCATGATCTCAAAAGGTATATGCTGAGCTGACAAATTATTTCAGAGAGAAAACAAAGCGAATAGACCAAAAGGTTCAGGTTAGCTGGTTAGAAGTACTGCTGGTACTGGTACATTGGCTACTCTTGTGCTCCAAATACAGCAGCTTTCTTTTCCTTTCCTTTCTCTCTTTCATCTTTTGCCTTCTCTTTCTCTATTTTCTTTCTCTATTTTCTTTCTCTTTTCTTTCTTCCCTTCTCTTTCCCTTCTCTTTCCCCCCTCTCCTTCCCTTCTCTTCCCCCCCTCTCCTTCCCTTCTCTTTCCCTCTCACATCACTCCTCCCATCACTCTTAAGTGCTGCCCAAGAGCACTGTGTGGATGAACTGCAAGACCTCGACACATTACTCTCTCCTTGCCCTAGCAACACTTGCAAATACTCAGGAGCAATCACTTTGCTTACTTGCGAGAAAAAGATGATCTTTTGCTTCCAGCAGCTGACATATGGACTTCAGGCGCTGAAATGCTGCCTGTGCTGCTTGAAGAGCTAAAATCAGCTTCACTCCCTGGAAAAGAAAAAGGAAGAGTGAAAACACGAAGGAAATTATAACTCAAAGCCTGTTTTCAAAAGCACAGTGAATCACAAACATCCTTCCTTTGTCCATGCTGTGTGAATCTCAGAAGCTGCATGACTTTTCAAACATCCCTGAGGACGAGCGCTGGATTCCTTCCAGATCTGCAACGCTGCTCCAGACCTGGCACTTCAGCAAGAGTAGAGAAAAAGAACAACAACCCAACATTTGGACACAACCCCCTCACGCTCCAGAAGCCATTCCAGGACATTTGTTGTGACAACCTGTTTGCTTTTCATAGCCACCAATGTATGAATGAGGCTGCTCACGTGGCTCCTGCAGAAGCTCAGGAGCTCCCAGTTCCAACGGGAGATTTTTCTCGCTTTTCACCATGTTGCTGTGGGACAAGCTGCTCCTGTTTTGGTTTTGGAGATGCTGGGCACATCCATGTGTAGATGTATAAATGACTATGGCCTAAAAGGGGATCTGTACATGTGTGCACACACATGCAGGATTTCCTGTGGCACAAAGGCATAGTAAGGCAGCTCTAATAGCCTTAAAATAATCCAATAATCACAGATGGCTGTCGAGTGCCAAACCAGCTCCCTCTGACTACTGACTTTCTACGTACAGATCAGAGCTTTTATTCTCCAAGCACTGGCATGTACAAGGAAAACTTCTCTCACTTTGATAAGGTCAGCCGTAGGCTGCAGCATCCAGGTCTCATACTGCCGAGTCTCAAGAACGGATGGTGACTATCTGAAGGGGTAGAAATAATTTTGCAATGTTCTTTAAGTACACACACTCAGGCCAGTGGGTACAGATGAGGGAGAGATGTGGCTGGTGCTACCATTGTCCCCACTGCAGCAGATGAACCTTCCAGTGCACGATAAATCCCATGCAGGTCTGATGGTGATGGGCACATTGCACGCTTGTGACTGGGAAAAGACCTGGCTGAACAGCCTTAAATGGGAGGATACATCCAGCAATGATTCTTACAGCCAGAAACCCTTAGTCGTGGGGTTAGATGTATTTGCATTTAACCAAATGCTTCCCCAACCTCACTGGGTCTGAGACAAGTCACTTCCTCTCTGTGCCTCTGGTCCAGCTCAGCCCAGGGTACCCCTCGCCCCGATTTCAAAGTTCTCTCCTGCAGACTTAGCTCTTCAAAAGAGTATCCCAGAGACCTGGCTTTACCACCTCTACACAACTCCATGCCCAGCACAACACTCAATAATCAGAGCCCAGTGACGAGCACTGTAAGCAGACTAGAACTGAGGGCAAATCCACAGGGGGTGCGAGGCAGAGTCTCAGAGTATTTAAATCATGACTGCAGCTGTGGATGTCACTGACCCCCTCCTCGGGGAAGGAAAAGGACCGTGGGACGTGATGTCCAAAGCTGCAGCAGAGTTTTCCTCATAAACAAAACATTCCCATCTACAAGACTGCAGTAGGCTCCAAATCCTGTCTCAGTATCACACTACTCCCAAATCTCCTTTTCCATAAGAAGACCCGAGCAGGTAACCCCAGAAATCCTACCTCTGGCGTTCGGGGCCCCGCAGCATTCCTGCCCCTGTGAGATGCTAACGGCTCTCCAGAGCCAAGTCCTGGCGGTGGTACAGAGAGCAGGAGTTTATCTCTGCTTAAGCAGACCACATCATAAGCAGATCTCGCTATCGAAAGCATTTCAAGGAAGCCAGGCTTAATAATCACCTCTCCCTGACCCGCTGCACTGCAAAGGGCTGCCCAGCCCTGCCAGCGAGAGTGAGCAGAGCCACCCCAAAGGCTGAGCGTTCCCACAGTCTCAGCTGCATCTGAGCCCAGGATCCGTGTCTGTGAAGCACCAGTTAACCTGTCTGGCCCCAATTCTGATAGCAGCTGCATGCAAGCTTACCACTGAGCACAGGAGGCTACTTATGCTTAAATTAGGCTTGTGGCTAATTATAGAATCTTCAAGAACACTTTATAAATTAAAAGGGTCACTGGTAGTGTGGTTTCCAAGTGTGCTAGCAATGTTCAAGCCAGCTCTGTGAGTACAGAGCTTCAGAGCAATGTTAGCAGGAGTCTTTAAACTGTATTTTCTCCCATTTGGTAGCCACCTCTAAGCCAAACAGCATGGCAGGCATCCACACACTATCTATTGCAACATGTTCTCCTGAGTGAGTGTGACTTCTGTCTTACCAGGGTCTTAGCAAAGAGCTGAAGCTCCTTGCCCAGCAGCAGTGTGGGCAGGAGCCCAGCACAGCCTCTCTCCTCCCCTAATGCCCTTTTCTGGGCTGGCAGCTCCCTGAGGAGACCTGATGACTATGTCAAAGTGATGATGCAACTGGAAAAGATGTTCCTGCTTGTTGCAGGGGTGGTTAGACTAGTTGACCTTTGGAGGTCCCTTCCAACCCTGTGATTCTATGATAAAACCTCAGAAAAGTCCCCTGACCTGGTGTTAACCATGAAAGAGGCTGAGCTTCCTCAACAGGTCATTTGGCCCTAACTGCCTATAACAATTGTTTAGTTCCAATCTGAGACTTTCACGTCAACTCCCTCACCCACCTCTTCCCGCAAAAGATGCGACGTGTTGAGTTACTGGCTGCAGTTGTACTTCATTTAAAACTCATTCATATAGAATCACAGAATCATTCATGTTGGACAAGACCCTTGGGATCACTGAGTCCAACCATCAACCCTACTCTACAAGTTCACCCCTAAACCAGATCCCCCAACACCACAT
>JAOXOE010000343.1:40217049-40242129 GCA_028565055.1 Phoeniculus purpureus
GAGACGTTTAAAACCCACCCGGATCTGTTCTTGTACAATTAATCTAGGGGATCCTGCTGTGGCAGGGGGATTGGACTTGCTGATCTTTCAAGGTCCCTTCCAATCCCTAATGTTCTATGATTCTTTGATTCCGGTTCAGTTTCTCATCTCAGAACAGAGAGAGGTTATGTGAATGGTGCAGCGCTCTCAGAGACCCTCTGTATAAAGAGGCTGACCAAAGGGTTGCTGCAGTATCTCTACACTTGAGAACCCCATCCCACTTACACAGGGTCAGTGCTGGAGCAAAATGCTTTCTCAGATATAAAAAAGAAACTTGTGCATCCTTTCTTTGTAGTTTGTTGTGGAAATGTTGATGCTTGGGTACTTGGGAATGTTTATGTTTGGATCACTGGGAATGTTTGTTTTCCCAGGAGCTTCCGGAGGTTCCTGTGAGAAAATTCCTCGCTCCCCTCAGGCATGGGTTGTTAGCAGTGCAGACAAAGCACGTGGGAACTCTGGACACAACAGTCCTTCTCAGGACAGTACTGCAGGTTGGAAAGTGAGAAGGGGGAGCCAGCTGGGAGAATTCTTCAGGATGCTCAGGCTGGAGCAGTAGAAATGGGATGAAAACCAGCAGTCCCCAAGTAAATGACCCTGTAGTTTCTACTACTCTGAGTTCACTGGATGAACTAAGACTTCATGCATCAGAGCGCATGGACAACACAGGTTAAGTAGCTGATAAAATGTGACAGAGCAGTGAGTTTAATGCAGCGGAGAGGCCAATGGGATTCCCAGGTGAATCCAGGGAACTGCCTTCAGTAAAACCAGTTAGACCTTTTCTAGCTGCCAGTACTGCAGTCATTTGTGCTCCAGAAAGATCACAGAATATTAGAGATTGGAAAGCAACCAACTCTCTCAATCTCGCCTCATCAGACTGATTCTCCAGGCCCTTCCCCAGCTTCGTTGCCCTTGGACAATGTCTCCCTTGGACTGAGGTGCTCAAAACTGGACCCAGTACTCAAGGTACACCCCTCCCAGTGCTGAGTACAGGGGGACAATCACCTCCCTGCTTCTGCTGGACACACAGTTTCTAATTCAGGCCAGGATGCCATTGGCCTTCTTGGCCACCTGGGCACCCTGCTGGCTCAGATTCAGTCACCGGTCAGTCAGAACCCCCAGGTGCTTTTCTGCCAGACTGCTCTCCAGCCACCCTGCCCCCAGCCTGTAGCTCTGCACTGATCTAGAGGTTCTTGCAGCCCTCTGTTGCTAATGGTGTTTTTAAAACTAAAATACCTGGCTCCTGATTGCTTTTCAGTCTTTCACGACAGCTTTTGAGGGGAGTGGGGTTAAACACAAGATGTGTTCTGTGTCCACACAGCATTGCTTCTTCCAGCAGGGCTGCTGAAGCAGCTGTCTCCGCTTTTCTGAGCGTCTCCTATGGATCTCAGAACGCTGAGGGATGGACACTGGCTGCAAGCAGAACACAGCCACGAGGGAAATGTTGTTCTTCCTTTTATGTCTTTGCACAACTGTTTTCTGGTGGTGCTGCAGCTGTCTGCAGTGGTAACTGCCAGGAAAATCCACTGCTGGAATTCCTGGAGGGAGACACCCAGTGGGAAGTGAAGACTGAGACTGACTGGCTGAGCAGAATTGCTCTGAAATGTGAGCTTTTGAAGTTTAGAACTAACGTGAACGAGTGAGCTGGGAACGAAGCTGTTGGTGTGGAGTAGTGTGCTTTCTCTCGGGGTAATTTTCTGAGAGTCTTCTGCTTCTGTGGGAGCTGGTAGTTGTTTCTGTACCTCAGTCATTCAAAACCCAGAGCTGCAGGCTCTCGGGAGGAAGTTCTGGTGGCCAGCAGGATGGCCATGATGCAGCAATATGCCCTTGTGGCCAAGAAGGCCAACAACATCCTGGGGTGGATTGGAAGAGGGGTGGTTAGCAGATGGAGAGAGGTTCTTCTCCCCCTATACTCTGCCCCGGTGAGACCACATCTAGAATCTTGTGTCCAGTTCTGGGCCCCTCAGTTCCAGAAGGACACAGATCCACAGAGATGATAGAGGCAGTGGAGCATCTCCCTGATGAGGAAAGGCTGAACACAGGAGATTCCACATCAATATGAGAAGGAACTTCTTCATGATGAGGGTGACAGAGCCCTGGAACGGGACTGCCCAGGGTGATTGTGGAGTCTCCTTCTCTGGAGACGTTTAAAACCTGCTTGGATATGTTCCTGTGTGACTGGATCTAGGGGATCCCGCTGTGGTGGGGGGATTGGACTGGATGATCTTTTGAGGTCCCTTCCAATCACTGGTGTTCTCTGATTCTGTGTGTACATCCGGGTACTGGCAGAAGGATAATGATCTGCTTCCATGGGGAGCTCAGCTGAGGAGCTGTACTGGGCACGCACCACCCCAGCCGCTGAGGGGTCTACACTTGGAGTTCTTGTTTTCAGCTGCTCCTGTGAGTCAGAAGACTGATGGGTATCCTGAATGGAGTATTGGGAAGTCTGGACTTGGTGAAGGCAGCAGCATTTATCTGTAGATGGGTTTACGACATAAATAACCTTCTGCCACTTGAGTGAACATTCCTGTCTGATGAGAAACTGGGACTGTTGGAAATATCTATACTAGCTGCAAATAGAAGCTTTTTTTCTTATAAGTAACTGTCTCCTCAGTGTGAAGGGTGCCACGTTCAACTTAGACTAGCATTTGTGAAGAACTTCATGTGGTTTTCATGAAACACACATTTTAGTGGCTCAAAACCAGTGTTTATTCAATGAAGACTGGGAGTTGCCATTTCAATTCCTCAGTCAAGATCTTCAGAATTGTCGTGCGATTTTTTTTTTCCCAGTTGGGATGCAGAAGCCTGTGGTTTTAGGTGGTTTTGTGTTGCCTTTGAGAGCCCATCACCCGGTGGGTCCAGCAGTACTGCCTTCGTTTGTGTTGTGCATCATATACCAAGTGAGACTGAATCGACTTGCTGTTCATCAGACAGACTGTGCTCCTCACCACCCCTGGCTATGCTTGTGTCTCCACTGAAATAAGTGGCTGGAATGGAAGTTCCTTGGCTGAAGGAGGCCTTGGCAACTGCAGTATGGATTTCTGGCCAGGTTCTCTGAGGCTCCTATGGAAATGAGGTTTCATTTTGTTTCTGTTCAGCTGCCTTGGGCCCTGTGAGCAGTGCTGAATGTTTTCCTTCTAGGACAGCTTTTTTCCCTGAAATTCCAGCTGGAGCACTTGGCTTACAGTCTGCATCTGTATGGGAGCAAGATGCTCGGGCAGACTGGGGGAAATCTTGTTCGAGCAATATGCACAGTTAGGTGGGTGGGGGCGTGGGGACAAGATGTGTACTTCTGCATCCTCTTTGCTCTCTCAGTACTTCTTGAGATGAGTGTTCTTTGCGATGTGTCTTGTCACAGAATCTGCTTCCTTGGCTGCAGTCAGCTACTGCTTTTTGGGGTTGTAGAATCTCTTTGGGTGGTGGAACTGGAACCAGCCTGAGGTACCCGGGTTTGAGCCAGTTGGCTGCCCCGTGTGAATGAGCAGCCAAAGCCATCAGGAACACTCCGTCGGGAGCTTGCTGACAGAAGCAAGAACTTGCTGCCTGCGACTTTTATTTCAGAGTGAAAGCAAGCAGGGAAGAGCAGGCATCATAAGCACTTTGAGGAGGGTTTTTACTCCTCGCATTTTCTGGATTGCTCTCAGTATGCAACAGACTTGAAAGGGGTGAATCCTAGACATTTTGATGGCGCGGAGCGGGACAGCAGCCAGCTTAGTGGCTGCTTGCAGTGACTAAGGACTTCAAACGTGCTCTTCTAGAGGTGCATTTCCGATTTGTTATCATAGAGTCATTAGGGATTGGAAGGGACCTTGAAAGATCATCTAGTCCAATCCCCCGCCACAGCAGGATCCCCTAGACATATTATTATGCTAAGATTGTGACTGAGGACGCACTTAGAATTTTAAACTTGACATTAGAAAAAATTCTTTCACAGAAAGAGTGGTCAGGCACTGGAATGGGCTTTTCCCAGGGACGTGGTTGAGTCGCCATCCCTGGATGTGTTTTAAAATTGTTCGGATGAGTTGTTGAGGGATCTGGTTTAGGGGTGTGAGGTAGGGTAGACAGTTGGACTCGATGATCCCAGGGGTCCTTTCCAACCAGAGTGGTTCTGTGAGTTTAGAAGTCACTTAGATGTAGTGCTGGGGGATCTGGTTTAGGGGTGACCTTGTAAGGTGGGGTAGATGATTGGACTTGATGATCCCAAGGGTCTCTTCCAGCCAGAGTGATTCTGTGGATGTTCAGTGTCTACATAAGACTGCAGAAGTTTTCTTCATGTGATTGGTCCTTGCTCAAAAACAGAGATGAGGGAAAAGCCTGTATTTCGTGGTTTTCTTGCTAGTGCTGATTACAAAGATGGCAAGAATTGGATCTTTTACAAATGCAGTGCTGCCTCAGTCAGTGGGCACTCTTCACTGCGGGGGGTCTCTGAGCGGGTGTGTGCCATGTCACTCCCTGTCATGGCTGGGCGCATCGCAGCTGAGAATAGATGGTGCTTCAGATCCCCACAGTGCTGAAACCATCACTTGTAGGTGTTTCGTCACGAGTACAGGCTGTGTGCACTGAACCACTGTGCAGAGGTCGTGTTTCGCTAGCAGCTGTTCAGAGAGGGAGTGACGATGATCATGTAATGCAAAAGAAGAGCACTGTGCAGTGTAGGTCTGCGCTAACTCCCAGCTAAGGCTTAGCTGGGCACAGCGAGGCACGGCTTGTTCTCCTCTCTGAAAAGCAGTGCGCTGCAGCAACTCACCCTGGCAGGGCATTGCTACACTGAGTTTCAATACAGAGACAATTCATTACGAGTAGCAGTAGAGCATCTATTTTTAATGATGCTAAGAATAAAATGTTAATTACCTCTAATTTATAAAGACTGTTTTTCTTTGCCACTTTTCATCTCTTGCGTGACTTTACAGCTGACAGATCTTTCTCCCTGGACAAAGAAGTTTCAGATATGTTAACAAAATTGCATCTACTGCTCCTGCTGTGGGCTGCGATATCAAGGTACATGAACCTGCCTTTCTGCTGTCGGGTCCGCCACATGCACCGTACACACGTTCCGGACTATTTAGATTTATGTGGAGAGGTCTGACAGGTGTTCCTGTTGATGCTAGCTGCCAGAGAATCACACGACATAAGGGATTGGAAGGGACCTTGAAAGATCATCCAGTCCACAGCAGGATCCCTTAGATCAAATCACACAAGAACATATCCGGGCAGGTTTTAAATGTCTCCAGAGAAGGAGACTCCACAACCCCCCTGGGAAGCCCCTTCCACTGCTCTGTCACCCTTACTGGGAAGAAGTTCCTTCTCATAGTCACATGGAACCTCCTGTGTTCCTCCTAGCACACTTCCAGCACAGTGAACTCTCAGTTTGGTAGCTTTCAGATGGTCGAGCACAATAGATGAGCTGTAGCCTCCTCCTGTGATCTGAGCTCCAGTGGCCCCTGGTATGGATGTGGTGGCATTGTTGCGTGCGGAGGCACAGCACAAGGTAGCACAGCTCTGGTGTGGCTGGCAGTTCTGCAGAGTAATAAACCTGACTAGATCTAATCTGACTGTAGCGTGTCCCAGAGCGTTCATAACGTATAGATTTTTCTGTCACTCGGCCTATTCCAGCATCTCGTTGGAAGTTGCAGAGGTGGCATGTTCTTGTGATGCACTCAGAGACAGCTCCTAATTAAGCCGTTCATTCCGAACTGTGCGCTTCATTTTGATCGTATGCCCAAGCTGTAAAATTGAAGACCCTAAACTGTGTTTGTAATCAAATTCTCAAGGCTTTTGTGTTTCTCTGCTCGTTATTCATGCACCTACGTAAGCTATTAAATTCTATTACCCTCCGACACTGCCTGGGGGTGTCTCAGTGCTCATCTGGTACTGTGTATTGGTGGTACTCGCCTGCAGAAAACATGCAAAGGTGCAGCCTACACAGAGAAGAGATGGATACTCGGTTGTAGAGAAGTTTACAAGTGGTTTAGCATGATCCTGATAAGTCTGAGCAGTTTGTATCACCTTGAATCACAGAACATCAGGGATTGGAAGGGACTGCCAAAGGTCATCCAGTCCAGTCCCCCTGCCAGAGCAGGATCACCTAGATCCAGTCGCACAGGAACAAGTCCAGGCAGGTTTTAAACATCTCCAGACTCCACTTGCTGTACAACGTACACCAGATGCCCAGGTGACCTGGCCCAGTCAGCATGGGTTTGTGAAGGGCAGAACCTGCTTGACCAACTTTCTAGGACAAATCAACCCATTGACTGGATGAAGTGGGGGGCTAGGGATGATGTTTATCTAGGCTTCAGTAAAACCTTCACCACCATTTCCCACAGCATTCTCCTGGAGAAGCTGGTTCCTGACCACTTGGATGAGCGTGCTGTTCCCTCAATAAACCAGCTGGCTGGCCAGGCCTGAAGAGAGATGGGCAAGGGGGCTAAATCCAGCTGGCATCCAGTGACAAATGGTGTTTCCTGGGGCTCACTATTGGCACCTGTTCGCTTTGACTTCTCACTCAGTGATCTGGATGAGGGCACTGAGTGCGACCTCAGACAGTTTGCAGGCAACACCAGGTTAGCTGGCTGTGCTGATCTGTTTGAAGGCAGGGAGGCTCTGCAGAGGCGTATGGACTTGACCTAGGGGATCCTGCTGTGGTGGAGGGATCGGACCGGATGATCTTTCGAGGTTCTTTCCAATCCTTTGTGTTCTGTGATTCTGTGTGACAGGCTGGGCTGACGGGCTGAAGCCTATTGTGTGACGGCGAGGCTGAGGGGTCCCAGCCACACTGCCGGGCCTGTGGTGGGAAGGGCGGAGGGGAAGCATGGCCTGAGGTGCTGTTGGGGCCTGAGCGGATGGTGGGGCAGAGGGCCTCTTGGCAGGGCCTGAGGTGGGGCAGAGGGCCTCTTGGCAGGGCCTGAGGTGGGGCGCGGGGCCTGAGGTGGGGCAGAGGGCCTCTTGGCAGGGCCTGAGGTGGGGCAGAGGGCCTCTTGGCAGGGCCTGAGGTGGGGCAGGTGCTGAGGTGGGGCAGAGGGCCTCTTGGTCGAGCCTGAGGTGGGGCAGAGGGTCTTGGCAGGGCCTGAGCGGACAGTGGGAGCGGGGCGGGCGCTGAGGCGGGGCAGAGGCCTTGGCGGATCGGTTGGAAGAGCTGGGCCTGGGGAAATGGTGTGTGTGAGGGGGAAGGGCAGTGCTGGGGCAGGGTCCTGGTACAGCTGCTGGGAAGAGCTGGGCCTGAGGGAGAAGTGGCTGCAGGGGTGGGAGAAGGGTCCTGAGCAAGAAGTAGAGGAGAGCTGGTCCTGACGGGATGAAGAAGGTGGAGAGGGAAGTTGTCCTAAGCAAGCAGCGGGTTGCAGTGAAGTGGCGAAAGCTGGTCCTGAGGGGATGGTGAGGGCTAGGGAAGGGGGCTGAGATGCTGTTAAGAGCTGAGCCTGGGGCGATGGTGGGGGCGATGGTGGGGGCGAGGAGGAGGACAGTGACTGGCTGGGGGAGGGGGAAAGGGGATTAAGTGAGAAGCTGCGCAGAACTGGTCCAGGTCGGGGTGTGGGGAAGCAGGACGGCGGTGGGGACGGCGGTGACTGGACGTGGCGAAGGGCCGGAGCTGGAGCCGAGGGCAGGGCGGGGCGGTTGTGCGTCAGGGCGGAACTGGGCCGCCTGGCCGTGTGCCTGTGCGTCTTGGTCTAGGGGATCCTGCTCTGGCAGGGGGATTGAACTAGATGGTCTTTCGAGGTCCCTTCGCACCTCTGATGTTCTGTGACTGGGTGACCCTCCAAGTGGATGAGGGGAAGGAATTGTAGGCAGGTTGGGGTCGGGCTCTTCTCCCAGGCAGCTAGCGATAGATGGGGCAGGGCCTGGGGCAGGGCCTGAAGCTGCGCCAGGGGAGGTTTAGGTTGGATGTTCAGAAGTCCTTCCTCATGGAAAGGATGATCAGGAAATGGAACGGGCGTGACCCTTAGTGCCATGGTCTAGGTGATTGTGGTGATATCAGATCATAGGCTGGGCCTGATGATCTCAGAGGTCTTTTCTAGCCTCAATAATTCTGTGGTTCAGAGTATACGCAAAGATATAATGTATTATTAATAAACATTAATAAATATATAAATTATTAATAAATATGCTTTGTTGAATTATTAATAAATATAATTTATTGCATTTATGCGCATCTCATATTTCTGGTAGATGGTGTTGCAGGTTAGCACCTCTTGCCCACACCTTATTTCCTGCCGTGGCTCTACAATAAGTAACCTCAGTGAAGTCTGAAAAACTCCGGAGAACAGGGTCTTTTAAGAATACCTGTAAAACTTCACGACAACATGCTGAGCAGTACATACTCAGTACTTTGAAGCCCTTTTTTTGTACTAAATGATAGTGTGCTCCAAGGGTAGCTGCACACAGGTCAGCAAAGCATTAACTCTGTATGGAAGCTGACTTTTAAGTATCTTGAAGAAAGAGGAGGGAGGGCAGTAGTTCATCCTCAGTTTAATTAGAGAAAAGTTTTCTCTTAACTGTTACTTTAGAAGTGGTCAGGTTATAAAAGCAACAACATTCCCATTCAATTATTCAAGAGAACTATGGGACGATTTAAACTGTCAGAACTACTGTAGAATATAGCACAAACAGCAGAGGCAGAAAGCCAGGCAAGTATCTCCTAAGACCAAGTATGGCTAGAAACCTCGACCAGAAAAGCTCCATATAGAGATCCTGGGAAAATCTAGACAAAGATAAACATCACCCTTAACACATTTCCATATACCCCCCTGAATCTGATCAGTATCTGAAATCCCTTATGCATTTCACATTCATTCTTTCTGAAGCAAATTTCAATTTGGTTTGCCTTTTCAGCTTAACAGAATAATCAAGGGACACCTAAAAGCCAAAAGTGGCTTTAGAAATCCTTAAGATGTTGAATAACTTAATTATGGATTTCCAGGTACTGGAAGGAACAGCAGAATGTGCTGGACGTTGCAATGGTTTTAACACATTTTTCCAGAAAAATACATACATGTGCCGTAGTTTTGCTTGCTTCTCCACAAAGGAACATCAGTCACTTTCATCAGGGATGGAAGCTTTTTCTGGAAAATGAGGGCAACAGTGAGACTCAGAGTTTGTATGAACTGTTCATGACCCCTTTACTGTTTTGTCAGTGCCTCTGCTGCACTACCTCTGAAGCTTCACCCCTCACCCAAGGTGAGCTTTCCAAGGGCCATTAGAAATCAGCTGTGAAATAGTTACTGTAGTGTTTGGCTGCAGAGCTAACTGGAAAGAGCTAACTCATCATCAGCTTGACAAGCCACAAATTATCAGTTCTGCTCAGTCTCAATGCAAAAACATAAAGCCACAGCTTCTTGAAAGCATATCTAGCCACAGCTTAGATCCATTACAATTAAAATAAAGACACATTATCAAAACTGCCCTCTCCAGTGGCCTGTGGTGCCTCTAACACAAAGGGGGAAGCAAGTAAGGATAGCTTTGAGACTGAGCAGGGCCTGTGTCATCCTGGATACGTTGGTCTAAACCTGAGCTGAAAAGTGGGGAATAGTTTTATCGTGGAACGTCTCCATATTCTGAAAACAAAGGCAGTCTTTAACACTTTGCCTTTCGGAGTTCCATTCCCCCTTGCTTTGTGTCTAATTACAAGGAGAAAGTAACATTTATACATAGCAATAATGATCTAGGAGATAAATGTTACTGGAGAAATATTTTCTTTATGAACTGCCATTGATCATTTTCTGATTTGCACATTCACTAATAGTCTCTAAAGAATTTCTGCAAAACGTTTTTGGCCTAAGGACTTCCAGCAATTTATATTTTTTTAAACCCTGGCCTTGCAGAGCACTTGATAAATGGGTCACGTGAGCTGTTGCCATTCCTCTGAGAGAAAGCAGGCTCCTTTTGCAAATAGTTGTGTATTAGAGTTCAACAGTTGTCATGTTATTTATCTAAGCTGTTTCACCAACATTCTTTGCCAGAGGTTTCTTCAAAGCTCTTTGCTAGAATACTCAGTTAAGATGAGAATACTGCTTTTGGTATACTACACATAAAGTTTCCATTTTCTTAGAGACTAAACATATCTTCAGTTATTCATCCAGCTGTTTTAATAATCATTAATGAAAAATTAGGAAACACCTATGTAGTTATTTTGCAGACCTCAGTGTTGTTGCATTTAAGTACCCTGCAATCTTATTCACAAAAATTTTTGGTGAAGAAAGGATCACAGAATCACAGGATCACTCTGGCTTCAAAAGACCCCTGAGATAATTGAGTCCAACTGTCCACCCTACCTTACAAGTTGACCCCTAAACCACATACCTCAACACCTTGCCCAAACAATCTTTAAACACATCCAAGGATGGCGACTCAACCACCTCTCTGGGAAGCCCATTCCAGTGACTGACCACCTTTTCTGTGAAAAAATGCTTCCTAATATCCAGTCCAAGCCTACCCTGTTGTAATGTGAACGGATTCCCTCTTGTTCTATTGCTAATTGCTTGCGAGAAGAGCCCAGCACCAATCTCTCCACAACATCCTTTCAGGTAGTTGTGGAGAGAGTGATGAGGTCTCTCAGCCTCCTCTCCTTCAAACTAAAGTGCTGCAGCTCTTCCAGTCTTTCCTCATAAGCTTTGTTCTCCAGGCCCTTCACCAGCTTAGTTGCCCTCCTCTGCACCTGCTCCAGCACCCCCACATCTCTCTTGTTCTGAGGTGCCCAAAACTGGACACCTCAGAATGCCAGAATGCCATTGGCCTTCTTAGCCACCTGGGCACACTGCTGGCTCATATTCATCTTCCTGTCAATTAGAACTCCCAGGGCCCTCTCTGCTGGAGGGCTCTCCAGCCACACCGTCCGCCCCAGGCCTGTAGCATTGCATGAGGTTGTTGTCGCCCAAGTGCAGGACCTGGCACTTGGCCTTATTGAAGCTCCTGCCATTAACACTGGCCCATTGCTCCAGTCTATCCAAGTCTCTGTGAAGAGCCTCCCCACCCTCTGGCGGATGAACGCTCCCACATAACTTGGTGTCATCTGCAAACTTACTAGTGATACACTCTGTGTCCTTATCGAGATCATAACAGAACGTAAGGATGTTAAACAGAGATGGTCCCAACACTGAGCCCTGAGGCACAGCACTTGTGACAGGCCACCAGCTGTACTTAACTCTATTAACCACCAAGGATATACTGACGTCTCCTATCTTACAGCTGAAGAACAAGGGCCTGGAAATGTTACCTTCCCAGAAAGGAAAATGCAGCCATGAACCCTCCTGGCGTAACTCTCCTGAGGAAAAAGGAAAGCTGTTTTACTGGCTAGGGCACAAGTCTTCAAAAGCAGTGTTCAAACTGAAAAAAAAATAATAAAAATAAGAGCTGCTTAAAGGTAATCAGTAGAAAACCAAAAAAATGCCAATGTCTGTGTGACTCCTTGAACTAAGCTCCCTGTTGGAATTGAATCCTTTTCTGCAGGGTCCTGCTTGCTCAGCTTCATCACAAACCTATGGTGCTGTGGTCTCCCAACTCTCACCCCTGGTTAAACTCTGTAAGTATTCTTTGAAAGAAATGAGCAGACCTTGTTCTTTTCCCTCTAAAAAAAGGCTGCTAGGGCAGAAGAGGAAGTTGTGTTTTCTGGATCACAGCAATTAAGGATTCCCATTCTGAAAATGGGAAATGTAGGTCCTGTAAGGATCTAGCAGGAGAGGGAGGGAGCTCAGAGATGCACCTCCCACCCCCTGGAAGGGTCTGCAGAAAGAGACATATAAAAAAAGTGAAATAAAAGCATTTCATCAGAGAACTGATGCTATCAGAGTCTTCTAGGACTATTCCAGGCATGCATCTTTGTTTTAGTCCGACGCTTTGTCTAGTTTCTGAATCCCAGTGGTACAGAGGAAGGATGTATTTTGGCATGCCATGAAGTCCTAAGCTACTGTGAAAGATTTACTTAATGTTCAATTATAAATGTAAGAGTCTTTACAACTATCCCATTTACTTCTAAAATTGAAGTTTAAAAAAAATCACAAATGCTTTAACTAGCTAAATACTTGTAACAGCTTGTCTTATGCCTGCACTGCATGATGCCTTCCAAGTACCTTAACAAGCTAGAAACAGAGAAGCATTGGAAGCTGAAAGAGCCATATTTGGGGTGAAAGATAAAAACTGTTTTAAAAAACCATCATCAGTTAGAAGAGACATTTTTGCATGCAGGCTATTTTAAGTCAAGAAGACTGTAAGGGTTATAGTGAGACTTTGGCCAGAATGTCATACTTGCACAAGAGAGCAGCTGTCAGTAACAACAGTTTCTAAACAACAGGAGCTCTCCAAAGAATGAGGCATCTGCACCTATGGTCAGCCTGGAGCCTGAGCTCAGGAGCAATCTATGTATAGAACTTCTGGTGCTCTTTCCTGCAATGTCCTGGGTTTCCTGGTGAGAAAAAATTCCCTGAAATATATATTTACTGTCCACAACTACATGAAGGTGCCCAAGGCATGCAGTGTGATTCTATTTATTGGTCTTACAAAGCTTTTGTAACACAGATTATCTCCATTTGCTGTGTTTTTTCTCGTCACTCAAGCTGGAACATTCACTTTTCTACCTCTTGGATTTCTTCCCTGAAGACCACAGCCCTCTGATAGACAGAATTTCACAGCAGAGTGTCAACACAATAGTGATGTCAACAGGTGTATGTGACATATACTGCAGATATAAAACATCTTTGTGTGCCCATTATGCTGGCAGAAAGAGCCAAAATAGGTGTATTCCAGTGATGTTGTCAATAGCATCACTTGACAGCAGCTAGCAAGAATCCTAGACCTGACCTCAGCCCTCACTGCTTTGGGTACTCTGTGGAAATCAACTCTCACTTTCACCCATGGCACAAAATGTCCTTTACTGGAAAGTCATAGAATCATAGAATCACAGAGGTTGGAAGGGACCTCGAAAGATCATCTAGTCCAACCCCCCTGCCAGAGCAGGGTCACCTAGAGTAACTAAATAATATCCACATACACCTCAGAACTTCATGCTGCAGAGGAATCAACTATATAAAAGCTTTTCTAAATGACCTCTGCATGAATTCTACCGTCTTCTCTAGCATTACTGCCCAACAACGATAATTTGGATGCAGAACAGTCATGTAACACCAACACCTCCACCGAGCCTTTTTTAAAAGCATTTTTAAAACAGTGTTAAACAACCAGAATGAAAAGTGAAAGTCTGCAAATCATTTTTTAACTTACCCAGGTAAGAGTAAAGAACAACCCCTTTTCAATATATATGATAATACCTAACATAAGAAGGAAAAGCAGGTTCCTTGAAAAAACTCCTGCATTCAGGGGCTTTTTCCCAAGCCACAACTGATTCCCCTCTTAAATACTTATTATTTATTTCACTGATACAATTTACAGGGGAGTAAAATGAACCCCACAACAAAGAATCTGTTAGGTCAAAAAAACCCCAAACCCAAGTGAAAAAACCCCCTTCTTTTTCTCTCAACAGATTCTTAGGAGATCTGCACTACTATTGGAAGAGATGCAAACAGTCAGGCAACTCATATTCACGTCTGTCTCGGTACTGACACCACAAATCACAGCAAGAGCTCCTTCCTATCAGGGCAACATAAATTCTTTGCTATTGGGTTGTAAGGAGACTATGAAGAACCCACAACCTAGGGTGGGGCTGTTGTTGACGATACAGACCATGGACAAACCTGAATATGAGCCAGCAATGTGTGCTCACAGCCCAGAACATCAGTTGCCCCCTGGCTTCTACTGTCTCCTGCAACAGAGAAAAGTGTGGCCAGTGGGTCAAGGGAAGTGATTCTCCCTTCTCCCTCTCTGCTCCACTCTCATGAGACCTCCTACCTGGAATACTGTGTTCAGCTCTAGGGTCCCCAGTAGAAGGACATGGACCTACTTAAGCATATCCAGAGCAGAGCCACATATGACCAGGAGGCTGGAACACCTCTCCTACAAAGACAGGCTGTGGAGTTGCACTGTCAACCCAGAGAAAAGGTGGCTCCAAGGAAGCCTTCCAGTGGCCTTTCAGTATTCTAAAGAGAGCCTAAAGGAAAGAGAGAAGATTTCTTATTCTTCACTGTAAGAATGGTGAGGCAGTGGAACAGACTGACCAGAGGAGTTCCAGATATCCCCTCCCTTGAAGGATCCAAGACCAGGTTGGATGGGGCTCTGGGCAACCTGGTCTAGTGGAACAACTACAGCAAAAGCATTGGAACTAGGTGATCATTAAGGTCCCTCCCAACCCAAACCATTTTAAGAATCTACAAATTTAAAATAAGAAGCAAAATCTTCCACTACAAGGACTGAACAAAATTAGCCATGCCAGTTTGTTAAACCAAAGCATCCTCACTGCCTGTACACTCTTACATTGCAACAATATCGCATTTAGACTTGTGCATCACGGACACAATGGTTAATGAGACAGCATTTACCGGGGTATCTGAGGCAGAAGCAGCACTTCTTGGTTTTCCCCTCTCAGATTACAATACACGTCCTTTGTTAGCCATTTTCTGACTGCAGTCATTGAGTACAACATGAAATTAAAACAATACAACGGAGAGTCTAACTAGACCTTGACCAACACCCATTCAATATGGGATTACCGGCTCTATGCTGAGCCTCACCTTGCTTCAGGAGAAAGCTACTAAAAGCTATTCTAGTGCTTGGTCAAACGTGAGCAGATTTCACTGCAAGCGTAAGTAAATCCCAAACCAATGATCTAAAATCTGCATAGCAATTGCATTATCCCATTTGAGGTAATTACCTACAAGAAACAGTATGCAATTCAATCCATATTTCACTCAATACCACCGAATATTGAACATTAACTTTTTTGCTTGACAGCGGTTGAATTCGGGTAGTTTCTTCTCTATGGTACGTGCTTCTTTGCACATCATGCACTTGCAAGTCAAGGCTTTATTTTCTTTACGTAAGTACTTTTCTCATAGATAAACGGCAGCATTTAAAACCAGAAGTGAACTCTCAACACTCAGAAGTAAGGCAAATGATGCATAAATCCATCCACGTATGCAATAGCAGCCTCTGACAATTGCTTTGAAAAGGCCATTAGGGCAGAAATATTATCCCACAGCTCTGAAAACCCTTACTTCAGTGACAGCAAAGTTGAAAAACTTTCTCAGTATCTTACAGATAAATTCTAATGAGAAGTTTTGAGTTCCCTGTAAAATATCTTCCTTTTAAACTTCAGCAGATTGTACTGAACTTCTCTCACATTACTTACCTAGCCAGTTCTTTAATAGACCGCTCATACAAACCACAACAGACTATACTGAATAATTAATTCCCAGAGTTCACCTTTATTAAAAACAAGGTTTTTGTTGTGAGAACAAATAATCTCTCACTTGTAGCTTGAAAGCCTAAGATAGGATCATTGGCTTCCAGGGTTGCTACCAGCTGCTTAGCAACCTGTCCTACTTGTCTTCCTTCCTTCCTGTTGTAGAGAACTGTGGACAGAGGAGTGGGCTGACGATAGATGAAAACTCGTCTCAAGCACTCACAAAGGGCAGCGTAAGAGTAATCTGGAGCACAAGCCATAAACTTCTTGTCTTGCTTTGATGCTTGGACATAACCTGCATAAGTAGAAAGGACAAGTAATATATTGGTTTCAAGAGTGGCTAAGACATGTTTAGCTTAAAGAATATGTAGTTATTACAAAAAAGAAACTGAAACAGATACTGTAGGTTTTGGAAAACATTTTAAAACACCAATTTATACTTTGAAAGAGCTAGTAGTACATATAAATCTGGTTGTACATACATAAGCTGATGACTTACATCACCTCTGGCACATAAAAGATGAATGAGGTTAGTACAGAAGTGTAAACCTCCATATAATACTGTGAAATGATAGTGCAGCAAGGGGAAAGAAGTAGAGAAACATTTTTATCACCTTAAGGACAAAATACTCAATACATCACAACTTCCTCTATGTTATTTTTGAAGCAATAGTGGTGTTTTAACGTTCTTAAAACACTGCTACAAAGTTTGCATAGAAACTCAAAGCTCAGTCTAATTTGAACAAACGTGAAATGACTAAAAACCAAGAACAAATAGTGAAGTTAACAAATCTTTTAACAAAAGAAATTAAGATGCTTACGGCTTCATTTGTTCCTAAGTTAAAATAACATGCTACTAAAAATCATTCATACTGCAAGACTAGAACTGCAAAGCCTCAGATTAAAACCAATTACAAGTTCTGGTAGCCTACGTGAGGTCTATACTGCAGCCAGTACTTTCCCTTTCATTTGGGACTCAGATTGAGCGCAATGTGGTCAAAAATGTAGTTGGGGCAGCAAGGGAATAAATTGTCATGACCGTGGCATTACTGAAGAAATGGGTCTAGAGAACACTTAGAGGACATGAAGACTGCAGTTGTCACAGTGAGACTATATTCTGAATCAGATTAATTTTCATTACCACTAATTTACCTGCTTCTTACTTGATGGTAAGGACGGTTCACATGATCCAATATTGCACCTACGTGACCGATACGGCAATTCTGACTCTTACATTCATTATGTTTCAAAGTACTTTCTGCTGAGCTTTAGGATTCTGCTTCCAACAGTGGGCAAAAACACTTTTAGTTCTGATTGCAAGGATACAGCAATAACTAAAGATTCTTCACAATCATGTTTTCAACTCTCGTGACACCTTGTGGTTTCAAAAATGTTAGGAGCTTCTTGTGCCACAGCTGGCTCAGTTAATCTCAAGTAATTTTTCCTGTCACAATAATATTTTTAAAAATTCAACAAAACTTTCCACATCCACAGGGTTCAAGGTTTTAAGCAATGAAACCTGCTGTAAAGTATCCTGACATAGGAATATATACACCTAGGCATGTCATCAATGAACTGTAGCAGTTACCCTGATGACTTCTGAGTGATTGGTAAAGTACTGATTTCGCTTTTAAAGGCTTAAGTTCACTGATCCAGGGAACTCTTTCTCCTGTGTAGTACTGCCTTACATCCCACGTAGTCTGAAAAGATATCTTCCTCACAAGGTATGAATCTTTAATTTCTTATGTTCTATTGTTTCTAAAAATGAAGCTACCATGCTGCCATCAACAGAAGTATAGCTCCTTTAAATTCTAAATTAAGGATCAGCAGATGCCATACTAAGAGTATTCACGTGGAAAAGTCTCAGACAGGGGACCATGACACACAACTTCATTTCTTACCTAAAGCATTGAAAGTTGCAATGTGCTCCCACATGTTGTCTGGTTGGTCAGAGTGGGGCTGCCAGAGAAGAGCATCAACATCATGCCTCAGGCAGAAGCATGGCATTTCTTTGGGATCCGCAACGACTGAGAAAAGATACTGGTTGCTTCCAAGATGGATCTGAAAGCCAAACCAAGATAATAAAGATATCGATTCAAAGCACAGAGAGCAGATTCTGTCCTACGTTCTGCCAAAGACAGATAACAAACAGCTTCATGTTTGTTAGTTGACAAAATGTTTGAATACATGATGCTGCATCCCACTGACAGCAGTTCAATACACTTCGAGCAGATGCAATTAAGATTTTTGAGATAATATTTAGGGAAATACTGCATCCACCACAGAAGGAAATGGGCCTCTGTTTTGTGTAGAAATGGTTAAACCTTCTGATGTTAGAAAAAGATTGTCTCTAAGTAATTATGTCTGGTTTTCTGCAGTGAGTGCCAATGGGGAAGGAGGTGCTATCCCTCTGCAGGTAAGTTCTGGCACAAGGATCAGTTAGAATGCCAAGATTATGAAATGCCAACAATTTACTCACTCATAATAAAACTATTTCTAAGTTTCAGGTAAGTACATTTCATCACACATGTCTAGATCACCAAACCCACTGAATAACCACTTCTATTCACAAATGACAACCAGCTATACAAGACAGAGAAGGCTGGCATATCCTGCTACCTGAATAAACAATAAAGCAACAATTACTTTGAGCTTTCCATGTAAAGTTTCCTAAAGGAAGCTAACAGCAATATTTATAACATTGCACTAGGACTAGCAAGCACTCAAAGAGGAAAGAACAAAGTGTTCCCTTGAACACTTTTGTCTCCTATGTCTATCAAGATAGAACGATCAGGAATTCCTGTTTGCTCTCCCAGCTGTTGGTCCCAGATGAACAAATACATTTGAACTCACTTTTCATAGCCCAAAGCACATCTGCAACAGCATCACACGGGACGGCAACCGAATACACGGCAGGATACATTACTCCTCGAAGAGCATTTCAGATGCCGACATTTGTTGACTAATTGTTCTCCAACACTTGTGACAGCACTCAATTACATGCACTGTGGCAGTAACTATGAGCTGCTATCATTCTACAAATGTCACAGGACAGATAAGATCCAGTGGACAGAAACAGCTATTGAGACATAGGTATTTATTTACTTGAGGTTATACAGTCTAATGCAGAACTAAGTATTTCAGCCGATCAAGTTCACGTTTAACGTCTCAACTTCAAATCAACTGTCTACTATCACACCTTTCTACATGGGCATACGAATTCTTTTGTATTAAAACTACAAAAGAAGCCAAGTAATCCTCAGTCTCCAGATGCAATTAAGAAGTGAGGGATACTTACTTTTTAAATTATTAAAGAGGCAAAGAAACATTAAAAAGTAACATCAAGAACTCCACTAATAAGGTGCCTTAAGGAAAATAAAGCAGAAAATAGGAGGCAGGTGTTATACTAGTGCAATATACTGAGAAGAACAGAAATTAAGTCTTTGACCCTAAAACTTCTTCACATTTGGCATTTTTACCTTGTTCCACAAATCCCTGGGAATACTCTATTTCCTGCTCTGGCAGGGGGATTGCACTAGATGATCTTTCGAGGTCCCTTCCAATCCCTGATATTCTGTGATTTCTATCCAAAAAAGAAGTAGCACCCCTTTCCTTAAGCCATTACTGTTTTCCTGAGTATTGGGACATCACTTTGTACTCCCACACCTTGTCATATATGTGACTGCAACTGGGATTTACAGGATGTGTCATGAAGAACTCAAGCTTTTGGAAGTGTGCATATCAATCTGTGTAACACAGAAGGCAAACCGTATGTTGTAAATGCTATTTGAAGTTCCAAACACAAGGTACTGTTTTTAGGTAGCCCATAACGCAGCTGACAAAGCCTCTCCCTGCTCGACAGCAAAAAGTCTTATCCATTCATGCATCTCTAGCATTTAATGTGCTGTGTTGAAACACAACACACTAGAGTCTAGGTCACCATTAACTTAAGAGTTAATGTAAATAAATAAAGCAAGTATTTCTCTCTAGGAGAAACTGAATTTGAGGAGACAATTTTGCCACCCAAGCACAGGCTAACATTGCAATGTATTTGACAAAGACTGCTGGCTGTCAAGACTACTTAATTTAGCTGCCATTGAAATACACTAGAAAAACAGAAGCAAGTCTCTATAAAGAACATGTATCATCACATTAATGTTTTATGCCCTTAAACTGTAACTCATGGTGTGAAATGTTCTTATATAAATGTTTTATGCTTCTGAATTCTAAGGTTCTGGGCACATATTTCACAAAGTTCTCTCCAGTTTAGGAGAAGAAACTCACAAACCATGTACCACTGATGATGGTTCAAAGGTGAAAAGTTGTATCAGCCACACTTCTGAAGCAGTAACTAAGAACCCCAACAAGGAGCAAAACCACAAGATAACATAGACTGGAAGGGACTTGTGGAGATGCCCTAATACAAGCCTTCCTGCTCAAAGCAGGGCCAGCTAGAGTAGGCTCATACTTGTTTACTACACCCACAGTAACTGTACTTTGACCATAATGCTTTTAAATGCATTAGCCTTGGGGTTATTTTTATGCTGCCCATTTTAAAGAGGTCTCCACAAAAACCCTAGAGTTCAGACTTGCTCCACAATGCCTTGCTGCCTGCTAGAAAGCAGTACATAACAGATCTACCTTTCTCAGTCTCACGAGATCATGTTTCCCCTGGGATGTCAAGCATCTTTGGGGTACAAGGCCTTCAGGGAAAGAAGCACTAGTTTGGGCTAAGTTATCCAGTCCTGTCTTGAAAACCTTAAGGACTGCTGCACCATCTGAGTAGACAACCTGATCCATGCCATAATGATAAAGTAATGGATTTTAACCTGCATACCATAAAAATGTTTTTAAACATTCCTGTAATAATTTGCAGGACTTACTACATGAGTAACTTTCAAGGTGTCACCATCAAATCTGCACAAGCTTGCGCTGTCTTCAAGAAAAGCATCACATTCTTCTAATTCTTGTGCATTACAAGGTGGGTTTTCCTTTTCAGGGTCTGGATTCTGAAAAAAGAAACAATGAACTACATTAAAAATCTGAGCTGCTTAATCATAGAACATTAGGGATTGGAAGGGACCTCAAAAGATATCTAGTCCAATCCCCCTGTTAAAGCAGATCACCTAGATCAAGTGGCTATACATGTTACATGTTCAATATTAGAGGAAGAATTGTTTGCGTATCTTTATATATTTGAGGATTAAGCTATTCTGCATTTATTCAAAAATCAAGACAAACAGCTCTGCTGTGGAGGATAGCATGAGTGGTAGGTACAACATCCATTTCAGTTTAAGGAAAGGTACACAAGACACTAAAACAGAGACAATAAATTCCCTGCTGTAAGTAGTAAAATTGCAAATGCCTAAAAACACAGATAATTAGGGGTTGGACCCACAGGGCTCATCCAATTCAACCCCCCTGCTCAAACAGCATCACAGAACCTAAGACAGGTTACACAGAAGTGCATCCAGGTGGGTCTGAAGTGTCTCCAGAAAAGGGCATTCCGCAACCTCCCTGGGCAGCCTGTTCCAGTGCTCAGTAACCCTTACAGTAAAGAAGTTTTTTCTCATACAGGGATGGAACTTCCTGTGCTCCAAGTGACATCCATTGCACCTTGTCCTATCACAGGGACAAGTGAAAAAAAGATTGTCTTTCTCTTGACACCCAGCCCTCATGGACAATGATTAAGTCCCCTCATAACCTCTTCTCCAAACCGAAAAGTCCCAGATCTCTCAATTTATCCTCATAAGGCAGGTGCTCCATTACCCTAATCATCCTCATGGCCCTCTGTTGATCTCTCTCAATCAAGTCTCTACCCCTCAATGAATTTGGAACCCCAGAACTAGACACAATATTCCAGGTTAAGTTTACATCATCTTTCAGATTGCCAATGGCAACACTATTAAAAAACTGATAATTTCATGTTGTGGGTAGCTCTAAATAAAAGTCATTTTGTTTTGCTACTCATTATTTAAAATTAGTGCTGTTATTTAGTAATGTTATTTTTCAGTGCACTCATACGGGGAAGAAGCACATGCAGTTTTTCACAACCTACAAGTCTAAAAAAGGAAACTCCGTCACTTCTACTACTAATTTGATAGCAGTGCTGTACCTAGCACTGCTGGTAATGACATTTCCCTTGGATAAGAAGATGCTGCTGTTCAGAGCGTATTCATAGCTCTACTGCTGCTAGGTTGTTAATGGTTTCAGTTGTAAGTAAATACAAGAGTTAGGATTCTGAACAGTAAATGAAATACTGAGATGTGGCAATTAAGTGCCATTTTGGATACCAAGAAAAGACAACACAGAACTGTACAAGAACTGAAAGTTTTCAGCTCCTCACCAGTACTTCCGAGGTTAGATGCATCAAGCTGTCAGTTATTTCAGAGCGCTGTGAAGGGTCCATAACAAATTCCCCTCTTGTGTCACCGAGTATTAGCTCTGGCCACTGGGGTCCCTCGTTTTTCTTAATCAGAGAAATTTCCAAACTAAAATGTAAAGAGACAGTAGCATATGTCCATTTCTCAGAGCAGTAAAAAAGCTCTAAGCACAAACTAAATTAATAATGAAAATCATAACAAAACCATTAGCAAAGTACAAAATAAACTTAATGTTAATGTTAGGAGCACCAATGTATTGCTGAGTCAAAGACCACTGACTCAGAGCTCACTGGTACAAACTCTTACATTCCTGGTCTGACAGCGGTACAGCTCTCAGTACAGGCAGTTACACATAAAGCCTTTTTTCTGAAATAAAGTTATTCTTATTTTGGAAAGACTGTTCAACCTCACTGTAGTAAAAAGCTGGTCATGCACCTTACAAGCAATTAATTGTAAGAGGAGGGGACTATATTTAGTTAGACAAAAATCAGCATTGTGAGACAGCACTGCAAAAGCCACTGAACTGTTCTCAACAGAGGAGACAGATTCTTGCAGGAGGGATGCAGGACACAGCATTAAATAAGTCCATTTCCATAAGGACCAGAAGTCAGAGATATGGTTGTACACCTTGAAATCAATTCCCACCATCAGGCCAACAGAACTGTACACACCACCTTGTGTTGTCTCTAACTATCCACGTGCAGCTTTCATGGTCCACAGATGAATAGAGTCTTCCTTCAATCAAAGGAGGCTGGTCTTTCAGTGTAACACAGATGTTATCAGGGGAAAAGTGTACTTTTATGTCATCCTTAGTGATGTCTTGAGGAATGTTAGTTGTTATTGTCACATCATCGTCAGTTTGCTGCCAGTAATAGAGAGGGTCTGCAATCAGAAATACACAGAAAAAGAAACACCAAATTAAAAATGCTGTTCTGGATTCCACAGCATGAAATTCTGGGATAAATGAAAGTTTGTGGAAGAGCAGAAATGAACTTTGACTCTGGAAAATTTACATAAAATACATTCTGATTACAAAACGGAGAAATATTCTTTTAGCAATGAAGTTCACTTGCATCTCTCGTTTGGAGGGCAGTTTGTATTCATAGACTCAGAATTATCATGGCTGAAAATGACCTTGAGGATCATCAAGCCCAGCCCTCAACTGAGCATCTCCCTAACCCCTAGATCACGGCCTCAAGTGCTCTAACTACTCATGTTTTAAACACCTCCAGGGACGGTGACTCCACTACCTCTCTGGGCAGCCTGTTCTAGCGCTCAACCACTCTCTCAGTTAAGAGCTTCTAAATCTCCCCTGACACTACTCATGTGGGTACTCCAACATGCTGGTAGTTAATGCCTGTTGTACAACTCTACTTCTCTAAATCTACTGTGGCATTATAAAATTGATAACCAAACTGTACTTAAGTAGAATGAAACTTTAATGACTAATAATTTGGTTGAAGAGAAAGTACTGACAAGATACTGCATGATCAGAAGTACATGCCATTCAGACACACGTAAATGCTTTTCTTACCTGACACACTGACTGTTCAAGAGAAGTTATTTTAGAAGACCAACTAGTCTTCACCTGCCACAACCGACTGAGATAAAATAAAACTGCCTCCCCAAACAGCATGATTGAATTTTGCTCCTGCATCTAGAATCTGCCTGATGTCTATCTTGATTATTGAAAGGCCACTTCTTACAGCAGGTTAAGAGAAATGGCCTTCTAAGAGAAACAAAAGGAAGGCTATGACAGCATGACCAGGTAGTGCACAGCAGGTCACAGAAAACAAGACAGATGTACTGACTTTTTGAAGAGGAATCTTGTACACGTTACCTTCCTATTTAAAGGAGAAGTAAACTATGGATAGACCCTTTGGAAACTCTTGAGTTATTACAACAGAGTGAGTGACACACTGCCCTCTCCAATCTAGGAAGGCTGGCTTCTGAATGTGAATACTTCAGTACTTCAGCTGTTACTGCAGCAATCCAACTGTTGGCAAAGCAAAACATCCTTTTCCTTATGACAGCAAAATGCTTGAATTCTCCTGTTCAAAAAAAGCTTCTCACAGAGATGAGAATAGGTTTATTTTCACAGGGTGAAAGTGAACAAAAAAGAGAATCTGTCCTTAAAAAAAGAAAACCTGGCAAATCTGTGTCCCAATGAATGCTGAACTGACAAGCTATTTCTAAGCCAAAAGAGTAAGCAGTCTATCATAATCTGTCAGGCAAGTCTTACCTTTCTTTTCATTTGTTGCTTTGGAATCATCGTTTTCTTCTAGTTTGTTGTCTTCATCTTGCAAACTTTTGAACGGTTTGTAGGAAACAATCATTAGACCATCCCCACTTGGCTCTATCGCTGCATAATGGGGGACTGACTTTCCTTGTAAAACTCTCCTTTTAATGATTTCATATCTATGATCACCTAGAAAATTACAAGAAATCCTCAATGACAGATCCTGCACAATCTTACAAGGCAACCTCATCCATGCCACAGTCATCACGTAAAAGGTTTTCCTTGCTCCACAACCATGGGATCAATTTTACACGAGCTACACATTAATTGCATACAATAAAGTCAAAGTAAAGTTGCATCTTGTTTTCCAACTACTGTTACAAGTATAAAACTTTATTTCTTCCTATCTTTGAAATATTTATCAGAATTTAGGTCTACAACCAACAATTTGATATGAAAAAAATCTAAAGAAATTACCTGTGCAAAATCTCAGAACCTGAGGATCAACTTCTAAGACAAAGAATAAAAGGGTACGCATCAACATAAGGCACTTACCCTCTTTGCTTTTCTCTGCAATTGTAATCCATTCCAAGGTAATATGGAATCCACTTCCTTTCGTATCCAATTCATCTTTATCTATTCGAAGCAGCAGCACAGATACCGAACGTGTATCACATTTTACAAACGAAACACTGTGTGCTATAATAAAAGGGATTCCTAGTTCTTCATTAAACACAATCTAGAGGACAAAATTGTAGTTAACGGTCCATCAATTAAAATCAAAGTCTTGCTCTTTCTCAGAAAGCAGTGAAAGGCTTTGATGAACATCAAGTCACTTCACACAATATGAACTCACGAATGTCATACATTTCTAGTTCTTCCTTCCCTGGCTATCAATCGACTGTTCTGAAATACTTCTAGTGATTGCATATTTATATAAAATTTATAATATAAACACAATATATAAATATATTAGAAGAGTCCATTAAACAAAGCATGAAGATCCACGAAACTGTCTGCACTATGGCTAGCAAAGGGGGTTGTGGGGAAGGAATCAGAGAGACATACAATCATAGAATCATTAGGGATTGGAAGGGACCTCAAAAGATCATCGAGTCCAATCCCCCTGCCACAGCAGGATCACC
>JAOXOE010000343.1:40253448-40283552 GCA_028565055.1 Phoeniculus purpureus
CTCCTTTCAGGGAGTTGGAGAGAGGGAGAAGGTCCTCCCTGAGTCTTCTCTCCTCCAGGCTAAACACCTCCACTTACTTCAGCCTCTCTTCATCAGACTTTCCTCCAGTCCCTTCCCCAGCCTCGTTGCTCCTCTGGACCTGCTCCAGCCCCTCAATCTCTTTCTTGAAGTGAGAACTGCCCCCAGTACTTGAGAGGAGGCCTCCCCAGTGCCCAGTACAGGCAGAGAATGATGTCTCTAGTCCTGCTGGCCACACTATTGCTGATCCAAGCCAGGATGCCTTTGGCCTTTTGTGCCACCTGGGCACCCTGCTGGCTCCTGTTCAGCCGGTTGTGAACCAATACTCCTGGCTCCCTCTCTGCCAGGCTGCTCTCCAGGCTCAGCACTGGAAAAACTCTCTTGTCTGGTGGTTAGGAGTAGAGTCAGGAAATCTAGTCTCTTCTCAAGTTTTTGCCTGGTGTCTGATCCGTCCACAGCATCTCTGCTGTACGTAGAGCACCACAACAACGAATCTAGTGCGAAGCTAATTAAAATGAGATTCTTTCCCTTCACTTCCTGGGAGTCAGCTCAGCCTACCCACCTGTCCTGGGGGGTTCCTACCTAACGCCTGTTGTGGGGTCAACGCTGACCTTTCACCCTCTTTTCTTTTTGTTTTCTTGCTGTTTATTCACCTGAGGAAGAGCCTTCCACACACACCAGCCGGGCAGTGAGGCGCAGGGCTAGGGTTAGGGTTGGAAGCAGGCAAAGCCTCCATGCACCCACGGGAAACACCAAGAGGTGGAACTGAACTCCCAAGGGTCACACCTGGGCTCAGAAACAGTGGGAAAGACCTGATCCAGACAGCTTCCTAAAGAACCAGGGTCTTTATTTTCCCTTTCATGACTGGGGTTTTTTAAATACCGACTTCTATCAGCAGCCTTCTCCTTAGGGCATTTTTTTCAGAAGAAGAGGGGAAGCTTCTGCAATTGCTTGAGCGTTCTACCCGCCCAGGGATGTATGTGGCATCGCTGTATTTTTCCAGGATGAAGTATAGCAGCCTCTGAAGAGATCAGCAGCTGGGGAACATTTTGGTGATCCAAATTCCTAATGACCCCAGAGTAGTATTCCCAAAGCTCTTGGCAGTCCCAAATTTCATGCCAAAAGTTGCAGGCATCTGTCTTACATTTTGAACATTTGTCATCAATATTCTTATTTAATTTAAACATCCGCTAAGGGGGGTCGTATTCTCAGTGAATAAAATTAGCTGCATGTAACCAATCTGTGAATTGGAGTTTAATCATAGAGCTCCGGTCTGGTTACAGATGTCTTTGTCCAAGGACTGTAGTTTACTACCAAATACCTTCCCCATTAGCTTTGGGATTATCAAGCAAGGATTTATACCGTGTAGAAACCTTTTTCCTTTTTAAATACATAACTGACTGCTCTCACTGGGGGGATTAAATTCAGGCTCTCTGAAAGACCTACAGCTGGTTATCTCCTTTAGCACTGCCTCTGCAATCCACACGAAGGTGAGGGGCAGGGCATGGTCTCACTGCCTCAGGAACACTCCAAAGATCAAATTGCCAATGAAAGTCACAATTCAGTTCCTGCTCTCTGTTGCTCCTAGGGGGAGGAAGAAGGTTACCATCACCTATTTTTCTGGGTCAGTTCATTACCTGCTCTCAGTTGCATCAGCTGAAGCTTTGGGGATGCTAAGTCAAAGCTCCAGTGGGTTTTGCTTCTTGGCATCTGCTTGTGCTGCTCCTCTTGCTTGTGGTGCCCTGTGTAGGTGTGAGGAGGACATATGCAGCTGGGCCCATGGAAGATGTCTGGGCTGTCTCTCTCTTAAATATCCTTGTTAGGATGTGGTAATTGATCCCAAACTCCTCGAATCTTTCTTTATATCATAAACATCCTGCACAGATGATTCCCCAGTTCTCCACACAGTGAACTTAATTAATTCATCACTGCAGTTCATTTTAGCAGAACTACAGCTTTGATGTGATAATAATGGCAGTGTATAACTTACAGACATTTAATTTTATAGTCTTATTTGTATCATATCAAAATTCCCAAAGAAAAGGCAGCCACAAAGTCTAACACTCTGCCTCTGCTCTCCATCTTGGACTAAGTAGTGAGGTTTAGCCCATAGCCTATGTTACAAGCCAACATGAACGATGACCTCTGCTGAAGTCGAAGCAGCAGTCCATAAACTAGGTGCTGCCCTGGCTTCATTAGATCTAGAACCTCCTTCAGGAAGAAATCACTCATGTGCCTCCTTCAGCTGAAGGGTTTGGCTGTGGTCCCCGTATCTCCAGAGCCCAGGAAAAAGTCCACTGAATTTTGCGTTAACCGGTTGATCTTGATGTAGAATCAGTAAGAGGGAAGCATGAAATGAATGCTTCTTTGTTGTGATGACACACACGGGTTTTCCTTCTCTGAACATCAACGGCTTCCTCAGTCAACGTGAAGTTTCCCTGTGGAGCAGCATGGTCTCATCCTTCTTCAAGTACTCAGAAGGCTGGAAGCCTCAGACAGCTCTGAGCTCTACTATGGAAGCCAGATGAACCCAACTGAGCCCAAAGGACATGAAGAATACTTGACATACATTTTCCATGAACATTTATATTTTAAAAACCAAAAAGCTTTCCAGTGCCTTTGAAACACTGAAAAGCTGCAAATGTGTGAATGCCTGACCTAGAGGGTTGTTGTGGAGAGTGCTCAGAATTAATTGTTATTGTTTGATATTGTATTGGTATTGTTTGATTCATGCAGATTCATAAAGATCAAGAGTCACACAAGCGATTTTGCGAAGGGATCTGTGAGAAGGTGGAAGGTTGACGTGTGTGAGCAGTGGAACCAACTAATCCTCCTTCAGGTAATCCCAAGATATCTTCCAGGACACGTGTTCTTCAGACACTCATTAGCATCACCAGACCAAATTCTTGAAGTGTTGTTTTTACTCACTACCCTGAATTTAATTCAATCCTGCCTTTTGCGCTCTCCGTCTTGAAAAACCTCTCAGGAACTGGCTGCTCACTGCACAGAGGTACTGGGAGGCCAGAGGAACGCACATCGTATTTATCTTCCTCAGTCATCACTGCTTGATTGACAGAGGAGCCCTGCTTGGTCTGTCCCAGGCGCTGACACTCAGCCAGGCTGATGGAGGGTTGTTTGCTCTGGTGCATCTTTACACAGAAACTCTTCTGAGACAAGTTGGGTCTGCGGCTGAGATGGTGTCTTCCTGCAGTTTCCAGCTTCCACAGGGGCTGCTTTAGACTCAAAGGCCAAAATTTCATCCCTTAAAATGCCACCTGGTTGCTGTTTGAACTGGTGTTGCCAGCAGTACCTGCTAGGTTCCTGTTTCACATCAGGTATGAGCTGTGTTTGTTGGACTCTCTGAAACCTCTCAACGTCCCACACTGAGCATCTCCTATACCCTCTGTGTTTTCCTGTTGCCCACTCAGGTGCTGCCTCAGGAAACCTATTTCTCTCCCCTCCAGAAAGTCCTTCCTTCATGTCCCAGCCACTGCAGCACTTGGACATCCCATCTCCTGAGACAGAATCATATCAACAATGGGTTGGAAGGTACTTCCAAAAGTCATTCTGACTACAACAAGCAGGGCCATCACTCACCAGACCCGATTGTCCAGAGCCCCATTCAGCCTGACCTTGAATGGCTCCACTTCCCTCCACCACCTCTCTAGGCAGCATGTTCCAGTGATCCACCACCCTCATTTGAGGCTCTGGCAAGCAAACCTCTGTCTGCCCAGCTGTGCCTAGCCCAAGGTTTCCCATCTCACCCCCTATTCTGTTTGCCATGTGTTGCTCTGTTTTGCCATGTGTCTTCTTCACGCTGCTTCACTTGCCATCAATTAACTGAATAGTCATTAGCATAACTACTGGACCCTGGTGACTTTTACATCCCACTAGCAGTCTTCCTGCTTAGACTGAAGCCAGGCTGCTTGCTTTCTTCTTTGCCTCCTTTGGTTTTGTCTGACTATAACTAACGCTAATGAAAAAAAGGAGTTGGGTTTGCTGTTCTCTCTTGAGTTCAGAAAACACCAGCAGCTTCACTACTGCTTATAAAAGGCACAAAGCAACTCATTCTTTCTTGCTGTTTTCCCAGGGGAAGAAAGAAATTGCCTCAAGAATCACTTCTGTTCATTCCATGGCTCCCCAGGAGAGGTGGAGGTCACCCAGTAATTTTTCTGTTGGATGAAGATGAATCTTTTCCCTTCTATACTGTGATTTCCTTTATACTAAGCACTCATTTGATTTGGGGTAGAAACTAAACTCTGAGACACCTGAAGCCCCTTCACTTGCTGCTGAAGTTAGTGTGAATCTCAGTCCAGAGAGGAGACATCAGCACCTGGCAGGAGCCACGAAACATAGCCCTGCCTGCTGGCACTGGATCTCCCCTCACTGACAGGGGCACAGGATCCCAGGGTTGCAGGTACCACAAGTGCCAACCAGTGACTGGTTTTTCCCATCTACGTGCGTACAAAATAAACTGGTTTCCAGAGGATCTGTAACAGCACAACCCGTCAGAGCTGCCTGCCATCCCATCAGGGCCAATGGCCAGGATATGAGATAGCCAGCTGCCCTGAGCTCAGCCGCTGAAAAGGGCACACAGGAGGGCTGTAGCTGGAGAGGAGCAATGAGCACCTCTGCAGCAAAGTGAGATCCAGAGTTTCTTGAACACAAGGAACAAAACTTCTTTTCAGTAGGGAGAACATAAGTTATCACAGCTCAGGAAACCCCTGAAGGACCTGTCCCACCCTGCAAGAACACTTTGGAGCTCTGCTTTAGAGCCTTTTGCTTGATCAGTCTCCTCCAGACGTTCTGAGTTGTCTCCTATTTGCTGAATTTAATGTTCGGTTCATTATTTTCTTCTGTAACAAGAAAACACTTTAGGGATTGTAGGTCTTCTGGTATGCTGGCTTCACAAAAAGTCTGGAGCTGCTTCACTTCAAACCTCTTGCCAGTTCAAGTCCCATCGCAGCATTCAGCGGGGAACTGAAGAGCTGGATATGTTTCTCCCGTCTCCAGGCTTAGCTCACTGTCTAGATTTATGTTAGCTCTGAGAGGCTGGGATAATTTAAAAAGCTGGAAAATAATGTCAGCTGTTTTAAAAGAGCTCCCTGGACTTGGGGATCAGTGCATGTGGGGTTTGTGGTCTGGACAGGGTCTGCATCTGCTCTCTTTAATATCATTCTCATGGTTGCTAGGACAGTGCTGAACTTCTCAAGCAATCTCAGTAGTCTTCCCAGTCCTGTCAAAATCTAGGTTCAGAATTAATATCTTTTGTCTCTCAGCTGTTGACTTCCCTTATAAAGGTCCTAGACCAGAAATACATCTGTCTTTGCTAGCTGTGACTTGGACAGGCAGCCTTCAAGTGCAGTTTGTGTGCCCCTGCTAGGGGAGGTATTTGGCTCTGCCTGGGTCCTGTAATCCTCTTGAATTTAATTATCTTTTGCTCTAATCTCCATTGCAGACCTCATAGCCACAGGACTATAATAGCATCCCCAAATCAAAATATCATCCCTGAATCAAGTCCCCAGGTTCTCCTCTGAATCATGGAATGAGGGCAGGCATCCAGGAGGCTGCCAGCGTTGCTTTGGGCAGACCCCTCTCCCTGTGAATGGAAGATGCCCAGGGGTGGGGTATGTCCCACATTGTCCACTTCACCCTGCAGGGAAGACTGATCTCTTGCCTGCATGGGGCCTTCAGGTCTCCTCTGAACTGTGCTTTGTGCCATTTGGAAACCAATCATGGCCATGGCTGCCATTCGTGTTCAAAAGGAGGAGTTTTGCTGGCAGATGGAGACTTCTGTCTCGCTGGTGGGACAAGACAAGCAGGGGGAGGATGATAGGGAGGCTGCAGGTATTAGTCTGCAGGTTCTGGTGCACCCTGACATGTGCAAGAGGCTCAGTGGAATTGAGCAACCACCTCTTGACACACCTTCAGCCGTGTGAGAACTGAAGGATTTAGAAAATATCATTTCCTTGTGGGACATCTCACAACTGAAGTCCAGCTTCAGTCTTAGTTGTTTAGCCTGGGATCGAAGCAGAGAGTGTCCTTTTCTCTGTGCAGTGCTGCTCTATTTCAGAATCAATTCTTCAAGCTGGCATTCCTTGTGTTTTCTTTGCTGAAACCAGTAGACATGACTAATTCTTGAGTTTTCCAACCTGTAGGAAACGTTGGCAAATGTGAGTGTGACATTGTGCCTGCAGGAATGGAGATGCTTCACATGAAGGTAAAGCCCTTTTGGGCTAACAGTTGTAAAGGTGGGGTGCAAAGTCCTGCACACACTTCAAAATGATGTCATTTTCATACTGGCATCTCTTTTTACCAAACATGACATAAGCTTACACTACACAGATTAAATTATTAGTAGATAAACTAACGCATTAAGTAAGTGGAAACGGATAGTTGTGTGAGAGCAGGGAAAAGGCTGCAGCCAAGGGCTGTGTGATTCGTCTCTCTGCTCCTCATATATTCAGTTAGTTATGAGCGCTTCTGTTGTCTGCTTAAGCTACTCGACAGCAAACTTTGAGAAGCTCTACAGATAAGGTCTGAATGAGGGGAGATGACTCAGAGCAAGGCAGAGAGTGTGTTCTACAACTCCTGCTCTTGGGAGCAGCAAAGAGAGATGCCTTTCTGCCAAACATTAGGGAGAAGTTGTGCCAAAGGGCCACATAGAATAAACCAGCCTTATGAGAATAGAATCATGGTCAGCTCTGTGAGAGCTTCAGGTGGTTGAAGATGATGAGGCAAGAAGGGAAAGGTCAGAAGTCTGTCCAAGGCAGGTCATTAGTGGCAGTGGTGAGCAAGGTGTCGGTGGCAGCAACAGCCAACACTGCACTTAGAGCAGTTCGCAGCAAAACTGGAAAAAAAGCTCCAGATGTTGGCTGCAAACAGGTCTGCCAGTGCCCTTGGGAGGAAAGGGCAGTGAGGTGATAACTGCAGAAGCAAGGGAAATCAAAGAGCTGTTCTTTAAAAGCAGAGAGGTTAGCTCCCACTTGATTTGAGAGAAGCAAGCAGAAATGACACCAAAAAAAGGTCGGTGTTTTTTCTTCTTTAAAGGAAGAAAGGCTACAGCAAAGCATTGAAACCTCCTCATGAGCTGGTTAGTCATCATGGTCCAAGGTCTTGTCTTGGGCTGATTTAAGATAGCCAAAGACCAGCAATGTGCCCTTGTGGCCAAGAAGGCAAATGGTATTCTGGAGTGGATTGGAAGGGGGGTGCTTAGTAGATCAAGAGAGGTTCTCCTCCCCCTCTGCTTTGCCCTGGTGAGACCACATCTGGAACAGCATGTCTGGTTCTGGGGCCCTCAGTTCCAGAGGGACACAGAGCTGCTGGAGAGAGTTCAGAGCAGAACCACAAAGATGATGGAGGGAGTGGAACATCTCCCTGATGAGGAAAGGCTGAGGAAGCTGGGTCTCTTGAGCTTGGAAGCAAGGAGCCTGAGAGGTGACCTCGTTAATGTTGATAAGTATAGAAAGAGTGAGTGTCAGGAGGATGGAGCCAGGCTCTGCTCAGTGGCTTCTAATGATAGGACAGTGAGCAACAACTGTCAGCTGGAACAGAGGAGGTTTCACATCAGTATGAGAAGAAACTTCTTCCCAGCCAGAGTGACAGCACTGAAATGGGCTGCCCAGGGGGTTTGTGGAGTCTCTTTCTCTGGAGATGTTTAAAACCCACCTGGACATGTTCCTGTGCGACTTAATCTAGGGGATCCTGCTCTGGCAGAAGGACTGGACTGGATGATCTGTTGAGGTCCCTTCCAATCGCTAATGTTCTGTGATTCTGTGATACTCCCAGCTTTCACAAGGTGACTATGCTGCAGCTACTTCTGGTGAGTAAGAGCTTCTTGCAAATCATCCTGATGAAAACTTAATTACCTGAGTCTCCTCTGACAAAGGTCCATTTATTTCTATATTAACAGTACCACATCAGTTACATTTCTTTCCAAGGCTGGTTGGTGGCTGATCTAGGGACACAATCTTCAGGCCATCCCCGTACTTCCCTTAGGTTACACCTTTGCTTTTAGAACAGCAGTTAATGTCTCATATTCTCCACACAAGCACTCAGATTTTACTTAATGAGATCAATCTATTATTTCAAGTTGTCAAGATGTTTTTTCAGACAAGTAGAGAATTCTGTTAAAGATCCAGTATTATCTGGGTTTCATTAGGAGTGTGAGCCTGCAAAAAGCCGAGTGTTTAATGGGTAATTGGTGGAGGTTTAAGAAAGCATTCCAAGTGGATTTTATGATCAGGTGCTTCTTTATAGTCTTTATACTCACTGAGGGTAACAGATTCAATCTGAAGGGCGATGTGAAGGTCAATGCAATGTTGAACCACTCTGGAATGAAGGATTGACATAAAAGTTCAGCTGTGGAATGGTACCTACAACTTACTGACATTCCTTTGGGCAGCAGGGTTTGCTAAGAGCTGTGAATGAAACCAGCAGGACCAAGGTGGTTGTTCTGACCCTATACTCAGCCCTGGGAAAGGTGCACCTTGACTACTGAGGGTAGTTTTGGGCATTGCAGTATAGGAAGGACATTGAGGTGTTAGAGACGGGGCAGACAAAGACAACTTGGTTGATTAGGGGTCTGGAGAACACATCTGATGAGGAGAGGCTGAGGGAGTAAGGGCTGTTCAGCATGCAGAAGAGAAGGCTGAGAGAAGACCTCACTGCTCTCTCTCTACAACTACCTGAAGGGAGAGTGTAGTGAGGTGGGGGTTGGCCTCATCTCCCTAGGGACTAATAATAGGGCAAGAGGAAATGGGGTCAGGTTGTGCCAGGGGAGGTTCTGACTGGATCTTAGGAAAAACTTCTTCTCAGAAGGAGTGGGGAGGCCTTGGAACAGGCTACCCAGGGAGGGGGTGGAGGTACTGTCCCTGGAAGGGTTCAATAAATGGGCAGACAGGGTGTTTCAAGAGATGGTTTAGAGGTTCAGGGTTGTAGGGTGGATGTCTGAACTTGATGATCTGAAGGCCTTTTCCAACCTTGATGATTCAGGGATTATCTGTCTCAGTGTGTATCTATTGTTTTACAAGTCTAGAGGCTCTATCCCAGGAACGGGTTGTGAAAGGGGAGTATGACTTTTTGTGGGTATTTTCTACTTGTAAAGCTTTTGAGTTAATCAGAAATAGCTGACCTAACTGAAGCTGAATGATGCTCAGTCTTTAAGATCCAAAGTTTGCTTTGCCCTTTACATAGTCATTCACTAAAAATTGTCTGGCAAGTCTCTCGGGACTATCTCCTCAGCTGGTGGAGACTGGGGTAGTTCCATGTTCTTAGAAAATATGTCTTCCTTCTCTTCTGTGTAAACAGCCTCTTAAAGTAATGAACAGAGCTATCAGGTTCACAGCACAGCTAGAAAAGGAAAAGATGGGACAGTGTAAAGTTCACATCTTGAGCCTCAGCTGTTTTATATCAGAATAGAACTGCCACACTTGGTGTGAGCTAAGGGTCTGTCTGGGTGGGGTGGGCACTAGATAGCTGCACAAAAGGAGGAGCATCTTATCTAACAGTGTGTGTTACACACTCCTGGAGCTAGATCTGTGCTTCTGGAGAGGTCTACTGCATCAGTAGAGGGCTGGATAGATAAATGGGAGGTCTCTAGCTAAAGTGCTTCATAATTTCTGAGGTATGAGATGAGCCAGAGCCCAAAGTTTAGCTGCAATGGGAATTGCAAAGCCTTCAGTCCTCAAGTATCTGCCTGTTCCAGGTCCAGTACTGCACCTATTACTGCTACCTGAGCTAACAGGCTGAAAGCAGACACCTGTCCCCACCTGATAAAACGTCTTCTGCATAAGGACAGTGTCTACTTTGACCACCATCCTGCTGGGATGGCAGACAACAGTGCCTGGAGTGCTGTAGTATGACCATAGGGGCTTTAAAAGGCAGCATCACAATCGTCTGTGGTCTGCTCAGACTGTGCCTGTGAGGGGAAGCTGGACACAAACAGCTTATAAATGATTTGGCTTGTACTCAATTTCATAGCCATGATGTCTAACTGGTTAGAAACGCACTCACATGACAACTCATTGGTTGTTTAAAACCAGAAGGGATTCTGCGTGCTGCATACAGCAGTTCATAGACTTTTAATAGTCCTCAGTGCTTTTTTTCAGGAAATAATGTTGTACTATTAACATTCCTGTAAAACCATTAGTCCTAAATGCATGTAATTGATGGCAGTGCTAATGTTTGCAAAATGAACTGGGGCTGATTTATAAGTTTGATAATAAAATAGTTCAGTAAAGGGCTTTGATCTAATAGCTGTGAAAACAGCACACACACCTTAAAGATTGTCCTTGCAGATATCCATCCTCCTTTCAACTTTTACTAGCTTCAGACATGACAATTTGGAAGGGAAAAATCCCAGCTAAACACGTCTTGATGGAGACAAGCGCTGAGGAGCCTCCCTGCAGATACCAACACCCAGTAACACACTGGCTCCTTGGGTCATTTTCAGTGACATTTTATTCACTGCTGTTGACTGAGATTAAAAAAAATAAACACTTTGCCTGTTTTCTTAATTCATGGAACTGGTGAAAGGTTTTCCCTGCCCTCATTGTCTTAACTCTACAGGAAAATGTTGTTCTTTGCATAAATAATTCTGTATTTTTGTGGCTGTTATGTTGTCTCCCTCGATTCCCTTCTTGGCCGCTGTCCATGATAAGATTTTCTTCCTCATTCAGGCAATGTGCAAGCAACTGAGTGAAAAATGTTGAAACGAGTTGCTCCTCCTCTGTGAACCTCCCATTCTAGCAGGCAGGACAGCCATATGGAGAGTGGTAGACCTTGCATCAACCTCCTGTGCTGAATCAGGCAGCAGAACGATGGGAACTTGGATCTCTCACAACCCATGTGTGTGTTTGTTGTGGTTTAAGCTCAGCTGGCAGCAAACACAACCGTGGTTGCTCGCTCACTCCTCCGCCGTGGTGGGATCAGGAGGAGAAAATATAACAAAAGACTTGTGGATCAGGGCAAGGGCAGAGAGAGATTGCTCACCAACTGCTGTCACGGGCAAACCAGACTTGGATTGAGGGGAAAAAATCTATTTAATTTGTTAACAACTGAATCAGAGTAATAACAAATCTTAGAGTCATCTTCCCCCCAACTCTTCCCTTCTTCTTGGGCTCAACTTTACTCATGATTTTCTCTGCCTCTTTCCCACCAGTAGTGCCAGAGGACAAGGAATGGGTGTTACTGTCACTTTGTCACACTTTGCTGCACCTTGTTCCCAGGGTGAGGGTTCCTCACACTTACCCTGCTCCAGAATTGGGTCCCTCCTATGTGAGACAATGTCTCATGACCTTCTCTTTGTACCTTCTCTTCGTACCTTCTCTTTTCTCTTTTCTCTTCTCTTTTCTCTGCTCTCTTTTCTCTTCTCTCTTCTCCTCTCTCCTCTCTCCTCTCTCCTCTCCTCTCCTCCCCTTCCTTTCCCCAGTTACATACCTGTAAGGTATATCCGCCTATACACGGATGAATAGACATGTAATCTACAAACAGACACAACAAAGCAGCGTGGCAAGGTGTTGGGTTTTTTCCAGAAAATGATCAGTTATGAACGTCCCTGTCCCAAAAACAAGTGTTTGTCCTTGTTTGAGGAAAACCTTATTTAGATCAGTAACTTAGCTAAGAAGCTAAAAGCCAGGCATGCATTTGACCACTTGATTGAACCAATGCTTGGAAAACAGGAATGGAATGACTTCATTTTCATAACTTAACTGTAAAGGTATGCAGTGTGGTATCAGTGCTCAGGATTCATGTGGGTCACAGACAGCTATCACACTGCAGGTTGCAGTCTCCTCTGATTGCTTTCCTCTGTTCTCAATGGAAGTATTTCTAATAAGACTCCAGATCTCTTTCCCTGAACAGAGAAGCTGCCATTCACTATGCAAAAACACCCTACAACTGCCTCCAAACCCCCCTTTGGATTTCTCATCACTCTTTGAGTGATTGTACCAGGAAGAATACTTCACGGTCTAGGTGACTGCAGCCAGGAGGAGGGCTGAGAGAGCCCCATGGGTCACTCACAAGCTGGATGTTCCATCAGCATGTGGCTCCACAGTCATTAACAACATCCCTGTGCAGGGCTGACTCACCCACCCGACAGATCTGCTGTGGAAGGACCGGCACTGCTGTCAGCTCAGCCACAGCAGGGCCACAGTGTTTATGCAGGCTGCGTGCTGGCCTCCGGCTTGTGGCCAGCCATGGGAAGACAAAGCAGTGCTGGAGCTGGCACCAGCTCCCCGCAGCCCCAGCACGTGGTATCTGATCTGGCTTGAGCTCTGCCGAGACAAATTCTCCCTGTCAGAAATTTTTGACCATGCAAAGTAAGTCTGTGTTGGTTGAGCACTTGGACTGATGAGCCCTCTGTGCTTCAAGCCTCATTGGAGAGCCCCAGCATCTGGATTTGCCGTGGAATCATTGAGGTTGGAAAAGACCTTTGAGATCATCAGGTTCACAGAAATGCAGGCTTGTCCCCTGGTGCATGAGGCAGGGATCTCAGGGCAGATTCACCAGGCTGGGTTTAGATCTTAAGATGATGCCTATAGTGAGAGTACAAGTCCCTTCTAGCTTTTCCTACTCCCCATCCCACTGTGAGTGCTAAACTTTTAATCTAAGAGGTTATCAAAATAAATTGATTGACTTGGGAAGAGCTTTGAGTCTTGGGTTCCATGGAGCACAAGGGTGCAAAAATATTAATAAAATTAATCTTTAATTAAAAGCTTGAAGGTAAATGAAGAGCAAGAAGCTACCTCTGTAAAGGAAAATGTAATAAGTTTTAACTTCCTATCGGTGACCCTGCCATCTCCTCTGTATCCTCAGTGACAGGGAAAGGCCCACCGTGTGATGCCTCCCCATGAAGCTTTTTCATTCTCTCTTCATTAGTTACTTCAGTGGGGCAGGGCCACTGCTCCCAAGATTTACTTTTGCTTGAAAGCAAGCGGTAAAACTTGACGTTTTCTGCTGGAACCCTTCTATATACAACCTGTCCATTAGTCACCTAATACATTTTTTATCACTTCATAGTTCATTTTCTTCCTTTGACCTTTGAGGATTCCCAAGGAATTCTAAAACCCATTAGTATCTATGAACACTCACAGTAAATCCATAAATGATTGCTTAATGGTCATTACTAATCAGAATTAAGCAATCTTGGCATAGCTAAAGCTTTTGTGTGTTGGTTGGGGTGGGATTATTTCCTGTGGTGTACCCCCTTCTGTACTTCTTTGCAATAGTGATTTTAAGGATCTGATGATTAAATAAATGTGTATTTCTGAGAAGAAGCCAATAAAATACTGCCTGCACCAAGCGCCGAAGCCCCAAATGCATTTCATGAGACACAAATGATAGAGGGACTGTTTATGAGCATCACAGAGAGGTGACATAACCTTGATAGGAAGGGATTCAGGATCTCAAAGCAACAGATAACGGTAGTTTAAGGGACAGATGAACTTCAAAAGGTCTGATTTTACGCAGATAAACATCACAGTGTCCAGATGTTTATCTGCTGCTTATACAACAGGGATGTCTTAGAGGGGTTCACAAGGTTCCTGGTACCTCTGCTTCCAGGTAGACTAAAAATGAAGTGAGGCTGTGCACACTCACAGTCTTTTGGCGCTTTTGCTTTTATTGCGTGCTGCAGCCTTGCAGTAGAGAGGTGAGAGCAGTCTGAATGTAGAGAAGCCAACATAGCCCCACTAGTTCTTCTCTGACCTGTACAAACATCAAGGCACAGGCAGCTTTGCCTGCCACAGTGAATGTACCACCTACACATGAAAGCAGGGAGGGCTGCACCGTGCCGAGCAGGGGTGGTGTTGACTTACAAATGTTCTGTGAATCCTGTGGGTCTCTATTATTTTTTTTAAGTAAAGTGCAACTTTTATTTATTGGTTTTTATTAATTTTGTAATATTAAATTCGAGCAGAATGTATGAATGATGCAAAGCCCTGCGATACAGTGAAAAATTCCCAGTGATTTCACCAGACACTTCATTACCCCATCTCTGGATGACAGCAACCTTGTGTATGTGAAACGCAGATGCTGGAACACCAAAACACTGGGCTGCTGTGGTGCAACCTGTTTCTCATATGAGAATCTACGTCTGATACCTGGTTTAACCTGTCCATGTGGAGTAGTGAGAGCTCAAACCAAACTTGGAAATTTACTGCTGGACTCAGAACTGCTGGTTGCTGCCCTGGTGTCAAGTGAACAAGGGAGATCCTCAGCTGCATTTTAAAGATGTAAATTTCCAGTTCTAATGACCGCAGAGGTATGGATGCCAAGATGCAGAGAAATTAATAATCCACTCCCCACTCCTCCCCAGCTTTTATTATTTTTAAAAATCTGAGTTCTTAAAGCCAAATGGTTTATTTCAGGGCTTGATTCATGATTTTGAATGTCTGACCCTGGAAGCATTGGCCTAGATACTCATGATTCACAGGGAAATTACGAAGTTGTAAATAGATTGTGCTTAGTTTTGGTTTTTAAATAGTTGCATCTCCAGTTGTGGGCCAGATTATCTCTGCTTGTGTTTAAAATAAACGGTATTGGAAATGGGAGCTGATGCACTGAGGTTATCTGCTGTTGGGTGTCTTGGAGGAAAGGCAACTGAACCCTACAGAATTGCTCGAGCCAGAAGCAGATGTCACTCTCTAAACATGTGAGGCTCATGATTTTTTGGCTGCCACGTGCTGTGCCTTTGTCACGCGTTGTGTTCCAGTCTCTAATGGGAGTGGAGAGGGAGTACCGGGGCTGCCTGACGCCGCCGTGTGTTGTCAAATTCCACCACCACTTATGGCCAATCTTCATCAAAAGCCCCCTGAGGTCCAGGAAGAACTTTCTACTGACCTCCGTGGTGTCAGGGCAGGCTCTACATGCCCAGCATGGACCACTTGCCAGAGGCTGGGTTCTGCTCTGCTTAACCTTTAGGTGGAAAACAACTACAGTTTACATATAACCTTTCAAAAGACGTGTTGTTAGACAGGCATCTACATAGGGATACAGAGCACTCGAACAGGGTCCCCAGGGAGGTTGCAGAGTCTTCTTCTCTGGAGACTTTCCAGACCTGTCTGGATGCATTTCTGAGTGATCTGTGCTCGTTTTGGTCCTGCTCTGGCAGGGCAGTTGGACTAGAAGATCTTTGGAGGTCCTTTCCAAACCCTAACACCTGTGATTTGCCTAAGCTAGTCTATTTTCTACCTGTGTAATTAAGCTGGATTTCTTTCACCACTTCCCAAATCAGTTCTGTCTTCATGCTTTCTCAGTGTGATGAAAAAGGGATCTAGCTTTCTGTTTTGTTTCTCCTAAGTTTCCTTGCCTGGTTATCAGGCAACTCCTGTGCTGCTGGGGATGATCTGGGGACATGAGCTGGCTGTGAACTGGTCATTGTTGTCCCTTGGAAGGCAGTAATGCAGCATCGGAGCTGCATGTGACCTCATTTGAGGTCAGTCTTCAAGGTGCTTAGGAAATAAAGCACCTTGAAGGTTTAGGACCTTTGCAAGGAGCATTGGGGGAAAATATTTCATTACCAGTTTAACTGCCCAATTTTGTTTCAAGAGACCATAGCAGTAACAAACAGAATAATTGAGGAAATTACAATAATAAACCCTTTTCTGAAATGGTATTTAACTACTGACAGCTGATGAAATGAGTCCAGAAACATGCTTAAAACAAGAAAGGAAGAAAAAAGAAAACATGTTCTTGTTCGTGAACATTGAGCAACTTGGCCCAGACCAGCCTCCATTTGGCATCATTTCAGCAGGACATTTTTTGGTAAATCATAAATTCTTTCCCAAAATATACAATGCACTAGTTTAAAAACAATCAATCATTCCTTAGAAATTGAGGACGAGTTTGTAGAGACGGCTGTCTCGTTCCCAAGTAGCTCACCAGAGCTGCAAGCGGGACTCCTGCCTGCAGAGACCACTTGGTGCCACCAGGCTGGCCTCCCCTGGTGGGACTGGGCAGAGGAACTGGGGAGGAGGAGTGCAGCGTGCTGGGGTGGCACAGCTTGTGGTTGGTCCACGCTGAGGTCAGTGCTAGGCAGCTACTCACCCCACCTTGGGGTATGTGGAACATACTGCTCTCCAGCTCCAGCGGATGTACCTGCATTTCATGTCTCAGGCTAGCAAAGAGCTTGCAGCAAAGGAGGGTTGGGTCCAGCCTTGAGGAACCTGTTGTGGAGCACTCACAGACTTACACAAGGGAAATGTCAATGCAGTCATACCCAGTACAAGGTTTACAAGCTCAGGGCTTTTAGGGCAGGGCCTGAAGGGGGTGGGTGTTGAGGCTAAGGGCTGGTAGAGGAGGTCCTGGGGAATTGGTCATGACATCTTCAAAGGTTCTGGAAGAACATGTGCTTTACATAACTGGCATTCCCTAGTGCAAGGGCAGCTACCAGTCTCTGTCCTACTTGGTCTCCATCTTTCCTACCCACCCTGATTTTTTAGAAATCTTTGTATTTGTTTTTTCCTGCATAGTTTTTCACATCTGATAGGGGTGCTAGGCTATGGATGAATGCTTTGGTCTTCATATACAGTAAACTTTGTTATGAACCTATTGACACTCTAACTTGGGGCAGCAAAAGTGAAGAAGCAATAAAGACAGTCCTTTAAAAACAGAAAAAATTAGAAAGCTTCCTCTTTAATAAAAGGAACCAATGTTGGAAGCATATGACTACAGAGATCAAACAGAATTCTTATGTCAATATTATTGAGAAAGGAGATCTCTTTTCTTTTTGTTTTCTGATGTTAAGGTTTTTGAACCCTAGTCTAGAAGGTTTTGGCGTTACTTTGGATTTCCACCAGTCTAAGGAGATCAGAACCTTGTCTTGTTTAAATAAATGATTTAAAACCATATTCCCCAATGGCTCAGCCTGCACTAGATACTGCTGTTGAAAGGCTGGTCCCTTTGTTTGTTTGCCAGAAATATGACTATGTGCATGTGCTTTGTTTTCTAAGTCCTACTGTTAGTGGACATGAATCTGCTTGTCCTGTCAGGTCCGCATCCAATCCAGAACTTGAAGCTGCTCTTCTGTTTCAGATCTGAGGAAACCTCTCCATTTTGTCCAGAAAGGGCATTTTCTCTACTCACAGACACTCCTTTGCCTTATTAAGAGGTTTTTATCATTCCTCAATTAATCATAGAAGGAGATTTCTGGGTTGTGGTTTTTCTCTCTGCTTGCTATAAACATAACGCTGTCTTTTGTTTCTCCCTTTGGACTTATGGGTCCAGAACAGACTACTCAAGGTGCATTCCCATCGCTGGTGGGAAACTGTGCTACAGCATCTATCTCAGGATACAACCCATGGGGCTGGCCACAAGGATTTTGTAGAAAACTGGAGCTGAACGTGTTTGCAGTAGTGCCCAAGGATCCAGTGAATCTGGCTCAACCGTCTGGTTGCACCTAATGGATCTTCCTGCACGTCATTTGAAATGCTGGCATTTTCCAGGGTTATGTTAATTCCCTGGTGATAGTTTAGCACTTACTCACATCAAGAATTTAACTCTTTGAAGGAAGAAGAAATTAAGAATTTAACTCTTGTGTAGTGAGAGGACAAGGGGAAAGGGTTCCAGACTCGAAGAGGGGAGATTGAGGTTGGACATGAGGAACAAATTATTTGCTGTGAGGGCAGTGAGATGCTGGAACAGGTTGCCCAAGGGAGTTGTGGCTGCCCCATCCCTGGCAGTGTTGAAGGTCAAGTTGGCTGAGGCCTTGGGTAATCCGCTCTATTGAAGGTGTCCCTGCCTGTGCAGAGGAATTGGAACTAGACGATCTTTAAGGTCCCTCCCAACCCTGGCCATTCTATGTTTCTATGATTTTATAACACTTGGTTCGGTGAAAAATGATGCTTACATTGTGCCAATATGGAGTTCTAGAAGAATATTTTCAATACATCCATTAAGAAGTATTAATAACATGCTATAATTACAAATAATATTAATTATATCGTATCAGCCTCTTATAAGCTGATTTTTGAGCAGTTTTTCTCTAAAACTAATGACAATCTCTTCTGCAGTGATGCAGTCCATGAGAGTTTTCCCTTACAGACAAAAACTTCTCTACGTGAATCACCCCAAGTTAAAGAATTTCTTCCCTCTGATAGTCAAAAACCTTCTTCTGATTTTCTTTAGGATGTATTCATGACAATCTTCTTTTTCCTTTCCTGCCTTAAAGAACATCTAGACAGCAATCTTATCCTCAAATATAAGCCAGGTAATTTTTTCTTGGTAGGCAGATACAGATTTTCTTCATTAAACCTTATGTCCTAGATACAGTCCTTGTCTGTTTCAGCCTGGACTGATCTTTTCTGAACAGGGAGGGTAAAATATGGCTGATCATTTTGGCTAAGGTCTCCCGTGGATATAATGGCATTAATATACCTCTGTTCCCTTTGGTTACTCTATCATGGTATCACAGAACATTAGGGATGGGAAGGGAGCACGAAAGATCATCCAGTCCAACCCCTCTTCCACAGCAGATGCACAGGAACATGTCCAGGCAGTTTTTAAACATCTCCAGAGAAGGAGACTCCACTGCCTCTGTGGGCAGCCCTGTCCAGTGCTCTGTCAAGCTCACTGGGAAGAAGTTCCTTCTCGTATTTATGGGGAACCTCCTATGTTCCGGCTCACACCCATTGCTCCTTGTCATATCATTGGATGGCACTGAGCAGAGTCTGGCTCCATCCTCCTCACACCCACCCTTTCCATATGAATCCACATTAATGAGGTCACCCTTCAGGCTCCTTGTTTCCAAGCTCAAGAGACCCATCTCCCTCAGCCTTTCCCCATCAGGGGAAATGCTCCACTCCCTTCATCATCTTTGTGTGTCTGCGCTGGACTCTTGCCAGCAGTTCTGTGTCCTTCTGGAACTGAGGGCCCCAGAACCGGACACAATACTCCAGATGTGGTCTCACCAGGGCAAAGCAGAGGGGGAGGAGAACCTCTCTTGATCTACTAACCACCCCTTTCTAATTCACCCCAGGATGTCATTTGCCTTCTTGGCCACAAGGGCACATTGCTGGTCTTTGGCTATTTTAAATGAGCCCAAGACAAGACCTTGGACCATGATGACAAAACAGCTCATGGGGAACCCCCTTCTAATCCACCCCAATGGTCCTGGTCATCCATTTGTCAATTATCACCACACAAAATTGTTTGGGTGGTTTTTTTAATATTAGTAAAAATCCACCCAAATTTTCAAAATTTTAAAGATCAGATTTTGTTATTTGAAAACTTTCAATAAAGTTGATGAAAAGAAAAACACGGGGATTTTGGGAGATTTATTCAGCTTCTTTTTTCCCTAGTTTATTTTTAATAGTTTGAATTTGAATCGATGTTTGAAAAACCCCTGGCAAACAATACTGCTTGAAATGGTTAGATGCCGATAAATATGGTGAGTGTGCAGGATTCCCTACAACGAGCATCAGCAGCATCTGAGCACCTGCATTGGCACAAGACTTTTAAAAACTGAGTATTTTTAATATTAAATACTAAATGATAACATTTAATTTTCCATTCAATCTATTTAATGTTAAATTATTAATATTTAAGGTTGCACTGAATAGAGATGTTTTCTTTTGTTGTAAAATACGAATGTTTTACATAGCTGTCAGCTGAGGACAACAAAAAGTAGTTCATGGACTTATTAGATGCCACATAAAATATATTTAGCAGTATTCCAGCCAGCCAGTTTGGCTTTGCCAAGCTCCTATGACATGCATGATAGACTTTAAACCCCTCCCCAAACATCACTGGGTTTAAAAGCATCCAGAGAGATCACAAAGCAGTCAATTTATTGTGGGAATTGCAGCAACTGTTAGGGAATATTTGGGCTCTCTATAAATAATTTTCCTATCTTCTGTGATGTGTAGCAGACTTTGCATTTGATTTACTACCATTTTTATTGAAATAGAAATTACACTTTGAGAAATGTCATATCAGACTAAGTACTAGCCCAGCCTAGCTGGGATAATGTGTCCAATATGTCTACTCATGGCCAATGCCAGCCAGCTCCAAGGCAAACCTGCCAGTGGCCAAGGCCAAGTCAATCAGCGCTGGTGGTAAAACCTCTGTGATTTAAGGAGAAAAAAAAACCTGCTGTGCAAAAGCAACAGGGAGAGAGTAGTGAGAACGTGTGGCAGAAACATTCTACAGACAATATCAGTCAAGGAGGGGGAATAGGTGCTCCAGGCTCAGTGCATTGCTAAGAGTAAGGGAGCAAGCAGAGGAAGCAGGAGAGCTGCATGGATGAGTAAGGGTCTCCTGGATAAACTGGGAAGGAAGAAAGAAATGTACAGAATGTGGAAAACAAGGCTGGGGAATACAGGAATGCTGTCAAAGAGTGCAAGGATGCAACAAGAAGAGCTAAGGCCCACCTGGAATGAAATCTGGCAAGGGCTATCAAAGAGGGCAAGAAGGGGTTTTGCAGCATATGGATAGAAGAAGAAAGACCAGGGAAAATGTGGGCCTGCTGACGAATGAGATTGATGCCCTAGTGGTGGAAAACACAGAGAAGCCTTCTTTGCTTTGGTGTTCACTGCTAAAGCCATGAACCCTGGACCATGGAGATGAGGTCTGGAAAGAGGAACACTTTCCCTTGGTAGAGGCAGACTAAGCCAGACAGCACTCAGGCACACTGGCCATTCACAGATCCATCACACAAAGAAAGAAAACTTAGGGCAGTCAAATGATTTTTTAGGTAAATAGTCTTGTTGGTAGAAACTGTTGATGGCTGGTGCAAACCTTGAACTGACCCAGCATTGGGAAGCTGAAGTGCAAGCAGATAGTAAGGTCATATTAATGAGGATTTTAATCCTAGAAAGAGTTTACATTAATTTATAATAAATTATTTACAGCCTGCAGTATCTAAATGAACTGATTTTTTAATGGCAGGACTGGTACTGCTCACGCGGAGTCCAGGTGTCCTCCAGCATGTTGCCAGTATTTCCAGCCATGTGGAGGGTGCATGTGCCATGCAGCTGAAGGCTGCTCATGTCTCACCTTATGGAGGCTTTACATCTGCTGTATCACTGGAAAAATCAATATTCCCCACTGTTTAGCAGGTGTGAGGACTCTACATATCTAACTTTATCCTTAGAATTCCATTTGAACGTGCTTTTGACAGCAGAGGAACCCCCACATCTGTTTTAGAAGAAGGCTGAAGACAGTGAAGCATGAGCTGCTCTGAGCCCTCAACTACATCTGGAAGACCATGGGGAGGCTGAAGCAGAAATCAGATCATGGGGTAGAAAAGCATAGAAAATCATGCCCCGTGTTGACCACCCTTTTCCAAAGACAGCATTTGACTAGAGACTCCAGAATTGGTGCAGATTTTTATATGGTGAAAAAATGAAATAGTAATAATGAGTAAAGTCAGCCCAGATGATTTGAATTTTCTCTGGTTTACAAAATACAAACTTTATATGAAAAAGTGTTGGGTTTTGTATTTTAAAGGAAAGGTTTATGAATGGAAGACTGAAAAGCAAGAGCCTAAAATCCTGAGTTATTTTTGAGATGGATTTAGACACAAAAACATGACAGTTTCTGTACTAGATCACACCTTTAAATCTTAGACTGCTTAACTTAGCACTTAATTTTAAATGCAGAGTAGTCCACAGAAGGTACGTTGGAAAGCAGAACATCTATGGGATAATATGCAGGGAATTACCCAGTTCATATTAATTAGTCACTTGTAGTGTGATGTCTGACTTTTTATTTTCAAATTAATGTAACTGCCACTCGGTCTGGCCATCGGGAAAGAGCTGAGTGTGTGTTGCTGCACTTAATCTGGATTCTCTTCTAGTTTTATTTGTTAGCCAAAGCATGTTATCTTCAACTGATTATTTTGTGCTGCTGTCTGGTAAAGTGACTTCAGACAGTTTATTGCATTAATATGGTTTTCATTCGTTGCTGGTTTTGTTTTAACTTCAGCACTGCCAAAGTAATTTTGTTTGGGATTATTTTAAGAACACAGAATCTCAGAAAAGAGAAGATGCTGTTGTTATTTAATTATGTTTCCTCTTTGGCTTGATGGTGCCTGTTGGCAGTGAATTCCCCTGTTTTATGCACTTTGGGGAGATGACATATCTCTAAGCAGTTTGAATTTTGCTCTTTGGTTTTGTTAAAAGTCTACAGTTGGATGTGAAAGGACCTGGAGTCCCTTTGTGTTAGTTACTTGGACTCTCTTCTCTCCTAAAATGACTTCCTTTTAATAACTCTGGTCACTTGTTTCTGTATTTTTTGGAAGATATTTCTGGTTTTGTTGTTCGACACAAAAAATGGGGTTTATCCTTCCCAATAAAGACCTGAAAGATAGTCTTGTGTCCAAGATATTCATCTAGGATCCTTGATAGGAAGACCAACATCCAGGGAGACTCTCACTGCATTGCAAGACAAGTGTTTGAAATAGCTGAGACAACTTCCATCCCCAGGTTCTGTCATCTGTCTGTCTTTTAATTGCAGAGAGAAGTGGAGTCTCTGTTATGAGACCGCACGCTGACATTTTGGACAGCTCAAGTTAGGTGAGATCGATCCTACACATGTGACCAAACCTGCAGTGCTATCACAGATTCATATATCACCCAATCTTTTCACTGTCACATTCCATACCTTTCTTTAAAAAAACCATAAAAGACACTTTTTGAGTGGTTTTTTTTTTACAAGCATTGCATAGAGTCACAAAATGATTTAGATTTGATGGGATGTCTGGAGATCATCTAGCACAACCCTCTACTGAAAGCAGAGCTGACTTAGGTCAGGTTGCGCAGAGCCTGGCTCTGTTGAATTTTTGAATATCCCCAAGGATGGATACTCCTCAGCCTCTCTAGACAGCTCATTCCATTCCTTGACAACTTTCATCATGATGATTTTTTCCTTATAACTATTTTATATTTCCCTTGATGTTATTTATGCCTCCTGTGTCTCATTATTTCACTGCTCACGGGTGAGAAGCCTCTGGCTTGACTTCTCTATATTCTTTCATTAGGTAGTCGTAACTAGCCACAATGTCTAGTTTCCCAAGACCAAAACCTCCCCATTCCCTCACCCTTTTCTTGCATGTCCCTCCTTGCCCTAGCCCTTAAATCACCTTATAGCCCTCTGCTGGACTTCTTCCAGTTTGTTGGCATTGCTTGTACAGTGGAGTCCAGAGCAGAACACTGCATTTGAGATCATCTCCCCTTTGGAACTAATGGGAATAAACAGTTCTCTCAACCTGCTGGCTCTGCTTTTGCTAATACAGCCCCATACGATCTTGGATTTCCTGACTGCAAGAGGTTTGCTCTAAGGAAAGCATTCCTAGAGCCATGTGATATGAAGCATGGGTCCTTTTCAAGGGTGGGTGCAGTTACTCATAATTCCAGTCGTGTCTTCCAGTGAGAATCACTTGACGTGAAGCAACACTAAAAGCTAAATGTCGTGGCTCAGGCACTGGGAGTTGGATCCTTTCAGCCATCGAGACGTTAGGTGTCAGGTCTGAGCAAAACATCTGCAGTTGCTCTATGGGAAAAGGAGAGAGAAGTCTGCAGAGATTGATTCCTCTCACCTATTTTAGAGCCTTATTTTATGAGGGAATCTTACTGGATGGGTCTGGCTCTTTTCCTTGGTTACGGAATACGCCTGGAGAGTTGGCTTAAACTAGATCTCTAATAATTTGATAGATTTTCTTAAGCAAATTTTACTGCAGGGTTTTTGCAGCCTTCTCTTGTACAGACAAGGCAAGATATATTTACAAGTAATCTGATGCCCATAGGCGCAGTGTCCATGTTTTCAGTGTTTTCTGCAAGCCTGACCTCCGGAGTAATCAAGTGTGGTGGGATAGATGAGCATACTTTACGATTTATTTTATCAAGCAAAACAGATACAACTCAGTGACTGTTCCTCTAATTGCTCTAATAGCCTCATTCATCACCTGACCTTGGTGATCTGATGATTTCCACTGTATTTCACCCTGGTAATTCTCACAGTGGAGGAACAGAGAAGCAATGGCAAGTCTGAGCAAGAAAAGATGTTGGGTTTTCCTTCCAGCTTATCAAAATTCAGTGGCCATTTGGCCAGAGGCACCACTAGCTGAAAAGGGAAACACATCTCACCAACCAAAGTGAAATGTTGTTGGCTGACTACAGAAAACTCCCCTTTCAGAAGAGAACAATAAAAGCTGATGGTTAAGCATTTCCTCACCTTTCCATGTGTCACCAGCGATTTTTAAACCAGAGCCTGAACTTCCGTGTGAGTGAGGCAGAAGCAGACTGACTACATTCTTTCCTCACCCAAAAGACTAAGTGGTACTACTGTAATAGTCATTGATCCCTTCAAAGATTCACTGCTGTGCATCAGCACTTGGTTCCTTCTGTTCCTTCTCATGCTCGAGCTGATAAGAAACAGAGTGAGGCAGTTAGGCTGTTGGGTCTTTAAGCTACAGGTGATATTCAGGTCTGAACGTTACTGGGGCTCATGTCAGCATCATCCAAACTAAACTAATCTACTTACAGAATCACAGAATTATTGAGGCTGGAAAAGACCTCCAAAATCATCAAGCCCAGCCTACGACCCCAGTACTCAAGAGGACACCTACCCGGTGCCCAGTACAGGGGGAGAATGATGTCCTGCTGGCCACACTATTGCTGATTCAAACCAGAGTGCTACTGGCCTTTTGTGCCACCTGGGCACCCTGCTAGCTCCTGTTCAGCCAGTTGTCAACCAGTACTCCCAGGTCCCTCTCTGCCAGGCTGCTCTCCAGCCACTCATCCCCCAGTCTGTAGCTGTAGGGGGTTATTGTGGCCAAAGTGTAGGACCCTGCCCTTGGCCCTGTGAAAACTCACCCCGTTGGCTTCTGCCCATTGACCCAGCCTGTCCAGATCTCTTTGCAGCATCTTCCTCCCCTCCAGCAGATCATCACTCCCCCCGAGGTTGGTGTCATCTGTGAATTTACTAAGGGTAGATTCAAACCCCTCATCCAGGTCATCAATAAAGATGTTGAATAGAACTGGGCCCAGTGTTGATTTTGAGTTGGACCAGACCAATAGATCAACCAATGATAAATAACAAGACTCCAATTAAAAGTAAGAGACCCATGACCTTGAATGAAATGTCAGGAAATTAAGAATAAGAGAAATAATATTTCTATGGTGTAAGTGCACGGTACATCTGCAGTGGAATTCACACAGCTCATATGTTCCATGTCAAGAGGATGTGATAGTAAAAACAAAACTTCAGAGTAAAGCAGCAAAGGTCGTCAAACTGTGTTTAACATTAGAAACAGAGGGTCTAGGACTCTTCTGCTTGGAAAAAAGGTAAATGATGGTAGATAGGACATCTGCCTATAAACCAGTGTAGGTAAGACATCAGTGCACTGTGTCTCTACGTTAGAGAGTCTTTAATGATTGAGTGATACTTCTGATTAAAGAGGAGATGAGAGTTTTTCACCTCTTGCTAGCAAAGCTGTGGAGCACACCATTGTGAAGCCTTTGGTGGATGCCAAAAGGTTTATGTAGAGTTTAACTTGAGTAGCCAAATTTATGGGAAAAGGAAAGAAATCCCTCAAGGGCTATTGAGTACATAGATCCCTCTTCTGGAAAGGAGGTTGCTGAGCTGAAGACTGCTGTAGGCTGGAAGGGGAGTTTGGGGAATCATCACTATATGCTTGACCTGCCCTTGGACCCTTCTCTTGGCCTCTGTTACTGGCTGTTGACAGAGTTTGGCCACTAGATCTTTCATTTGACTCCTGACAGCTGTTCTTACACCATTGAACAGAGACCTGTCACTGTGGCCTCTATAAATGTCTTCAGCTGGAACACCTTAGTTCTGAGTGGGAGCCTACAGTGTTCTCAGAGCAAGCACAGCACAATTACACTGATATACATGAAACTATATTAAAACAGATTTATGGGCACCTCTAATACTATCAGTTATTTGCCCAGGACGTTGAGGATCGAAGATCCTTTGTCACCACTGTTTGTAACAGGCTTCTAGCCATGAAAGTTCCATTAAATTTAAGGTGCGTTAAGGCTGAGTGTCACTTGTGACACCTAAATCATGAGGGTGTTTAAGTGGTTACTAAATCATCATGCCAAGGTGTTTCCTTTGGTAGTCCATAGTTAATTGCAAACAGAATACCACTTGTCAGTCAAGAAATAGAGTACCTATTATTCCCCTACATCCGGCACCTCCAGTCATTCTATTACTGATACTCACCCGCAATAAAAATGTTTGGCAGCAGCAGCTGCTTTTCTAAAGGAATGAACTGACAAAGGTGTCAATAACAAAGTGGCTCTGAGATTCTTTCTACATCATTCCTGCCATCCATAAAGCCAAGATGCAAGAGAAAAAGCTCCCAGTGTTCCAGTAATCCCAGACTACATACATTTTTCTACTTAATTTCCCAGCAACTTTAAAGTCCCAATATTTGCCTTGCTGACAATAGCAGACATCAAATGGAGGATGAAGAAGATCTAGGAGGACTGAAAATCCAATCATCCTTAGAATTACATCTTGGCAAACTGAAGTGAAATCAGTCTATCCGATCCAGCAAAGGCCAATATGAAGTGGTTCGGAGGAGAAGAACCCATGAAACAGATAAGAATAGGTGAAGTGAGGGAGATCAGTTCAGTAGTCGTTTCACACAGAGATTGGAAGCGGAGGGATTATTGCTGCAGATAAATTGAATAGAGGTCAGTGAAGAGTGAGACACTGCCATAAAAAATCATTCTTACTGGAGGAGTAATTGAAATGGCTCTGTTGGTTTCAGCAGGAATTGGATCAGGCTCTGTAAACTGCTGCAAGAAAATTTAAGTTAGCTTTTGGCGTTCAGTTTTCATGGGGATAAAAATGTTTTCAAAGGAAGATCCTAGAATTTCCACCACTGTGGACAATAACGCTCCATTTGAATTAGTCTCACACTAATTGAATTAACACTGATGAAACGTAGGAGTACCCGTGGGTGAATTCCCCCGAGAAACACTCCAGTTGTTCTACTAAATCTGTGAAATTCCCTATTTTTCCTCAAATACCAAAGCCAGAACCCAGCAGTGCATTTTAATATATAAAAAAGATGCTTTATTCACAAATGGTAACGCTAATATGCCAGAACTGTCATAGGAAATTCAGTAGGTTCTGATCCTGAACCTCCAACCCTTGAAAATCAAGTTGCTGATGTGCCAACAAACCTCCACTAGGCGAGCAGTCGTCTAATATTAACCCTATAGCTGCTGATGAGGTCATGCCCAACAGTTTTGACCTATATCTGAAAATATTTAAGTGTCACCTGAGAGTAGTTACTCCAGGAGTAGATGGTATAGAAAGGAGAGCTTTTGAACTGACCCCATAAGGCACAGTGTGATAAGCTAAGGGAACAGGTAAAGCAGGAGGGATATCTTACCAATTGATTTGTAGACACTGGGCACAAATGGATTATTTTCTCACATTTGAATATGATTGTAAAGCCAGAGAAAGACAGGCAGCAGGGTAACGTTTTATCAGACTACCGTGGTTGAAACTGGCTGCACTTGACAAACAAGTTTTGGGGTTGCCACTCTGGACACCAAGTTTAACTACTGGAACCACATCAACAACACCACATCCACCCAGCTTCAGATTCCAAATGAGCCTTGTTGCACTTGCTGTACACAATCCTACAAGACAAGATACTCTTCTGCTAAGAAATAAAAGTCGTGCAATCAGATACTACAATCACTGTGGCAGCTGAGGACCTGAGGCCACTTAACCCACAGAATCACAGTGATTCTACCACAGGGAATTCCTGTCCCTTCCAGTGAAAACAGAAACAAGTTCTATGCCAGAGACTTACAATAGTGAGTATTTCTATTAGGTTTGTGTCCACAGATGTCCTTTGTTTGAGAAACACCACTCTATATCATGAGAAAGACTTTATGATATCGTGATGAGATAATGTTAGTGGTATCATTGCTAACTAATAAGAATGGAATCTCACCTCACAGTTTGAAAACAACTAAGTCCCACAGAACTACTCCACTGATTCTCCACTCCTTCTGTTCACTTTTAGAGAAGGATTCTACTCTAAAGAAGTGACCGATGTAGGTAAATCAGGCAGCGTGGCAAACCCCAACCCCACCATGAGGTGTCTGTGTCTTCTCACAGGTGTGCAGCTACCACAGCTTAGATCCACCCAACGTGAGGCCAAGGATAGAAAGAACATATGGGAAACCTTCAGATTAGATTTATTTGTAGGTGTTCTCTCAGTAAAAAATGCAGTGGACTTGTTATCTTCACATACTTGCAGTAGGGAGACAGAGCAAAAAACACCACAAAATTCCCCATCTGGGATGGAAGACACAGTGAACACTGCGAGAGATGTTGTTGGTTTTCTGAGGGAGGTGTATTTGGCAGTCGAGAACAAATTAGGACTTCTTTTCTGATTCGCTTGGACTTCCTATTCTTCTCTGAATGTCCCTTTCCAAATGTCCCATCCCGTGTCTGTCCCTTGCTGTGGGGAACTGTTTGTGGTTCCTAACACAAAAGGAATTAGACCCTATTGCACAACCGAATGAAAAGAGAAAAGGGGGAAAATCCCTCACTGACAGTCACTAACAATTGGTGATTTGGTGCAGAAACGAGGACTCAAGAAACCAGACACTCTCTAAACCCATGGAGCTTTCCAAACTGCATCCAGACTCCTGAGGCAGCAGGTAACCTGGCACCATTCAGCATTCCAGCTGGTTCTAAGAGGTGGAGTTAGAGAGGTGTGTGAATGCAAAGAGTACTCTGATTTTTTTACTTTTTCTAACCTCAAAACATTTCCTTAGCTCTGAATTATGGTTCAGGTCAGTTTGTAAGTTATATGAGCCAGTTTGCTGATCCTTAGCTATGAGACTCAAGGGAGATACAGCCAGACTCCAAAATAATCACTCAAAACTCCAGTCAGAAGAAGGATGAATATGATACTTTTGGGGATGGTGGCCTATGGAGGGAAGAAAAAGAATTTTAAATGGGAAATTACTCAGAGTAGCAGAAAACTGAGCCATGCAGAAAGAAAAAGGACAACCCTTTGCGTTAAGGGAAAACATTTTCAGGTGTAAAATAAAAAGTTATATCTTTCCAGCTCATTCTTACCGCTGAATTTATGTTGGATGCTCCGGTGTGTGGGGTTCTCAATCTTCCTGCCATCACAGAGATCCTCACTGCACCCATCAGTAACTTGCGACTTGATCTAGGTGATCGTGCTCTGGCAGGGGTATAGGACTAGGTGATCTTCTAAGGTCCCTTCCAACCCCTAATAGATTCTGTGATAAGCAAAGGTCTCTGTTAAAGGTTTCCTTCAGCAAATTCAAAGACACACATGGCTTTGATGAAAACACAACACATTTAGTAATAGAGCAGGCAGGGTCACTGAAGCTGTCTGCAAAGCTGCACCAGATAAACCTACAGATTTCCTTCACGTCCTTAAAGCCTGAAGTTTAGGAGTTTGGGGGTTACAAACAGCAATGTTATGTTTATTCTGGCCAAGGAACAGCTGGATGTGGATTAAAGTGACCACTGGTGTATTTGGCCAGTCATCTGCACGTGCAGTTAGTGCAATTAGGGATGATTTTCAGCAGTGTGCCTGCATTGTGCATGCATGCTTCTGCACTGAAAACATCTGAAAACGGGGCTTGCGACCCCTTTGCCAGCGTTTCCAACAGGAAGTGTGGGGAAATCGTTCATGCAATAAGCACCCAGGGATGTTGTGAGGCTAAACGAGTGATGTTGGAAAGCACACTGAAATCTTTGGAAGGGGTGCATGATGTGAGTGCAAAGTATTTTCTTATGTAGGCTGGGTCACTCTCTTCTTACCTATTTGTGCAGATGAAATAGCTGGTTAGCGTTTAGCCTTAATTAGGAAGAGCCTGCCAAGTGTTCTGTGTGCTCTGTGGTTCTGTGTGATCATCACTGGTGTGGCAGAATGCTTGAGGTCCTGGGTGCTGAGCACTTTCACAGGATCACAGAATCACTGAGGCTGGAAAAGACCTCTAAGCCCAGCCCAGGACCTACCATCACCACAATCAGCCAGACCAGGGCGCTAAGGGCCACAGCCAGGCTGTCCTTAAACACCTCCAGGGATGGGGACTCCACCACTGCCC
>JAOXOE010000343.1:40283652-40295726 GCA_028565055.1 Phoeniculus purpureus
TGGTTGCCCTTCTCTGGACTCGCTCCAGCACCTCAGTGTCCTTCTTGTACTGTGGTGACCAAAACTGGACACAGTACCCAACCAGCATGCTACTTGGTGGTGTGCTCTGAAGTTTCACGGCATGTAGCTGTGCAGTGGATGTTACTCTGGGAGGCAGAGATCTAGACGACTTCTTACTACTGCACAAGTCTTCTTGTGGCTCCCAGGAACGCAGAGGAGCGATAAACCTGACTGTATCTGTATCCAAACCAACCCAACCGCAGTGACGTCGTTGCTTTGCTGCCTTTTACCTGTTTCAGCAAAGATAAATGACACATTTTCTATTCAAATCTTCCTTCTCAGCAGAATTTTACATTTCAAGTGATATAAAGTGATTTTTGATGGGTTTTTTTTTTGTTAAATGTTCTGGTTTGTGCTCAAAATCAGGAATTCTTTAATTTCTTAATTTTCTTTTAAATTCTTTAAATTCTTAATTTTCTTTTAAATTCTTTAAACTCTTAATTTTCTTTTAATTTCTTTCAGCTCTTCCCTTCCTTCCACTTTTTTCCAAACAGAGAATCTGTTTTAGAGAGTTGTCCCTGTGCTGGATCAGATGCTCTTTCCCACTGCGGTAAAGCTCAAAGGCACTCGATCTCCAAGGTGGACGTGGGTCATGGCTCGTGACCTGTCCCAAGACATTTCTGTCTTAGCTGGCATGCAACTGGGAGGTGCTGCAGATACTGGAGTGAGGAGAGGCGAACAAGCTGGTGATGGTGACCACACAAGAGCCTTCCTTAACTGAAAGTTTAGAATAGAAAACGCAACTGGATGTGAAGTTCAGCGCTGACTGGGTTGATTGATATCCGTTAGCACTTCATACCATGTTTCTGAAGTCATCTGTACATTGCCTGTGCTGGCAACATCGTGGGGCTGGAGCAAGGTCTTAGAACTGTTTTGGTGGGCTTTGTTCAACAGGAAAAGAGAGGCAGGGGAAGTGCTATTCAAAACCTGCAGGTTTTACAAGTATTCCTCATTCACTAGATGTAAAATAAATTCTTTACAGCCTAACTGGGGTGTCTTTGCGCCGATTCCAGGATGGTTGTAGCCAGCTTTGGGTCCAGAACAGTGCTTTTCCAACAGCAGACAATTAACTTGCTGCCAGCATTACGTACAGGCTGGAGGCAGAGAAGTTTGTCATTGCTCTTTTACAGCTGTCCAGGCACACTTTTAAAAACTCTAAGCCGTATACACCAGATGTTCCTTAGCCTGGTGTGGTCTACCTTGGACCCGTTCCAAACCTGCCTGCGTGTAATTTTCAAGTCCCAACAGCCCTACAGTGTTAGAAGATAAAAACTGACCATAGCTGTACCCTTTCATATTGCTCAGAGCTCAGTTTAATTATCTGAAACACGATCAGATAAATAGTTCGATCACAAGAGCTCCACCTTAACCTTAACTACTACCACATCTATTTTACTCTAACTTGAGGCAGGTTTGGGGTTACTAGTCCTGAGGTCTGCAAAGTTCCAATCAATGACTAATACAACTATCCAGAGAGATGGGGTTTTTTCCTTGAATTGTGAATAATGGGGTGTTTTTATACAGCCTTATTGGGACAAGGCACTCCACGGATATATACGATTAAGTTTTATGTAGGGATGGGTGGGGTATGTGCGTGTGACTTGGACTCGGTGCTTTAAAAATCTCATCCCTTCACCATCACCTCTGGGAAAAATAAATCTGATTTACAGAGCTGCTTAGCAACCAGCGGTGACGGTGATACCCTCTCAAGAAAGCTCGTTTTTTCAGTCACAAATGTTTACCCATTTGCTCACAGTGCTTAGGTGCTGCCCCGGAGAAGAAGTTGGTAACCCAAAGATGGTTTGAAATCAGCACAGTCAGCACCTGTGAATCTCTTTCAGACACCTGGTTTTGACTGTAGCCCGGTTCTGAAGGCTTCTAGCCCTCCCTCCATAGCCATGTGGCAGTCCCCACTGACGGGACAGCTCTTCCAACGTGCCCACCGTTATCTTCTATAACAGCTCTGGTTGGACATCAGAAGTATCAGAAAAGCAGTTGAATCGTTGGGTATTTTGAAGTGATGACTGACTTCCCTACTATTTCCCTGTACTTTAATATGCGTGTTCAGCAGCTATTTGAGTTTGTCTCGTTTGGCTTTGAATTCCTTATTTGCCTTACAAAACTCTTCTTTCTGTTTTGGAGCAGGCAACTGTCCAGAGAAACAACAAGCTGAGGAAAATACAAGAGAGCATTTGTAAGAAGCGACGGCTGAGGCTCAAAACTGAGGGAAGCAGAAGCCGCTTGGTTATGGGTTTGGTTTGTAACGACACAGAAGCAAGTTTAAGACCCATGTGACAAATTAGAATGAGCAAACAAGGTTGATTTTGGATGTGAAGTATTAGCTGTGTTCCTTTTATGAGCCATCTACGGGTTGGCTGTTATTTCCCTGGATGATGCTTTACATTTCAACGCTGGTAATTTAGGTAAAGCTAAATCAGATAAAACTGTTTAATGGGGGAAATGGATGTTTCTGGCTCGCTCTGTGGGTAGCTGTTTTCCTTTAAGGCTTTAAAAATAGGAATAACTCTAATAAGAAGCAATTCCAGCGGTGCATTCCTTTTATAGATTTAATTTATGTTAATACAAGCCACTGCTTCACGTGTTTCTCCTTTTTTGCTTTAGCTTAGGTTGTGTTTCAGCTTTCTTTTCAACTTTTCACCTTCCTGAGTCAGAGCTACAGAGTGGTGAAGATTTTTGCCCCTTGTTTTTCAAGAACACTTCTATTTGCCAACCTGCCTCCGCCGCTGCGGCAACGGCTCCCAGCTCTGCTTTCCTGATGCCTCATTTGAGCTCCTGCTAAAACTGGGAGCTTTGAGGGAAATCAATCTAAGATGTCAGTGACTTCAAGCCCCAGCGCTGTAAGTTTAAGATGTTTGCCTAATATCACATCACCGAAATGGAACAGATAAAGATGAAGTGTAAAGTATATGTAATGTGGCTCGAAGTTAAGTGCAGTAATTGGAGAGTGCAGGCAGCAGATCTGGGAAGGTGATAAGGTAAGCAAAAGCTTCTTGGGAAAGGTAAACTGTCTGAAGAGCTGACAGTGATATGCACTGACTGGAAGGAGCCCAAAATTGTTTTAGCCTTTAAGCATCCTACAGACATTGGAGTAATTGAGTAATCACACACTCTGGGTCCAGGATTCCTGTCACCGATACCCCATGCACCTCAGTTACTGGTGTAATTTAAATCTGATAGCCACATAATGGACCAGATTCTCCTCTCCACTTCTCATAAGTCGCCCTATTGGGTTCAATAGGAAGAATGTTTGCTTAAGTGCAGTGAGCAGGATTGGTGTCACGAGGCTTTATTTTCTCTCTCAAAAATTATGTTCCTTCTCCTCTGCTGCAGCACCGCACAGGACGGAACACTTATTCTAGAGGAAAATGCCCTGATGCACAAGTGGTCAGTTTAACCTCTCAAACCTTTCCATTTCTTCCAGCATTTAGGTAATTTTCATCAACTTTTTAATAAAACATTGTCCCCAATCCTCCCTTAACATTTGACAGCAGGTCTTTAACGGCATGTCAGGTCCTGCATTGTAAAAGGGGACGCCTGCCCTTACGCGTGTCTGGGACTGACAGCTTCTACCTTTCAAGGGTCATTTGGGTCAGAAGTTTTCATTAAAAAATACTTGAGAACATGCCATGCCCCTTGTCTGTTTATTCGATCAATAGTCAATGAAACATTTCAATATTGCTAAGCAGCCAGCTCAGAAGCAGCTCACTGGAGCATGGGAGCATCTTTTTGCTCTGGTTTTGTATATAGGTGCCTCATGCAGAGAGGCTTGAGGTGCAGAGGTTGTGCTGTGGTGCGGAGGATAATCAGGAGAGCTGCAAGGTGTGACTTTTGTGGTGACCATACAGAGTAGTGAAACAATCTGGCCCTAATTTTACCCATGAAAGAGGGGCAGTGGGCTTGCTTACGTCTCCCTAGTGTAGGGTTGATTGATTGGTGTGTAAGAAGTGCTATTTAACAGCTCAAATGAGTTGAGTCAGCCTCACAGCCAGCAATGGGTCGGAAGCCAGACCCACAGCTTCATGCAGAAAATTGCCCCTTACCAAACTTTTCCAACTAGTAGTAAATACACAGTGGAGGGAGGCTTTAGGGAATGTTGTTTCTTAAAATTACACGATTTGGTGAAGCTTGGGATTTGTTCAGGAGGGTTCTCGTGCAAAGTTCCCCCAGTACGAATTTAATTCTACCCAATCAACTCTCCTCAGCAAGGGGATGCTTTTGGGTACAGTAGCACTAACCTGGTCAACCAGCAAGGCATAGTGCTGCTGTGCAGTCAGATGGTGTAAGTGGCACTTTCTAGCAAGGTTTGGGCTGGGAAGGGTGCTCATAGTAGGGCATCATAACAGTCTGGGGAAGAAGATGGCCAAGGGATGACAGTGCCCTCTCGGAGGAGAGACCCGTGCTGTACAGAGCCAGGAAGCAGCCTGACACATTTTGTGTCATTGAACAGCAACAGCTATGAGTCCGTGTGGTGAGTGGGACAGAATTTGTTCTCTGGGTATAACCCCATTGTGGGTCCATATGTTTACGGTGGCAGGCAGCCTAGTACGAACATTCTAGCCTCGAACCTGCCCCTCCACCAGCTCCTGGATTGCTCCATGCTCTTCTAGTGTTGATCAATGCAGTCTTGCCCTTTAGTTCTATCGAGCCAAATGGGTCATCTTTCTGCCTTGTTGCTTTGGACTGTGATATCCTCTGCATAACCCTTCCCTAGGTCCTCTTTTAATCTTGAAAATAACCTCCTTTGTCTCAGTTCTTAAAACTTTTCCAAACTTTATCTTCATCCTTTCCCTGGTTTGGGACAAAGGACTGACTCCAGCTTCCATCACCCACTTGGTAGACTCAGACAGCTACTACTGAGCTGTTCCTTGCTGTCCTGTAGTGTGGGCAGGACCTCTGTCCACATCCCCATTTCCACATCCCCATTGCCTACAGCCACAGGCAAGACCAATATAGAATCACAGAATCTTCAAGGCTGGAAAAGACCTCTAAGATTGTCAAGTCCAACTACCCACCCTACAACCTCCAATCACTAACCCATCTCCTGAAACACCATGTCTACCCGGTTTTTGAACACCTCCAGGGGTGGCTCCTCCACCCTCTCCCTGGGCAGCCTGTTCCAAGGCCTCTCCACTCTTTCTGGGAAGAAGTTTTTTCTAAGATCCAATCTGAGCCTCCCTTGGCACAACCTGACCACATTTCCTCTTGTCTTATCGTTAGTCCCTAGGGAGAAGTTAACCCCCACCTCACTACACCTTCCCATCAGGTAGTTGTAGAGAGCAGTGAGGTCTTCCCTCAGCCTCCTCTTCTCCAGGATGAAGCATCACTGGCTTCTGATAGTTCTGATTGATTTCTATTGTCTTGATTTATCAATATCCAGCCTTTGTTTTCCGTTTTAGACTTGATTGAAAAGCTGAGGTTTGCGAACATGGCCGAGCTCGTCAGACCTATGAATTTTAACAGCATCTATTAAACTCAGTAGGTTTTTATGAATTTGGATTTAAATTCCTGTGAAGGAGAGACGATATGTTTGTTAAACGAGGCAGGTCCAGGAATAAAACTCATAGGTGTTGTTGTAGTGCAGAGTATTTTTGGAAGAGTGCCCGACCCTACTCCTTTCTGCAGGAAACATCCCCGATCTTCTGCTGCCTCACAGTGTTTGTCTGTTTTCATCTGTACTCTTACACTTTTATTGGTCTGGAGCAGTAGCTACTGACTACTGATTTCAAAGTAGGTGTTGATTCCAGCAATTCCCCAAGATGGCTTTTATTAAGTTAAAATCAAAACAGAATCTGCTTCAAGGAAATGACTGTTAGGAAACGGTATGTATTTGCTCCCATTTAATTCTGAAGGCTGCTAGGAAAAAAAAAGAATAGGAAGAAAAGGAACAAATCTAAAGCCAGTCTCTCCCTAAAAAAAAATAAAATTGTTTTTAAAAAGTCAGTAAAAAAGAAAAAGAAGGTGATTTCTGCAGCGAACAGCCACCCTGCCGCTCGCTTCTTTCTTTGACGAGCACGGCATTAGTTTTGTCGATGCAAATAATGAGGCACAAATCATACAATATGTATGATTTTATTCTAAAAATGGATCCAGCTGCCTCAGAGATTTGTAAATGTTTGAATAATATATGAGACCGGCGTTCCCGGCGCCCCGTGAAGGCTGGACTTTTCCAGGGAGAGATGTCAGCTAAGGTGATTACGCTGTAAGCAGAGTCAACCCTGGGACTACGCAGCACGTCTCAAATGTATTTAGGGAGACTAATTAGCTCATTTTAAAGAGGAATTTTCTATTTTCTTGAAAGAAGGGCACATTTATAGTCTTTGTAGTATTTATGCAGGGCCAGTTCGAGGTAATTAAATGGAAAAACAATGTAATAAATTCTTGGAAGCAATCCCCTATAAATATTGGGTTATCATTTGGCATTCTCCTCTCATTTCCACCGGATACCAGTGGGATTTGTATATCCGCTTCCTTTATGTTTCTAATTAAGAAACCACGTCAGATTTGTGGAGAACCTACACAATCTGTCACTCTGACTGCTGAGGAACGGGCATGCTTCCCTGACCCCTATCCCCATCCATCCGAATAGATCCAATTTCATTGATTTATATCGAACAGAATTTCATCGGTGGCTACTGCATAAATCTGCAGTGACTTTCACATTCAGGTTTTTTTCCCAGCTAAACAACAATGGGGTGGGACGTGTCTGTTTAAAAGTGACCTTGCTCCAATCCATGAACTTTGGCTTGCGACAGCGGGGAAGAGAATGCTTTAGCAGCTTTCATTCCCAAAGAGTCATAAAAGCCATCACTGAGTTTTGCGAGGTATTTGGTTCATTTAGACTGTTTTCTCCTGAAGCCTGTCAGTCTTAAAGAGCTATTTATTCAGAGAGTGGCTTTAATTAATGTAAGATGGCTAATTAGGATAGGGCTACGTCTATTTTTTAAAAGAATATTTCTCTGTGAAAAGCATCACACAAGTAGAAAAGTCAAGTTGAAGTGCATTGCAGATGTTCTATCTCCTTGTAAATATTAAGACAGGCTTTTCTCATTTTAGGATGGACTTGCAAGAGCCTCAAGGGCCAGAGGCAGGAGGGTTCAAGGGCTGTAACCCTCCCTCTGTCACCTTGCACGTGGTCCTCATACCCATGATGTGCTTGCATCCTTGGCTGACACCTATAAATCAAACAGCCATAGGGTGGAACCATGGCCGGGGATGTGCTTGTGTAGCTCAGCTCTTCATTCTCCACACAGCTGCCTACTGGGAAGAGCCCTTGGCACGTGTTACCCCCTCAATGTGCCCCAAGGGTTAATTAGGAGCAGCCTCACAATGAAACATCACGAACAACCTCATGCCAGCACTCAACTCTTGTTCCTGACCTGCTTGGATTTCTCTGTACGGCTTCAGTGGATGTTGGTGCTTTGGGTCCCACCAAAGACAGGACACACGACTGGCGAGGAAGCAGTGGGGGCGATGCACCTCCTCCATGGCTAGCCCCATGTTTTCTGACAATCACCTTCTGAAATGATATTTTACACCTCATGTTCTGCTCCTTGTCTGGCAAAGTGAACTGGGCTGTGGGGTGATGCTGAGTCTTAGGGTGATGCTGAGCCCTGGTGTGATGCTGAGCCCTAGTGTGGTGATGACTTAAATGTGGCTTCCAGTAGCCTGGACCCAGGTACGTGTGCGAGGGAGCTGATGAGGGAGCTGGCAAGGGAGCAGGGCAGTTTGTCTGCTCAGCACTGCCTGTCCCTGTGAACCACCATCACCTACAATGGTGCAACATGGTGCCTTGGAAAAGTTTTGGGGTCCCTTCAGCTCGAGCAGGAGCTGTCACACATCTGGTGTTGACCTCAGTGTGCCACTTTTATGGAGCCCATGCATTTTGGGGTGAGGGTGCAGGGGTTTGATTGTGTAAGTTTGATGGTCTCAGAGCCAGAGAGAGCATGTGGACACAGGTACATCACCAGCCACCAGTGCAGGGTGTGCAGCAGGAAGCACTTCTGTAGTGTAGGGTTTCATTGCAAAAATCTGGAAAAGTTAAAGCCTTTCAATTACAGTTTTAAAAGTGTGTGTAGGAGATGGATCACCACTGGGTTCCCCAGATTCCAGGAGCAGGTTTCCCTGCCAGAGGTTAGTTAACTGGTATTTAGCAGGCTGTCACTCTCCCCGGCTATAGGTAGTGTAAAATTCCTCCTATAGAGAACATTTTACCTTTAGGTATTTCTGGAGTTCTGCATGAACTACCCATTTTAAGATAACTCAAATGATAAATAAACACGGAGTAAAAATGGCCTCAAGTTGCATCAGGGGAGGTTTAGATTGAATATTAAGGAGAAATTCTTTTCTGAGAGAGTGGCTGGGCACTGGAACAGGCTGCCCAGTGAGGTCGTGGAGTCACTATCCCTGTAGGTGTTTAGAAATCAAGTAGCTAGAGCACTCGAGGCCATGGTCTAGGGGTTAGGGAGCTGTTGGGATGAAGGTTGGACTTGAGGATCCTAGAGGTCATTCCAGCTGTGATGATTCTATTGTAAATAACATTTCAAGACACTAAATTATCATGTAATTTTATCCCATCCCTTTCAGTAACCCTAAGAGTTTTCTTAGTGTCCATCTATGCTGGTGCTGTATCATCTCCAAGTGTTAACACACACCTCACTGAGTTCAGACCAGCAGCAGATCCCAGACTTGAGTGAGTCACTGCATGAACGTATTTAATAAACGTAATCTTTACAGTTTGCATTCTTACACTGCCTTCTTTCCCCTTTGGCATCAGACAGAAAGGGGAGAAAATCAGGAATAATGCGATATCGATGGTTTCTTTATCTCCAAACACCTGCAGAAAGACCCCAAGCAGCCCACCTAGGGTGAAACAATAGGCAGGAATATGGCAGAGAAGCTCTTGCACATGCTTGGAGATGGTGTTTGAAGTGGTTCAAGAATGAGCCATATGTGCAATGTGCCTGACAGACTCTTGGCTGCTGCCTGTGCCTGATGCTAATGAGTATGAGGATCGAGCAGGGAGAGGAGCAAAGGCACAAACGTGAGCCAGAGCCTGCTCATGTAGGCTTCCTGCCATGGTTTGGGAGTCACAGGTAAGCCAGTGATGCAGCTTCCCCATAGTTTAGGATCTTGGAGCAACCCACCCAGCCATCCTGAATGCAGTGTGTCACAGATGTGGGTAGGGAACGTGACCTCCTGCCATGAGATGCAGGTGATCCCCTGAGTTGCTACCTGCTACTCCATCCACTTCTGTGTGGAATTCTTCAGACAAATGAAGGGAGATGCAGAGAAAGCCCCACAAATACATCGATCCTGATGCTTTGCCGCTTCAGGTACGGATATAACTTCGGTTAGTTTCTTGGGGCTGGATGTGGGGGGCTGTGAAAAGTTCCACTTTGTTTGCTGACAGAGTTCTTTTTGGATAAAAGAGACAGTATTTGGATAAAATGGAGATTATTTTCATCAGGCTGGAAAAGTCCAGGGCTGTGTAGTGTGCCTGCACTCTTCGGACCGAGGAATTCTCTCTGACACTTTAGAGGGGAAGAAATCTTACATGCAGGGTAGTTCAAATGTTGTGTTGGAGATGTGTATTTAGACACGTGCAGCAGTGATAGAATAGGGGTGTCTGCATAAGGGAGACCAAAATTCTGTTTGTAGTCTCTTTTTAAAAGAGGGAGAAAAGCCTTCAACTCACCCCAAGGGAAGGGTCATGCCGAGGGCAAGAAAACTTTACAAGGTGGCACATGAAAATCCGTGTGAGATGGAGACCAGGAAACAGCTAGAGTTCATCTCGGGACTAAATGTTCCCAACCTTTATGTTTATCACACATAAGCCAGCAGGCTACATCAGGAAATGCTGATCCTGGTCATAAAAGCTTCACCAGATGCAGACCGATACCTGATTTCTCCGATTGCCACACTGACCCAAACCATGGCAGCTCACAGTAGAGTAACAAGGGACCTCAGGGATCATCTAGTCCAACCTACCAATCTAAAAATAGAGTTTAAATTAGGTATCCCAGCAGCCTGTCAAGCTGGACCTTAGAACTGTCCAATGCAGGGCCATCGACCACTTCCTTTGGGAATTATTCCAACGGTTCGTTGTTCTAATGGTGAAGAATTTTGTTCTGGATTCCAACAGGAATCTCCTCAGGAGATTCCTAGCCCTAACTTATACCAACCACTTCTTGTCTTTTCCATATGACTCCTTGTAAAAAGGGAGTCACCGTCTCGTTGGTAGCCACCCTTTGTTGGTTGCCTGTGAGGGATCGCACCCTCACCTGGGTTCGTCTCCAGGGGGTGGCAATGCCAGACATCCGGCTCAGAGACTCAGACCAGAGGACCTCCAGAGTGTCCCCAGTGTGTGGGGTCCCACTGAGGGCATCAGGGCGGGGTGCAGTGCTGCAGGCGGGTGCTGGCACTGAGCGCTGCGGGTCCCGTTCCCTGGGGCATCCAGCGAGGTCTTTGGAAGCCATCGCAGCACAAATGACAACTCGGTCTGCAAATTGCAGATAGAGTTGACACGTGAAAAACAAGCAGCACACGTGCCGCTGGATCTGAGAGCGAGCAGAGCACAGCAGCGCACAGAAGCTCGTTCCTCATCTGGCTTAGATTAGCCCGGTGCATTCCTGCCGAATCCGAGGGGCTGAGCAGGCGCTGGGGCACGGCGGGATCTGGCGGCAGCAGGGTTTTCTCCCCCTCTGAAGCTTATCTCCTACCCCTGAGGAGATCTTACTGAGGTCTCCGTGAAAGGCTTCAACACACCTTTTGCTGATGGCACATCGGGGCACATGTTTCACGCCATGTTCTGAAGGGAACGATAAATTGCATCAGAGTGTTTTGACTGTGGGGTTGTTTATTTCTGTAAAGAATAATTAAGGAGTTTTAAGCTTTAATAGATCTAATTACGGCTGTTGGGCTTCTGCCAAGTAATTTGTTCTTCATTATCTCTAGGCCTGAGAGATTCATGTGAAAGCAGCAAAGTGATGTCAGCGTGTGAGAGAAGGGATCAGAGAGACGCTGCATGGGATGAAATGAGAGAACAGGAATTAGGCTACTACAGCAAGAAAAATACATTAATGTGGTTCAATACCAGTTTATTCTCCTGCAACAGAGACAGCAGCACCAGCTTAAGAGTCATCTGATGGTGGTTTGACACCCAAATGGTGACAGATCCTGCTAAACTCACTCGAACGACCTACAACCCTCACTGGGTCTTCTTTAGGACTGTAATGACATTGTGTCACCTCTGTGTCTCTCTTCCCTTTTACTAGCCACTCACTCTCCTTGTAGTCAGCCTCAAGTTGTTCTTGACCTCTGTGGAGAGCTCTTGGATATTTACATCTGCTGCCCCTTTGTTATCATTTGAAGGTAAATTTTAAGGCTGAGTTTGCAACAGGTCACCCAGCACCAGTTAAAATGCTGGTTTCCAGCTGTACCCCTCCATTTGATTTACAAATGTGCTGTCTGCTAATTTGGCCAGCGAGGCTGGTCAAAACTAATTGCTTTGATGTTTACTGCAAGCAGCCTTCCCCAAACACTGCTTGAACATATTTTGAGTGATTTCCCTGAACAAAATTGCTGACGGATGAAAAGTGGAATGTGAAATCACTGGAAAACAGGCGACTGACAGCAGTTGGCTGGGTTTGCAAAACCAATACCAAATCCTTTTCCTGTGTTTTTTTGTATAAATAGAGAAGGCACCCTCCTAGTATTTTATTATTTTTTAAATCTGTGTTAAATATCCACCCTCACTAACCACCAAGGATGTCCCCTATTGCGTAATCCCTGCTTTGAACAAGGGGCGGGTTGCAGGTCCTTCCAAACTTTGTTATGACTAAACGCTAATCCGTAGCTGGGAAATAGAGAATAGTTGCATTTAGTGTGTTGTCGTATCATATTTTCAATTAATGTGTGCATAGAATCATCAGGGATTGGAAGGGACCTCGAAAGATCATCCAGTCCAATCCCCCTGCCACAGCAGGATCACCCAG
>JAOXOE010000343.1:40295826-40321775 GCA_028565055.1 Phoeniculus purpureus
ATTAATATACCTGTAGAAATTCTTGGTGTTCCCTTTGACCTCCCTGGCTAGGTTCAATTCAAACTGTGCCTTGGCTTAGTCTGTTTCTGGGAACAAAATAAGGGGGTCATTTGTGGGTTCTTTTTAGCAAGGTTGGGAGAAAGAACGTTTTCGTTTGGTTTTGCCTCTCTTAATGTATTTCATTGAGGAATCTTCATCCTACTCTGCTTTGAGGGAAACCTTGGATACCAACAGGAAAAGAGCCCCTGGTAGAATGCAGCTTTTATTGTACAATGAGAGAAACACCCAGACTGGCTAAGTTACTTGCGTTTGCTTCATGTTCTCAGTTAGAGATCTCTGGAAGTCGTATTAAATCCCATTTGTGTTCAGTGAGAGCTATCCCAGGCTGCAGAAACTAAGCCAGACTTCCTTGCAGTTGCTGCTCGTGGCTGTAGGGCTGTGGAGAAGGAACAAGAAGTTGGGATGCTCCATTGTCCTTTGAGTTGCACCCAAGTGATGATCAGAAGGAGGAAAATCCATCCAAAAGTAACTGCATAAAAAGAGAAAGGAAGTAGAACTGTGAGGACCAAGTGAGAGGGACAGGCAGTGGAAGATTAGGTGGTTAGTTAACAGGAGACGTCAGGGCAGATGCAGGGTAACAGATGGCTTGAAGGAGTGGATAGGAGATGAGAACACAGGGATTTGTATTGAGATTTAAATATTGGATTTTTTTTTTCTCCACTAAATCTTTTTACATGACGTTTTGCCTTCAGGCTCTGTATTATCTTCTGTAACAGCTTAGAGACCTACTGGTGAAACATCCCTTATTCTCTGTAGTACCTGGTGTGCATTAGATCTGTCAGTAACTGATTTAGCTCTAATAGTGAAGGCATGAACCATTTGAATGCTGCAAATAACCAAACTTACAATTCTGCAAGATGGAATTTGTGTTCTTTCAGTAAAGAAAACCCAGGTACACTTCATAGCTGCTGGAGATAAGGTGAAATGCTCAGGTGTGCTGCTTCCAAAATGCCTTTGAAATGACGAGTAGTGAGTAAGTAGTTATTGTTCAGCTGTGCCCTTTGTAGAGTCAGGTAGTACAATGGCTAAACTTCAACACAGTATTGCAATGTGAAGTGTAGTGCACATTCAAACTCCAGACGTGTTTGTATCTCTGATCCTTCCCAGTGTTGTCAGTGTCTTCATTCGTGATCTCAATTCAACATTAAGGTGTATGTTCTGGATGGATCGCTTGGGTGATACTCATTAGGAAATGTGCATGGAATTTTGATACAGCTGTATTGTCTATTTGATTTGAAGTCCTCATTTCCGAGAATGAGGCTTATACAGAAGAACCTTGCAAATGGAAGAAGTACCTTGGATGTGTTTGTTTTTCCCTTATTTGTCCCACAACAGCCTTGTTGTTTTTCTCTTCCTGAGCTGTCAAACCTTCATCAGGTGATACCCAACTGTATAATGTCCTTGTAAAATACCAAAGGAGATGAGGGCTGTGATTGGAGTAAGCAGTGGGGCTTTGTTACTGGAATTGAGGGCTTTTTTTCCTTTTTTATTTTCTATTAATATTCTCTCACAGAGAAATGGTACACAAGCATGTGTATACAGGCAGACATATTGCACCCACCAGACTGTCTGGTGTCTCGTGTCTGACGACAGCCACCATGATCACCTAGGAGCACAGGGTTTATAGCAAGGCAGCAGGCTGGTCGCTGTTGCTCTTTGAGGCATGTTACGCTGGAATTTGGTTTTACTTTCCTTCTGTTGGATTCAGGATCTGATGACTTTCAGACTGGCTGAGGTGTAGTGCTGTTTGCTCCAAACTCTGTCAGACTGCTGGGAAGGTCTCCACTGGATTGAATTACATCTCCAGTGCGTATTCACAACTCGTAGAGGTCTGGAAACTGCTTTTAGAGAACTGTAACCAACATACGTCAGAAATTGGAATACTGGATAATCAACTATTAAAATCCTGTGTATCTTTTCTCCTGGTGGTCTGGAATAACACCTACAGGGTTTAGAATGTAAACACGTTATCATTTTATAACTCAGTTTTGTATACTTTGTGTTCAAATATATTTTCCACCCACATGTGGAAGTACTGCTCCATTTTTCCATTGGAACGGCTATTTTATGTCTGCTTTACGCTGGAGAGCCCACTTCGTGTTCCAGCAATGATGAGTGACTTGCTTATGAAATCGATGTCTGTTCAACATTAATTAAAGATGGCATTTAGCATTCCAGCAAGAATCCTTAATACAGTGGCAACCAAGATGCATCTGTGAGATCCTCTAAATCTCTCCTCTATAGTCATGAATCTTGTGAATGACAAGGTGGGGGTCTTTGGCCCGACTGAAGATTAACACCCCCTGCTGTTTTGTAATTATCAGAATCTGGACAGTCATTTATTTGAATGCAATAATGCTTACAGTTTGTGCCTCCAAAGAAAAGCACGTATAATGTGATTGTAAGAAGAGGTTTTCAGTCTCTCAGTGGGATGTCATAGGGTGTGTTTATAAACTTCAAACTAGCGGTGGCTTTGCAGCGGAATTCCACCAGTATTGAGACAATAATTTGCACAGTCAAATTGCTTTCTTTACAAAAACCCAGGGAATTATGAGACCCTAATCCTTTATTAATGTCAACCCATAGGCAGCAAGAAAGCGTAAGATTGCCATTCGAAAAGCCCAGGGGAAAAATCTCGAGGCCATCCGAGAGCTGAATGAGTATCTGGAACTGTGAGTGTCTTACAAGAATACAGATTGTCTGTTGCTATTCTGATAAATCTTTTTAATTAAAATGGAATTTGCATGTGATTTACGCTTTTGCTTACATGCTGCTTCGTTTACAGAATCCTTAGCACATTCTTCCTTTTTTTTCTTTTCTCCTCTCTTGTCTTCTCTATACAGATTTGTTGGAGACCAAGAAGCTTGGCATGAACTTGCAGAGCTATACATCAATGAACACGAGTAAGTTGTTTGCTGAGACCACATAAAAACTGGCAAATTGAAATCCACTCTGTGTAAGTCAAAGACATCAGTGGTTTTTTTGAAAGGCCAGCATTAGACAGTGTGCTGTCTCATTTCCAATATAACAGGCATCGACTGGAAATAATTACCAACCTTATTTGACTACCAAATTATTTCAGACTGCATGTGATTTTTGTTTAAACCAGAAATATTTTACTTAATTACCTGTTTGTTTTGGTCATAGTAAAAGTTTGAGTGTTGCAGGAAACAGCCCTTAGTTTCCCAAATTTTTCATTCCAGTGATGGTTTTTACAAGAAACAGGCATTAAATTCTCTGCTTCTAAAGTGAATTGATCACAGCAACTGATGTTCTGATTTTTCTTTTAGCCTTTCTCTGCAAGAACTTTTAGTAACCTTTACAAAAAAAAAAGCAAAGCATGGATCCAGAGTTAGAGGCATCTGGTCGCCTGGGTACAAAACCCAAGGCAATCAAGAATGCTGGATGTTGTAGTAACTTGCTTATTGGATATTTAATGGGTTTGTTAGCTTTTTTTTATTGCTGTAGTGACAGGAGGAAATCCCAGTGTGAGAGGATTAGCTCAAAGCCTTAGTGCAAGTTTTCTAATATCACAGCATTAATTCTAACCTCCACCCTAAGGCGTATCTCTTTTTTCCCTCCTCTTTTCTTTAGTTCCTCAGCCCAGGCTGAATTGTATCACGTTGTTTTCTTCCTTCCTTCCTTTCTAGAGAGCAGTAAAAGAGTAAAATTCTCTAGGAAGAAATAGCTATTCCTTCTGTGATGAAAAAAACATTTCCCCGTCACCTTTCTCTCCTTCCACCCCATTCCCAAAGAAAATAATTATTAAGGTCTTCCAAATGCTGACTTAAGGAAAAATCTAGAATTTTGATATCCAGATTTCCACTTGTGAGGGGAAAGTCACCATCCAATTTTCCAAGAAAATAGCTTTTTTTTCCTTTAAGAAAGTGGTTAGGAAGATATTTAAGCTTGTCGGTAGGAAAGTGAGCAACAGTGTGGTGCAAAGATACACATTCCATTATTGGTGGATTTGGGGGTTTTCTTCCCTCTAATTCTTTCTTACACAATTGTGTCATAAAACCTGAGTCAGAAATTGCTCTGCATTTGTCTTGGCCTGTAGTTCTAATTAAAAAAACAAAAGGTAGAACTTTTCAGTTCATTGAAAAAAATCAACTTTGCTTATTGTTGTTATTATTGTAATTATTATGTAGATGATTCAGTGAGTGAGAAATTGGAATCTTGGGTTAAAATTCACTAGAAGTTAATTGTTAAAAAGGGAAACAATCAGTGTATTTGTCTTATCAGTGTCACAGGCTTAGTCTGTGAAATCCCCGTGCTGGTAGCATTGCTTGCAAAGAGAGGTTCAAGGTTTAGACAGACCTCAAGTCCATGCTGTGTTCCATTATGAGGACAGCTCTGGGAGAATGAGATGGCTGTCTATCATTTTGTCTCCAAATTAGTATTTGAAGTGTATACAGCATTGTCATACTGTTTACAGCTACCTGACAGGAGGTCGGGGTTGTAAAGAGGGGGAGGTTGACCTCTTCACAAGTGATGAGTGACAGGACAAGAGGAAATGGCCTCAAATTGTGCCCAGGGAAGTTTAGGTTAGACATGAGGGAAAAGTTCTTCATTTAAAGGGTCCTTGGGCCTTGGAACAGGCTGCCCAGGGAAGAGATTGAATCACCATCCCTGGCTGTGTTTCATAGTCTTCAAGATCTAGAGCTTAGGGGACAGGGCTTAGTGGTGGCCTTGAGACAGTTGGGTTGACAGTTGGACTCAAACGTTCTCTAAGGCTTTTCCAACCTTAACAATTCTATTATTTAATGAATGGCCACAGGAGAACACAGTACATTTATTTTAAGAAATAAAGTTTTACAGAATCACAGAATTATTGAGGCTGGAAAAGACTTCTAAGACCATCCAGCCTAACATCACCTAACATCACCACAATCTGCTAGACCAGGGCACTAAGTACCACATCCAGTCTGTCCTTAAACACCTCCAGGGATAGGTTCTCCACCGCCTCCCCGGACAGTCCATTCCAGGGTCTGATCACCTTTTCCGTGAGGAAGGGTTTTCTAACATCCAACCTAACCCTCCCCTGGCAGCCTCAGGCCCTGCCGTCTTGTCCTGGTGCTAGTCACCTTGGAGAAGAGCCCGACCACCATCTGACTACAACCTCCCTTCAGAAAGTTGTAGAGAGGGAGAAGGTCCCCACTAAGTTTCCTCTTCTCCAGGCCCCAGCTCCCTCAGCCTCTCCTCATCAGACATTCCCTCCAGTCCATTCCTCAGCCACTTTGCTCTTCTGGACCTGCTCCAGTGCCTGAATATCTTTCTGTATATCTTTATATAGTTTAATATTATCTCATAATTGCTAAACTGCTTTTACTCTGACACTTAAGTATCTACTCATGTTGTCATTAGAAACATTGAGGAATTTTGGAATCCTGTCATGTAAACACTGGCACATGACAACAGAGATGTCATGTATCTGTAGAAGATGCAAATTAAGCAGGAAACCCAATTAGTCGAAAGATTATGAAGCTAAGATTTTTATCATTAAATAAACCTACGTTTCAAATGTCTTAATTCTTTCTGGACGCTTTAATTTATGAATAAGCACTTTTTCTTTTGCAGTACTAAGTTGTTGCCCATTTGGGCTGGTGTGATGCTATTTTCATTTATAAATTTGAACTGTTTGATTTTTAAGACTGTTCTTAGTTGGTTTTTTGATCTCACTTCTGGGGTTGACTGTGAATAGATGTTGACTGACAGGGCAGTCTGTACCTTGGTTTGTGAGGCCTCAGGTAGCTGAATTTTCTTGTAGGAAAAACCTGAACTGCTTTGTAGTCAGAGTTAAATGTCTTATAGTACCCTAATGTCTGTTTCTGCTCATCACTGTTGATAAGAAATGGAACTTACTGGTAATAAATAAGTCAATTCTTTCCATGAGCTGTTCCATATATACCTGAACTGTTAAATAGGTTAAGTTTTTCACTACCTGTGACGTACAAATACCTTGAATTATGAATTGCAAGCCTGTTTGGGAAGTAGTAAGACTTAGTGCTGTAAAGAAACTGAAACAAAGAACTTCATAGCCTTTCATCACTGTTTTTCCTGTTCCTCAGCTATGCAAAGGCTGCCTTCTGCTTAGAGGAGCTGATGATGACAAATCCACACAACCACTTATATTGTCAGCAATATGCTGAAGTAAGTATTTTCTGAAAAATCAGTTGTGTTTGAGTACGTAGTGTCTGTTTTTGTGTTGTTCAGGTGGTGAAAATGGAAGAGAAGTGGCTTCTCTCCCTAGGAGATTTAAGAGACAGAGAATGTTTATATCTACAACTTAACACGTTAAGCAAACGGTTTTCCTACTAAGCTGAATAGAAGAGTAAGGAATTATTGAGGAGAATTTACTTTACATGAACTATCCTTGTTGAAATGTTTATGCACTGTTCAAATTAAGTGCATGAATAGTTAAGCTTTTCCACAGTGATGCTGCCGAGGAGCTTATGATATATTGCCTGTTCTTGTGCAGACAGATCTCAGAATCCACATAGGAAATTTGGCCTGAAAGAATACTTGGAGAGCCCTTAGAAGTTTAGCTCAAGAGTTTTGGGTATTTGCATTCTTTTTTTCAGATGTATATTAGGTTTTTCCTAAAATATACTGCTAACTGCTTAGAATGAATTTGTTTTGTTAATGTAAATAAAATTGACATCAAGGTTAAAACTTGGAAGTCTGAATGTCTTTATGGTAGAAAGACTGTGAAGCAGTCTTCTGGTACTTATCTCTCTTTTTGTTGATCTAATAGCAGAAAAACAGTGGAGTTGTCTTCTAAACTTTGTGTGGGATTTGGCAATTGAGTAGACAGTAACAGGCTTTTTGTGTTGTTGTTTTGTATACTGCTGGGCTGAAGGACTGTGGACTTACAGCAGTCAGAATTAAGCTGTTGATTTAAGATTTGTGTTACTTTTCACAAGAGACAATCCTGAACCACAGAATAATCATGACTGGAAAGGACCTCCAGGATCATCCAGCCTTCATCTCAGCATCTCCCTAACCCCTAGACCACGGCCTCAAGTGCTCTAGCTACTTGTTTTTTAAACACTTCCAGGGATGGTGACTCCAGGATCATCCAGCCTTCATCTCAGCATCTCCCTAACCCCTAGACTATGGCCTCAAGTGCTCTAGCTACTTGTTTTTTAAACACTTCCAGGGATGGTGACTCCACCATCAGCCTGAGCAGCCTGTTCCAGTGCCCAACCACTCTCAGTAAAGAACTTCTTCCTAAGATCCAATCTAAACCTCCCCTGACTCAACTTGAGGCCATTTCCCCTGAGAGGTCTCCTCTCAGTCTCCTCTAGACTAAATAACCCCAGTTCCCTCAGCCACTCTTCACAGGGCCTGTTTCCCAGACCTCTCCCCAGCCTTGTTGCCCTTCTCTGGCCCTGTTCCAGCACCCCAGTGTCATTCTGATACTGTGGTGCCCAAACCTGGACCCAATACGCAAGGTGTGGTCTCACCAGTGCAGAGTACAGAGAAGTTGTTGTATAGGTACAAAATAACCACTTTTTATTCTTGTAGCAGGAAATTAATTAAATGAATGTTGGCTTTTTTTTCCCCCCTTACATTTCAATATTTTAAACTTTGTATTTTGACAAAAGCTTGGATTTCTCTCAAGCCAGTGTTTGGCTTTTGGTAGGACGCACCTGATTTGAAATACCATGTGAGAACAAACAAAGTTTCATAATGCCTTGGCTTCAAGCTCGAATGCCTGAGGTATGGATGCCACGTGCGAGTCTCAGGAGCTTTTAATTTTTACAGGTTAAATACACACAAGGCGGGCTTGAAAACCTTGAGCTGTCGAGAAAGTACTTTGCACAAGCACTGAAGCTCAACAACAGAAATATGAGGGCTTTGTTTGGACTTTACATGGTAAGCACGATCATATTGTTCAAGCATTTTTCTATGCATGTAAGTTATCTTTTTGCCATTTGTTCACTTGTTGCTTGTTGTTTGCTTTTTGTTTAACTTCATAGCTCAGCTTATTAACGCTGTTTGAAAGTACTGAGTGTTTTATGCCAGTAACTACTCATTTGAAGTGCTCTTAACCTTTAAGTCTTGTCCAAGTTTTCCAAAGAATTATAATTATTGGCACATGAAGGTCACTTCTTGTAAAAGAATTTAAAGTCATAGTCCTCTCTACAGAATGGTGAACTGCTGAAGAGTACCAGCACAGTGTGGTGGCTGCTTTTCCCTTCTCCTTGGGTTTAGTTTTAACATACCTGGGTTATTGCCTCTGTTTTTTCTCACTCTGATTTTAATTACAGTTTTCTACATTAGATTTCTAAGTGAATCTTTAGCTTGCACACTGTTGTTGGCTTGAGTGTGGCCATGACTACAGTAAGTACAGGTAGCTTGTTAGTTTTTCACTTTTTCCAAATATCCTGAAAGATCTTTATGTGTTAGACCTTAGATCTTTTAGCAGACTTTTTTAGCAACAAACCCAGAAATGTTCCTGTATATTTGTTTTGGTTTAGATTCCAGGCCACCCTTTCTCTCTTGAGAGGGACGCAGTTTACAGAGACACATCAGGCAGATAACTTGGAGGCTTCCTGTAAATACCAGATAATAGGAGCTTTCTTTCAAGGACATCAACACTAAGGCTCTGGGAGCCTTGGAACTAATCTTCTCTGGAGCTGTTTATAACCCACCTGGACATGTTCCTGTGTGATTTGATCTAGGGGATCCTGCTCTGGAAGGGGGATTGGACTAGATGGTCTTTCAGGTCCCTTCCAATCCCTAATGTTCTGTGATTCTTAGGCCATCTGCAGAGACTCTTGGGTTGGCAATAGTATGTTGAAGAAGAGATTGGCTCCTTCCTGTTCCTTAAACCAGTCATGGCTTGTCCTCTGACAGGCTTTATGTCCTGTCCGTTATTTTCAGTCTGTAAAACAGATTTAGGGGCTGTTACATACTGTGATGTGGCTGGTAACCTTGAGCTAATATGACCCAAGCATTTGAGAAACTTTTTGTTTTGGCAGGGCCTGAAAGTCAGACATAAACCCTGATTTGCATAATGCAAGTTCATCACTGCAGAAGAAGCGAGTGTGTTCTCTTTCAGTCTTTCAGTTTAGCTTGGCTGGCTGCTGGCACATTTCTCTAGGAGGTTTTTGCAAGCACAGCTTGCCATTGCTGTTTCTGTATCTACTCTTTGGTTGATAGTTTATTTGTAATGCTGTTTCCAGGCTTTAGGATCGGGTTTTGCTGTGGCTGCTTCTTTTCATAGAATCATAGAATTGTTTGGATTGGAAGAGACCTCAAGAAGTTCCTCAGGGATCTCATCTAGTTCCATCCTCCTGCCATGGGCACTTCTCATCAGACCAGATTGCTCAAAGCTCCATCCAACCTGATCTTGAACACTTGCAGGGATGGGAGCATCCACAGCTTCACTGGGCAACCTGTTCTGTGTCTCACCACTCTGATAGTGAGGAACTTCTTCCTAATATCCAATCTAAATCTTCCCTTTTTCAGTTTGAAGCCATTCCCCCTTGTGACTACCAAGATCTTGTGAAAAGTCCCTCCTCAGCTTTCTTGTAGGCCCCCTCCATGTGCTGAAAGGTCACAATAAGATTTTCCTTCTTTTCTCCAAAGTGAACAACCCCAACACCTTCAGTCTGTCCTTGCAGGAGAGCTGTTCATGTTCCAGTTAAGCTGGTTATGTCCAGGTTTGGTTTGTAACTTGAAACACAATGCAACTGAGGTCTAATTTAGCTTTCATTACAACAAACAATCATTCAAAAAGGTTTGCTAATTCCTAACTGGATGCTGTTCACCATTTAAAACTAACTGGTTTTTAGTTTTTCTCTTTTTGCTGACACGGAGTGCAGAGATGCTGTAGGCTCTCAGTTTATTTCATGCACACATATTTCATAGTTACACTGGTTTTATTTTTTGTATTCTCAGTCTGCCAGCCATATCGCTTCCAATCCAAAAGCAAGTGCAAAAATGAAGAAGGATAACATGAAGTATGCCAGCTGGGCTGCTAACCAAATAAATAGAGCATACCAGGTTAGTAAGCACCCTTTTCTGATACTCTTAACTTGCTCTGTAGTGTAGATCAGCATCATTTGCTTGGATTTTTTATGTTATACTTCTGTTTGATTTCCTGGAAGCCTCAATTTAATGTTAGGTTATATTTTACAGTTATTACTTAGTATTATTTACTTACGAGCCTTAAACAGATTCTTCTTTTCTGCTAACAACTGACTGTGTCCTAGTGTGATGCTGACTCATTTCTACAGCTTAATGTTTTCATAAAACTTCTTAGACTGACTCGGTCATCTACTTCTATTATAACAGAAAACAAGTTAAAATTCTACCATTTTATTTTCCTTCAGTTTATTCTGACCTTTCAAAACCAGATTTCACATTAAAACAGGTTTTAAAAACTGAATTTTCAGGGAAAATTATTATTCCGTGTTTTGCACCTTAATAAAATGAGCTGCTTAGATCAGAGAGGTTTGAACATGTTTTAAGTGAATACTACAACTGAAGGTCCCAGTTCAAAGCAGCAGTACAGATCTGTTAGCACTGCTTTTCAGGGTCCATTAGGATGGAAATGGAGTGGTGGCAAACCAATATGAAGTCTTAGAAATAGGCATCTCCTGGTCATAAATGTCATGAAAGCTGAACTCTGATGGTTTGTAATTACTTGACTCGCAGCCAGATGTTTGCCTTTTGTAATTTTGTTTTTGCCTCTCAGCGTGGATTTCTGTTAACATCATGTGGCTAGACAAACCTCTGCTACTAAAGGAATGCTGTGAGGTCTTCTACTGGCTCAAGTCACCGAGGTTTCATCCCTAGGTCCTCAAGGTGACAGTTTCCAACCACTCAACATTTCAAGACAGCAACAAATCAGTACTGACCACCACCTACATCATCACCAGAAACTTTTTACTTGCTGTAGCAGTTGGGTGTTGTCAGTGTAAAATACACAGTGGAGTAGCCAAACCATTTCAGAGTCATGGAACAAGCTCAGTAGGGTTAGCCTGGGGCAGCCATGTCCAGCTGCAGCCCCTAGAGTTTCTTGTGGTACTTGTGTGAAGAAGAGGGGGGTGTTGATGCCATTGGCTATACAGAAAATGTAAGTGCTTAAGCTAGGATCTGGTGAGCAAGATGCCCCCTGCAATTCCAGTGAGATCTTGGTGTTCTTGATTTTATGCCCCAAGCAGCTAAACAGAGCAGCTGAAGTAATGCAGCTTAGCACCAAAGCATGAAGTCACACAGTTATGACATGTGTTTTAAATACACATTAGTTGAGCTACATGATCTCTTCTGGTGACCATCAACCAAAAATGCTTAACAGAAGATGCAGAAGAGCTCCACAGAAACAGTGGGATTGCACTTTCCCGTTAAAAAAAAACCAAACCAACAAACCACAACCAAACCCCCTCAATCCAATCCCATACAATCAACAAATCCCCACATCCCCAGAAACTCCCCCAACACCGTCACCACTCCCAAAGCAAGTTGTGATGTGTTCGAGATACTATGATGTTAACAGCAAGTGGAGGCATTACATCAGCTCTGTAAAGCCTCCTGCACTGTCCATGCATTACCCAAAACTCTCTAAGGTGGAGCAGAAGCCTGAAGAGCTTGTGGAGTTTGGTGTTGGTTTATTGGACCTTCTTGTATTGAAAAGTGCCATTTTTTCTTGCAGTCAAATTCTAGAGAAGGATCACACACTCAGAGAATCACTGAGTCTGGAAAAGACCTCTTAAGACCATCATGCCCAGCCCATGACCTAACATCACCACAGTCAGACAGACCAGGGTGCTAAGGGCCACAGACAGTCTGTCCTTAAACACCTCCAGTGATGGGGACTCTACCACCTCCCTGGGCAGTCCATTCCGGGGTCTGATCACCCTTTCCATGAGGAAGAGTTTTCTAACATCCAACCTAACCGTCCCCTGGCTGCTTCAGGCCCTGCCCTCTCATCCTGGGTCACTAGTTGCCTGGGAGAAGAGCCTGAACCCCATCTGACTACACCCTGCTTTCAGGTAGCTGTAGAGAGGAAGAAGGTCCCGCCTGAGTCTCCTCTCCTCCAGGCTAAACACCCCCAGCTCTCTCAGCCTCTCCTCAGACTTTCCCTCCAGTCCCTTCCCCAGCCTTATTGCTCCTCTGGACCCACTCCAGCCCCTCAATTTCTTTCTTGAAGTGAGGGACCCAGAACTGCCACCAGTACTTTGGAATCCTGACTTGGGTGCCTGGACAAGTCGTAAGAACTGATGACTTCAAAATATAAAGTTATTAATTGAAGTTACTTTTAAGCAATTGTCTTGCAGTGAAATCTTTCCCCATTCATATTCTGGATTTGAATGCGATTTACCAGCAGTTCCCTCAGTAATTCTGGAAGGCTGCCTTTATTTTCTCAGATTCATCTCTGGCTATAGTTGTGGGTTTTAAATTTTATGTGCAATTTACTTGAAATATTTGTACTGGTCCACTTCTTTCACTTGATTCTCTCATTCGAACAGTTTGCTTTAGCATTTGATTTTTGCTTTTACTGTGCATTCCTGTATGGAATCAGAGCAACCTTTTAGTTTATTGTCATTTAAAGAAAACAGTCTTGGGCTGGTTAGACTGTGCAGCAGTTTCTTTACAGGAAAACATGGTGATAACAAAGAGCTGAATTGAATAGTTTTCTGAAAGCACAGGTTTGACACTCTGTCTGGTTATTATTTTGGTGTTCAATGTGTAACTCTCCATGCTGATTAGTCTTTCTCATCTGTGCCTAATTTAGGAGAAACATAAACTTTTGCAGGAAGACAGGATGATTTTGTAGCTAGGGTGGCTCTGTGGAGCTGGAATTCCTGGCTGCTAACACATGCTTTGAAAACATAAAGGACATTATTCTCTGAGCTACTCAAATCTAATTGACTGAGTGAAAAAAACCCTAAAATGAATATTGAATTTCGCATGTTAGAGAAGTCCTTATTATTCAAAGAATTATTTAAAGAAGGGAGTGGAACATCTCCCTGATGAGGAAGGGCTGAAGGAGCTGCATCTCTTTAGCTTGAAAAAAAAGAGCCTGAGAGGTGACCCCATTACTGTTGATAAATATGGAAGGAGCAGGTGTCAAGAGGATGGAGCCAGGCTCTTCTCAGTGGAATCTAATGATAGGACAAGGGGCAGTGGGTGTCAGCTGGAACATAGGAGGTTCCACATCAATATGAGAAGGAATTTCTTCCCAATGAGGATGACAGAGCCCTGGAAGGGGCTGCCCATGGAGGCTGTGGAGTCTCCTTCTCCGGAGATATTTAAAATCCGCCTGGACATGTTCCTGTGTGACTTGGTGTTGGTGATCCTGCTGTGGCAGGGGGATTGGACTAGATGATCTTTCAAGGTCCCTTCCAATCGCTAATGTTCTGTGATTCTGTGATTCTTACTATCACAAGCTTGGTTTTGCCTCATCACCACATTATTATCTGCATCCAGACACTGTGAGGAACATATGTCTGTTCTGACTTGGGGACGTGAGTCACAGTTACTTTCACATTGAACCAGACTGGCTACCTAGTGCTCCTCAATTAACTAATTATTAGCATGTCCACCGGAAGAAGTGTTTCAGCAGGGAGAGGCAGGTTTGATTAATGCTCAGCAAAATCTTTAACGTGCTCCTACTCAGAGTAATTTTCCAGATCCATGCTTCTGGGGTATGTTGCTGAATTCTTCTGTGTTAGCAGTCCACGTGTTATTTATGGCTGGGGAGAGGTGATTTTGTTACAAACCATTTGGGAACCAGAAAATTCAATCACGATTTTAAGCAATGGATTCCGGCTCAATCAGTCAAATTGCTGGGTAATGGCAGAATAGACAAAATAATTGTCCGTCAGGGCAAATTTGAAGTGATTACGTTTCCAACGATACCTCTGTTTGTTATGACGCAGAGGTTGGTTTTATTTGTTCAGCTTAAAGTACACGTCAGTCCCCTGAAGGAAACGGCACTTGAAATTAGCAAGTAACGTTTTTAAACTAATGTATTCTGTCAGTTTTGCTTGGAGTGTCCCTGAAGAGAAGTAAAACCAGTACAACTGTTCTTGTTTTGAAGCCTTTCTCTGCCTGCTCTTGCTGTGTCTTGCCACAAGTGCCCTTTGTGACCGCAGTCTGTCCAGGCTTCTGTGCTTTGTATTGAAATCTCTGGATGCTTTGAATTCAAAACCATTTTTCACTCAAGGATTTTTGAGTCCTGGTTTATTTTTTGGAGGTTTTTTATGAAAGGATTTGGCCTACTGAGTATATACTTGAGGCTGTTGTTTAGTATGAACAAAAGATAGGCAGGTACACCGGTCATTAGGGGTTGGAAGGGACTTCCGCAGATCATCAAGTCCAACTGCCCTGCTCGAGCAGGACCATAGAACCTAAGAGAAGTTACGCAGGAACACATCCAGAAGGGTCTTGGAAGTCTCTGGAGAAGGAGACTCCACAACCTCCCTGGGCAGCCCGTTCCAGTGCTCTGTAACCATGACAGTAAAGAAGTTTTGTCTTATATTGAGGTGGAACGTCTTGTACTCCAGAAGAGGTGGTTATATTCAGTCCAGTCCAGGAAAAAGTTGCTTCCCTCACCTGGGAGAGTGTTAAAACCCGTATTTCTTCTGCAGTGAACCATTGCAGGTCATTATCACTGTAAACAGCCTGAAGAATGGGTTTGTATCTACTGCTGGCATCATCAGCTTATCATTGAGGAATATGAAATGTGAAAATGGGGTGTTTTCAGTGTTTCTCTTAAATGTAAGACATTGCCACAGTGGTAGATTTTTGTGCTCCTGTTTAATTTGAAATAACTTTTCACTTACTGTGCCAAAACTATTCTTACAACTCCATACTGATAGGGAATCCCAATGTTAGATGGTAGCCTGAGGGTCAAAAGCGGGTTAACGGGTCCTGCAGCTTGTTGCTGGCGTGATATTACCTGAGTTTGATGACTTAATCTTTCTTAACAGGTCATGAAGAGTTTGCTAAATTAAGTCAATTACAAGAGCAAAGGGACACATTATAAATCAAGAACTAACTGTGTCCTTGATTTTAGTGAAGACTTAAATGCGGGTGTTTAATGTTCAGGACTTACTTGCACAGGATCTGTGCAGAGAATTTCTGCTGTGTGACAAGTAACAACCCTTTGTTGTTCAGTTTGCAGGTCGCAGTAAGAAGGAAACTAAATACTCTTTGAAGGCTGTGGAAGATATGTTGGAGACCCTGCAAATCACTCAGTCTTAGCCTGGCACACAGCTCCAGTATTAAATTTTCCAGTTCCATGGTAAACCTGTGATGACCAATGAGTTGTGTTACTCCAGTGCTGTTAAAAGTTAATTTTGTATTGATGAACCTGATACCTAAAGCAACATCTTACAACGAGAAAACCACCTATTTATTGCTGCTATGAGGAATGTGACAAACACCCACTGAAACCAGTAACCTACCCACACAGACAATGTAAAGAAGTGCCGTGTACTGCACATTAGTTTCTTCATGTTTTTGTAACTCCAGTACCTGCTTTTAAGCCATAATTTGTAGAAATAAACTTCTGAAATGGTTTAAAAACCAGCCACAGTGATTTATTTAACTTGCAGATGGAAATGACGGGTTTATGTGTGTAGATTCACGACGTCTGCTAGAAATGTTGATCTAATTTGCATATGTCCAGGGCTACAAGCGTGCTGCAGATGTAAATGTTTGCCATACAGCAAGGAGTGAGTGTGAATGCACTTGATTAGAAAAAAACTAGTTGATGTTAATGGTTTCATTGATTAGTTGAGACCCAGGACCTTAGAAATGGAGAAAGCTGCCTTGTGTGTGTTGCCTTGTACTGGCTCAAGGCCAGAGACATTATTTTCTGTGGCTTTGTGGGCCAGTGCATCCATGCCCATGTGGTTCTCCAGTCACTTGATGCAGATGCGCTGTTTAAATTCCTTCAGCATGTTCTTTGTTGTCCATATGGTCCATATCATGAGTTTCAGAGCCATCTGAATGCAGGGCTGCGTGCTGCTCTGTCCTAACTAAAGTGTGGATTAGGGTTACACCCCTTTCTCAGTGGTGGGAGCTGTTGTCTGTTAGCTGCTCCACAGTGACCAGCTGTTACTGCATTGTAGGGCTAAGGCAGAGTGTTTGGTGGCCTTCTGCTTGCTGGAAGCAAGCCATAGCATGAAGCATTTAGCACAGTTTATACTATATTTGTCTTCAGGCACTTGTTTATCACAATCACAGAATTATTGAGGCTGGAAAAGACCTCCAAGATCATCCAGCCCAGCCTGTGACCTGACATCACCACAATCACCCAGACCACTAAGGGCCACAGCCAGTCTGTCCTTAAACACCTCCAGTGATGGGGACTCCACCACTGCCCTGGGCAGTCCATTCCAGGCTCTGTTCACCCTTTCCATGAGGAAGAGCTTCCTACATCCAACCTAACCCTTCCCTGGAGCAGCTTCAGGCCCTGCCCTCTCATCCTGGTGCTAGTTGCCTGGGACAAGAGCCTGACCCCACGTGTCTACAACCTCCCTTCATGAAGCTGTAGAGAGGGAGAAGGTCCCCCATGAGTCTCCTCTGGGCTAAACACCCCCAGCTCCCTCAGCCTCTCCTCATCAGACTTTCCTTCCAGTCCCTTCCCCAGCCTCACTGGTCCTCTGGACCCAGTCCAGCCCCTCAATTTCTTTATTGAAGCACTGCCCCCAGTACTTGAGGGGAGGCCTCCCCAGTGCCCAGTACAGGGACAGAATGACATCCCAATTCCTGCTGGCCACACTATTTCTGATCCAAGCCAGGATGCCCTGGCCTTTTGTGCCACCTGGGCACCCTGCTGGCTCCTGTCCAACCAGTTGTCACCCAGTACTGCCAGGTCCCTCTGCCAGGCTGCTCTCCAGCCACTCATCGCCCAGTCTGTAGTGTCATCTAGCCGTGAAGCGTGTTGTAGTGTGACAGCGTACAGGGTGAGTTCTATGCCAGGAGAATGAATTCCATATAGAATCTTAATACCTTTGGAATATAAACCTGAAAATATTGAATAGTTTTTTATTCAACCACCCAATTCTAACTTGAGGAAATAGTGCAGATCCTTTTGTAGCACCAATTCACAAACTGGCCTTGGAACAGCGCGTGCGGGTGGATTGTGTCTGGTTTGGGTGAACACCCAAGAAGCTTTCAGGTGAACCGGTGCACTGCCGTTCAGCTCTAGTGTTCCACTGTATGAGTGTGCCATCTAGAGTTTTAAACCCTCCTCGATCTTTTGTCCTGCATCTCAAATAACTTGGTTGAACTCTAACAAAGGTGGGAAGCTGTGCCGTAGACTGGAACTGCTGAGCGGTGCAAAACATTTTACCTCGAGGTATCACAAACAGCAGCAGGGTGTATCAGTTTCTCCGTAGGAAAGTTTGTTCTGTTCCTTGTTTTCAGTGATTTGATGACAAATTTAATCTCATTTGGCTGCGGAGAACCTTCTAGTTTTCACTACTGCTTAGCATCCTTCTGAAATTGCTCTTTAGTGCTCTGGGTTTTGCTTCTGCTTTGGCATCATTCCCCCGTAGGAGAGTTTACAAACTGACCTAGCAAATGTTTCTGACCAGTTTGTGTTTACTTCTAAGGTAAAACAAATCGCTCCCATGAAGTGTGTGACCAAGCTTGGGTAGATCTATTGAATTCAATGGAAAGTCAAGTGGGGAGGGGGGGGTCCATATTCAAATAAAAATTAATAAATCTTATGCCCGGGGTTGGGGATGGAAATCACTGTATGAAATGCACTCAGCAAGCTAAGGGTAGGAGAGGGAAGCTGGGATATAACGTGGTTTTTAGAGCAGTAATTTTCCTGTTCTGGTAAATGATTTTGTAACACGTCGCTGACGCTGTCTTGCGTTAAAAAATAGGTTCTCAGAGAATGGGTTGTTTAATTAACAAATGAACTTGATTATGTTCTGTATTGTGCTCTGACAGTGACAAATGCTACACAAAAATATTACTGGCCGTGCAGCGTCCCCGTGGAGGAATAAAACCCTGGTTGTTTCATACTATTCCAGTCAACAGCCAAAGCCTGGGACCTCTGCAATGCCAGTGACTTGTGAGTCCACTTTTTGCAGCCATACTTTGATAACGGACTTGTTAGGGAGAGCTTTGTGTTATCCACTGCAGCAAAGGTCATTGAAGAGGCAGCGAAACCTCCTTTGCAACACAAATTACTGATGACTTCCTAAAAACCTTCAGTCCTAATGTTATAGAATTCACATTCTATAGCTGCACATCTTGTTTGGAAAACGTGTCCCTAAATCTCTTCAATTCAGTGCCCAGAATATCTTGCAGTTGCTATTGGAAACTCTGTTATTAGTCAACGGAGGACTTCCTCTTGGCAGCGCTGTATTTGTGATGGCATCCGTGTTTGCTAGTCACTGCATTTACAGTGGAACTTGTTTTGCAGCCAGCTCTGGAAGGGAGGGGGAAAGGAAAGCAAATTAAACTTGACTTACTGGCATGGATTTGTTAGCTTCTTGTTACTTGCACCCTCATCTTCCAAGAACACCAACTGTAGCTGTAGTCAGGTTTGCAATAATAATTCTTCTTGTAATTCAAGAACTTCCATATATTCAGCTCTAAAACCAACACTCCATTAAAATCTAAACCATAGAGGTTCCAATACAGTGGTGCTGTGCGGTGTGCACGTAGCCCGGTATGCAGGGACAGGGCAGGTCTCGCTCTCTCTCGCTCAGGTTGCTGTCGGAGTGCAGGGGCATTAGAACAGTTCCTGAGTGTGGCTTTGGCTAGAAGGCTAGTACTGCTTGGTGTGTCTCAAAATCATTGAATAACAGAATGGCCAGGGTTGGAAGGGACCTTAAAGACCATCTAGTTCCAACCCCACTGCAAAGGCAGGGACACCTGCACTAGAGCAGGTCACTCAGGGCCCCATCCATCCTGGCCTTCAACACTTCCAGCCACAACTTCCCTGGGCAACTTGTTCCAGCGTCTCAGCACCCTCACAGGAAAGGTGAGAGACATGGTGGTGCCCCTGTACTCTGCACTCATGAGACTGTACCTTGAGTGCTGGGTCCAGTTTTGGGGACCACAGTATCAGAAGGACATTGAGGGGCTGGAGCAAGTCCAGAGAATGGGAGCGAGACTGGGGAGTCGTCTGGCAAACAGGCCCTGTGAAGAGCAGCTGAGGGAGTGGGTTATGTAATCTAGAGAAGAGGAGGCTGAGAGGAGACCTTACTGCTCTCTACAACTACCTCAAAGGAGGTTGTGGTGAGGCTGGTGCTGGTCTCTTCTCCCAAATTACTAATGACAACACGAGGGGAAATGGCCTCAAGTTGCATCACACGAGGTTTAGATTGGATCTTAGGGAGAAGTTCTTTGCTGAGAGAGGGGTTGGGCACTGGAACAAGATGCTCAGGAACATGGTGGAGTCACCATCCCTGGAGGTGTTTGAAAACTCGTGCAGATAGAGCACTTGAGGCCACGGTCTAGGAGTTAGGGAGCTGTTGGGATGAGGGCTGGACTTGAAGATCCTGGAGGTCCTTTCCAGCTATTATGATTCCATGATTCTATGGAAGAATTTTTTTCTCAATGCTGCTTATTTGGGCTGCTCAGAGCATGAACAGAAATTTAGGACTTGCTGTTGCTTAACTACAGATACTTGAGTCTACCTGGAGAATCAAGTATTGAGATTAGTCAGTAGTCTTACCTGGAATGACTCTGCACTCTTACAGAGTTGTGTCTGCTGGAAGCTGGATTCAACCCAGAGATTAGTTTTTAGACATAAATGGTCATTGATCTACCTGCCTCTGAAAAAAACCCAATGAACCAGCAAAGCAAAGCCAAAAACAGCAAGAAAACACAAACAACAAACTCCCAAACAAAAAAAAAACCCTCTCCAAACAACCCCACTAAAATACAACCGAACCCTGAATCCCCTCCAAAAAACCACCTCTGGTAGAGAAAGTTGTTTTCTGGCTGTGACGTGGAAGAACCTTTATCTGGGCACTTGAGGGGTGACTTCAGTTTGCTCAGGGGTGATGAGATCCCCTCCCTAAAGCAGTGCAATCCCCTCCATGTTGGTTGAGAAGCAAGAAAGGCTGAAGAGCAGCATGAAGTTCCAGCCAACCCTTGTGCCATTGTAGGACTTCTGATGGCAAGTAGCAAAGAAAAGGCCATTGAGCTACACTTGAGGTCCCAGAGGGGAACAGGCACCACTGTAAAAGGCTAAATAGGACTGGACCAATGCGCTCAGACCCTACAGAGTGGGTAAGTGCTCGGATACATCTGCTTAGAGACCCAACACAGCACTTTGCTGCCTGTCAGTAGGGCTGCATGAATCTGCCCACAGATTTTTGCCCCTGGAGGGACTGTGTAGAAAGAACGATCTGTTCCTCACGATGTGGCAGTGACTGCAGCTCAGGTCCCGCAGTCACTGGGTCTTTGTGTGTGTGTGTGTGAAGGGGCAACTTAAGGAAAACACTTCCAGATGGGAGGCCCCTTATCCAAGGTCAAAGGGATGACTGCAGGAGGAAGAGTCACCTTTCCAGTCTGCATGAGTCCAGTAGTTCTCCTTCCTACAGAAAGTGGCAGAATGTGCTGCACTTCTGCCCTGCACTAACAATGAGACCAATAAGGTTCATGTTTAAATCAAGGATTTGAAATTGTAGTGGAAAATACTTTTCTCCTCACCCCTATACATTTTGGGTTTGGTGTGACCTTGCTGACGTTAGGGTTCCTCATGCCATTTGGCTAGCACGTAGGCATCTGCCCCAGGGCTACCAGTGGAGAAAGACACGTTTATTATGACTGTTCACTTGGGAAAAGTTCTGATGGGTTTCCATCACGGCAGGTCATGACCCGTTTGCATCAGCTATAGGGGCGATACTTGTCCCACAGGCAGGACTTGCTTCAGTGAGCTTCCTCTTAGGATCAAGGCTTGCTTCCCTCAGAGAGAGAAGCACCTTTTCCCAAATTTACAGAGGTTCTGGAGGTGATGTTTGGAAGTGAAATTTTACACCAGGCAGACGCAATCCTCCCGGAGAGAGGCTGCAAAAATCAGCACTGAGGTAGTTTCAGAAAAGTGAGCAGTGACTAAAACGAGCCGTTACCTCTGTTTGTGTAGGGAATTGGGCCTGACACAGTGCGCTGTGGGACCAGTGGGTTTGGTTGGTTTATTCCATTAAATACAGAAACGACACTCAAAGCTGTCACTGGCTGGCTGAGAAGGTTTGTTTCAGTTTAGGCTTTGGGAATTGTGTGACCATGGGGGCAGCAGCATGAGAAAACTACCCTGTATAAATCTCGAAAGGGTGGGTGTCAGCAGGATGGAGCCAGGCTCTGCTCAGTGGCATCCCATGATAGGACAAGGGGCAATGGGAGTGAGCTGGAACATAGTTGGTTGCACATCAATATGAGAAGGAACTTCTTCCCAGTGAGGGTGACAGAGGTGGTTGTGGAGTCTCCTTCTCTGGAGATACTTTAAACCCTCCTGGATGTGTTCCTGTGCGACTTGATCTAGGTGACCCTGCTGTGGCAGGGGGACTGAACTAGAGGATCTTTTGAGGTCCCTTCCAATCCCTAACATTCTGTGATTCCATGAACAGTATCTCCCTGGGCAAGTGCTGCATTCTACTTGATTTATTAGAATCAAAATAAACAGGATGACAAATTATTAATAGGTCTTTTAGAAGTCAATATCTACTGCATCCTTTTAATCCAACACTTTTATTCCCTTCTTTCTTATTAAATGATTACTACAGAGTCTGCTCGGGCAGTATTAGCTGGAAAGTTGCTTGAAAGACTGAAAGAGAAGGTTAAAATTCCGAAAAGCCTATAAATACCTCGGTCTCGCCGAGTGCAATTGAGATAAATTGTGTCGAGAACGAACAGAGAATTCCCATTTTAAGCCTATCAATAACATTTAGTGACTTGGAACAATATTGTAATTGTAGCCCCGCCAAGCTTTTTGATCAAAACTTCCCAGAAATGTGATGTCCCCGTGGAGCCAAAGGCTATAATGAGATTTAAGTAAACTTTGATTTAGTTAAGCCCAGGCACCGCCCAGGCTGAGAAAGGAGCCTTTTGCTAGTGCAGGTAATTTACTCCTCTTGGGAAGGTCCAATGTTCAGGTAATTTTGAGCCTGATTAGCCATAGGAAAGAGCAGCTTCACCTATCAGCAGTTTCAAGAACATCAAGGCTTTCTCCCGTTCTAATCACCAAGCAGAGCTGGAGATGCAGCCATCTGGGAGCAACTCAGAGAGAAAATCAATAGATGATGCCATCACCTCGTGAATCCCAGCAAGATATTTCTGTCTGTTGTTTTTTAAGCCCTTTTTTAATTTATTTAGAGTTTGCTGAAGAAGAAACTTGCAAAAGAGATTCTACCAACTGCATAACAGAAGGTGGATTGTTCAGGGCGCAGGAGACCAAGAGGCTGAGGTTAGCACCTGGAACAGCATCTTATGCAGGTTCCAGGTTGAAAGCACCCGGGCCAAGACAGTAGAGCCTATTACTCATCTCTTTAGGGCAAGAACAACCTTTCTCATGTCCTTTCCGTGCCCAGATGCTGCACTCAGTCTTTGGAATGGCTGTATAACATCAATCTCTACAAATTCCTGTGATTTGCCAGCTCAGAGGGGATCAATGATCCAGTTTATCCCCTCGAGCTCTAGCCAGCACACATAAAAATATTTCATTTAAATAGGGCTCCTGAGCCCTATTCCTGGATCACTATTTAGGCAACAGAAGAAGGAATGGTTCTCTCCAAGTCATCAGTTCCCATTTGGCCTGGGTGGCACCTTTTTGATTCCAAATTTCGTTGAGGATCAGACCACATATTTCAGTGCTTAGATATGGATTTGAGTCTTCAATTTGTGCACCTTTTTCTTCCCTTTCATGTCCAGACTCCTAAGTGGAAGCAGAATACATGGCTAAACTACCCTCCTTTGTAACCAACTGCAAAATGCCTTCTCATTTATGGCCACCTGTGTGTAGGGTTGTAGGATGGAAGCAACAGCAGTGACTGCTGAGGAAAGCAGCATTTGGGGCTGGTTTTCTGTTCATATGCTGTGGCCAGCCATCACGTGCATGAGAGCTGAGGGATGACATCTGGTCACACCAGACTGGTACCTTCTCCGTTGTTTTGTCCTTTCTTTACAACGGTGGTCGAGGGCTGCAGGTAGATCCTTTGACACTGAGCAAAAGCCTACCAGAAGGCTGCCAGATACTGGCTGTGTTTACTCATTTCCAATCTCTTCAGATAAATGGAAAGGAGGGATTAAAAGTGTCAGGAGAATGTCTGTCTGCTGTCAGTTCTCCAGTGATCCGAACAATAAGGTGTAGAACCAGCTCTCTGGTGCCACCATGGAGGTGGGATGGAGGGGAGCACAAACACCCCGAATGAAGAAGACTGTTTAAATGGGATGGGATACTGCTGAGGGTTGGGCAGGATGCAGCAATTTTGTTTTACAATAAAAGTGAGCTTTTGACTTCTGGTTTTGCTCTGTATTAGACAAAACCCAAACTTTTCACCACTGGAAAAGCCAGACCCACAGAGCTGAGTCCGTGTTGAGTTACCAACAACCTAATGACTGGGTCATTTCCCTGGGCTGTAGGGGCTGGAGGCTTATGCAGTCTACCTGATTAAAGGAGAGACTTTGAATTTGACTTTCTCGTATTCCCAGCAAGTGACCTAACCACCGTGTTGCTGAGTCAGCTTCTGGCTCACAGATGGATGGAAACCTGGGGAGGACTCAATAGGAGATGCTGGCCAATTAGCTCTGATAGCTTGGGCTTCTCTCCCTTTACAGAAACCCCCTAAAATAAAGCCACCCCTGAGAAAGCCCCAGTAAAACAAATGCTTTACTGGGTCCTAATGGCTGCTCTGTTAATTGCAGTCTCTCACAACCAGGACACGTGCAGCGCCTCAGAGCAGTTTCAAATACTCAAATAATTTGCATCTTTTTCAGCTAACAAGCCTGGGCTTTGTGGAAGGAAAACACAGCCCTGCTGTCAGTGCTAACCCCGTCTCTGTGCTTGCTAGTGCACCCTGTGGTCCACATCATGTGGAAGGTTCCTGAGCTTTGGGGCAGCCCCAGACATGACCCAGCATGGGGAGCTGCACAGAATGGACAATTTTATGGAGCTTTGCCCACCTGAAAAGGTGAAAGTGGGCAGTTCGAGCAGCCTGTCTGCCTTCTCTGTGCACAGCTCTCTGTTCTTAAAGAAGCTAGCAAGCACTTGTTTCTTCAGAGTAGAGCCCAGGTGGAGCAGGAGAGAGTGGTGGCTGGTGAGAGGAAGCTCGAGCACAGCTGAGCTTTAGGGTCTGTCCTAAAGAGCCCAGGTGGAACCTGAGAGCAGGCAGAATGACTCAGCTACCTACCAGGACCAAATTCAGCCCAGGCTCCTCAAGTGCAGGTAAACCAGGTGGAGAGACTTCTGAAGTTTTTGCTGCCTTAGCAGAGCCCATCTCCTAGCTTTGTCCTCTGCTGGTTGTTCAAGAAAATCCTTGTGCATGGGGATGGTTGCAGGCACAGGCTGCAGCTCAGGTAGTGTCCAGGATAAAAGGGTCAGGTCAGGAGGAAGTTGTTCTGGCAGATGCTTCTTCTAAGCAAGAACCTTGTGCTTGTTCCAGTGCTTGGGATAACTTGTGTTCTCTTCTGTTTAATCATTATGGAAACAGGCTGCAAAGAACCTTGTGCTTGTTCTGGTGCTTGGGATAACTTATGCTCTCTTCTGTTTCATTATTATGGAAACAGGCTGCAAAGAACCTTGTGCTTGTTCTGGTGCTTGGGATAATTTGTGTTCTCTTCTGTTTAATTGTTATGGAAACAGGCTGCTTATGGAAATTTACCTCTAAGAAATATGAAAGAGAAAGATGAGAAAAGAGGTCATTGCTTCTCTAGGAACTGGACACTTGGGCCAACCTAGTTAAGTCTGCTCGCCTTGGCAGTTTGGAAGGAGAGGAAGCCTTGCTTAGACCCTTTGCCTTTCTGTCATGGGGAACTTGGTGTATCAGCTACTGGAGTGATAACTGAGATTGAACAAAGTGAGTTATCGCTCAGACATACAGATGCATTTTCACTACTTTGAGTTCAATTGGCTTATTATCACGTTGCTTGGCTCAGAGGACAGGTGATGTGACTTCTGCTGTGAGGAGCATCCGTGCCATCTCAGCAAAGACAGATCTTAGAAGGTGAGTTTATTGTTCTAACCTACTTAATGTTGGTGGGTTTGGGGTTTTGATGTGATTTTAGTGGAGTTGAGGTTTCCTTATCATGCTGACCTTTCTGTAACAGACACCTATAACTGCTGATGGCTTTGTTACCAAACGTGGCAGAATTCATGTATGTTTTACACAGGCTCCAGATGTTTTAAGCTTTCTACACATTCATCTTTAAAAACGGTCTCTTAACATTTGAGGTGGTTGTGAATGTTTGTGCTCCAAGGGAACTTTAATGTGAATTAACACGATGGATAGAAGTTAGCACGTGGCTAACCTACAACTTTCATTATTCATTAGGTGCTTTCTGTAGCTTGCAAAAAGCTCTTGGTGCTGCAGTCTTCACTGAATTTGTAAAGGATAATCTGCAATTTAGATTAACAAGAGGAATGTAATTGAAATGCATAGTATGCAGAATTTGTACATGATCGAGTGCAAAATGATGGATCCACAGCAAAGGAATTTGGAATAAGGTGCAAAAACAGTGCTTGAAAGAATAAAGAAGTGGCTGTCAGTGTTAGAGGGGATCACAGCTAATCCTGAGATGAGTTATGATGCCTACTAAGAGCTGGATGCAGCTCTCATTTAACTCAGCAGCAGGTTTTATTTTGATCTAAATGTAAACTTGGTGCTTTGAATCACAGAACATCAGGGATTGGAAGGAACCTCGAAAGATCATCTAGTCCAATCACCCTGCCACAGCAG
>JAOXOE010000343.1:40323673-40382199 GCA_028565055.1 Phoeniculus purpureus
ACCAGGGCACTAAGGGCCACAGCCAGGCTGTCCTTAAACACCTCCAGGGATGGGGACTCCACCACTGCCCTGGGCACATACACACACGTATTTGTGGCAAGCAGGCAGTTCCACAATCACTCCTCATCCATCATGGATGTTCACATGAACCTCCTGCATCCCCACAGAGCAATAGGTCTTTCGTCCTGTATGTTCAGTGGCTTCCTGTTTGTTTTTAAGCGTTTCTTTGCAGCTGTATTCATCATCCAACTTAGTTTCTTGTTGCCTGACTTGACCTACCCATATGAATATTGAAATGATGAAAGGCCAGTCACAAAGAACAAGCTAAATACTTTCATTTATGTTCTTTTCGCAGGAAATTGCCAGTTATCTTTGTCTGTAAATACGCAGTTCCAGGAGGTCTGTAGAACCTCGGTGGTGGACAAGGCCAATGGAACGTTCTCTCTTAATTGAGACTTAAGTGTTTTAGGGACTCAGAGTTAAAGTTTTAAAGCTATCCACTTATTTCTTTCTCCTTCTTTTTCAACTTGCTGTTACTTTTCTTCCTGTGTAGAAACAACAGTACCAGACAAAGAGAATTCTAGTCCTTTTTATTTTCAATTATCTGGTAGCAAAAATGAACCAGCTGCAATGGAAACGTCAGTGAGTTTCCTTTGTATTTTGTTTTCAGCATGGATGTGCCCGCTTAGTCGTGATACCAAACGATGAGAACAACTGAAAGACTTCCTTGTTTCTCATCTGAAACATCTTCAGCCCTCTCAGTTGTTCTCAGGGTCCCTTGTGTGTAAAAAGGAAGTCTTGAGGCTTATTGTCTGTCATTTTAATCTTCATCTGGAAGGAGCATTTGTGCCTGAGTTAACCAATGACCTCATGCCTCTTGAGCTCGTCATTAGATTCCCTTAAGCACTGAGGGCACTGCCTCCTGACTGCTGGGTACTCAGATTTGAATGATCATCCTGTATCAGTTCAGGAACCTAGAGTCTGGACTTTCACTGTCTGGTGCTCCTACTCCACTGACATCTCCATCTCTGTTTAAAAGAAAAAGGAAAAAGGAAACCTGTCCTTTAGCACACTCTATGTCAGTGTCTTCTGATGCTTGCGGAGTCTTTCTGTCTAGGGATGGCTTTCCTCTTGGTAAAACATTGGGGCTAGGAGAGAAGCAGGTCTGTGCAGCCACCCAGATCACCCACATATGCACAGACTAAACCAACGCAGTCAGAAGAACAAGCATATCTGGAGCTAGCAGAGGTAGCCCTGCTCACCTGGCTGATAGTTTCACTGTCTTTTGCTTGGTACTGTCTACAACATTATCCCAACACCAACAATCCCTTGATTGTTCTTTGCAGCTTCCAGGAAGCCAGCTGCCACCTCTGCCACTGAGTCATAGGTATGAGACTGTATTAGGCTCGAGTACCATGATGCGTGGCTTGGCACGGACACATCTGTGTCATGAAAGTTAATGACAAAATATGTTTAGATAAGTCCTTGATTCACTGATTTAACTCTTTCAAGCATCTCTCTTCCTTTGTGTTCTGTATCACTTTGCCTAGTTGCAAAGAATAAACCAGCTTTGCAGAAGTAGTCGAATCAACCTTTGGCGCTGATTTGACAAGACTACCTGTATGGCAGTGCCATTATCTTTACTGAATGATCAATATCCCTGTACTGACTGGTGCCACAAGCATCCCAGATTTTTTAACCTCAGGATTTAAATGCTATAAGCCTTTTCCAGCAGTCCCAGAACAGAAATTGTACTTTTCCACTGTACTTTTCCACTCCAACCTCACCAGATGTAGCTCACATCTTATTCAGAGTTTCAAAACATCTGTCAACAGTGTGTGCCAGGATCTTAGTTCAATGGCAGTCCAATGGTGCTTCACATGACATACAAGTGGCAACATCAAATTAAAGGAATTATGGCATGTGGTCCTACAGAAATATCTGTAGGCTGATGGAAGATTAAGCCAGATTGCAGCCACTTTCAGTGTCAGCCTTTTCCATTAACCAACTCAACCTAAGTACATGTGTCCAGGATTGTGTTTCCCACAAATGTCTTTCTCCTCTCATTTCATAACGCTGGAATTGTTAAATATTCCTTTTCTCTGGATTCTGCTATCAGATTGTTTATTTTCTCAATTCCTATTTCAGAAGTTGTGTTTCTTCAATCATCTACTAAAATCAGCTGCTTCTGCCTTCCCATAGCCTTCGCATATTGGTCAAAGCATTAATATTGGGATAACCTAGCTGGTTTGTTATGCATTGGGAGGCAGATATTTGTCGTTCAATGGATTCAAGCTTCAACAGGGTAGGTTTAGACTAGACATCAGGAAAAAATTCTTCATGGAGAAAGTGGTCAGGCACTGGAATGGGCTGCCCAGGGTGGTGGGTGAGTCCCCATCCCTGGATCTGTTTAAAAGTTGCTTAGATGTACTCTTAGGGGATATGGTTTAGGAGTGAACTTGTAGAGTAGGGTTGATGGTTGGACTCAGTGATCCCAAGGATCTTTTCCAACATGAATGATTCAATGATTCTGTGATCATCAACCATGTGAAGGTCCAGAACAGACTGTCAGCAGGAATGGAAGCAACCAATCAAATCAGGTCTGATGCAGGTTTTGCTCCTGAACAGGACGTACTTCTTACACAGAGTCAAGAGTCATTTGCTCTATTTTTGTGCTATTCCTGCAAGTATAGGAGCAGAATCTATCTTCATGGAAGAGATTTTTCCTGTTAAGCATCTGACTATAGACTAACTCATCCGATGTGGAGCATATCAGTCAAACTTGCCAGCAAAACTGTATCAAAGATGTGCACTTGCATCATGTCTATGAGATACTGTGGGATGGGCCCTGGGTTCTCTTGCTGAATATCCTAAAAGATCCTGCTTTATGTAAATTGAGAATTGTTCGGTAGCCTCAGGTCATGAAAACCAAAAAGGTGGTGGTGATTGTGCCTAGTGTTGGGTCCTTCAGAGAGCAGCCACTCATACAGCTCTCTTTGGTCTTCCTGCTTCATGTTTCTTTCATGTTGTGAGGAGTCTGTTTTCAGTCTGTTGTCCCTTTCCCCCTCACTGATCTTTCAGTGTCAGCCAGAAGCCAGCTGGCTGGTCCATCCTCCTTCAGACCAACGTTATTTTGGTGAGTACCAGAATAACCCAGAACTCTCTCCAAGAGGCCCAGTGTCTGTCTTTCAGGCTTAAAGACCTTGCCAAAGAATTCATAGAACATGTTGTTTTACAACCACAGAAAGAAATACAAAAACTTCTTCCCCTTCACACAGCAGAGTTGATATTTTTTTATCTACAAAGCCTGTTGGACATGGCAGAGCATCTCCCCTTCAGCTGACTCTGTTGGCTTGATGCTGTGAGCTCACGGTACACCATGATCGTTTGTAAGGACCCACGTAAAACCATTCTCATCTGCTTTAGTTTGGCTCAATGCTCCATGAGGCAGACTGAGGCCAGGAACAGAGATTTGGCAAGGGATCACCATTTGGGCCACCAGGCTCTAAAGTGGAGGTGCAGGAGCTGCTTGTGGTTCTCGGCAGAGGTAGGTCAAGCGACAGTTTCCCAGTGAAACCCTTAGCAACAAGGAAAACGCTATTCTGAGAGGAAGGACAAAGCATCTCCTTACCAAGGAATTCAAGAGAAGTCCAAGAACAGCTGAAAAGTGACATTTATGGAGAAGAACTGATGTCTTTTACGATGAGTTCCAACTTGTCTGCTAGACATTCTTTTCTCCAACAATATTCTCGTGATTGAAGCAGCAACAGGTTCAGAACGACTCCCTGACCAGTTTCCAATAGAACTGAACATGATCTTTGGACTGGACAAGCTAGTTTCTGGGCCCAAACACCATGGAGTGGCCAAGAAGGTCTGTTCTTTTCCCTCCAAATACTTGTTTCCAGGATCCAATACAACTGTTCTGCTACGGTTGCAAATGGGGGGGTTTATTCTATGATTGCTGGTCATATTTATCTGGAAGAAATATTTTAAGAAGACAAATGTCTAAGATACTCGTTCTGCAGCTGATGGACTTTTGATGTGGTTTGTGAGAAGGTCATTCTCAGCCAAGAGCTGTGGGCCAGAAAACTCCTTATCCCAAAAATCCAGGACAAAGATGAACATCAGCAGCAGATGATCTGGACACGAAGTGCGTTGTTTTAAAGTGATAATTTTGCACGCTAATTAGCAAAGTGGAATAACATAGAACTTCATGGGGATGTTAATCAGTACTTCTTGTTTTGTACCAGCTAGGGTTTTTTAATTCTTAGGAAATAAGTTATCTCTGATCTTCAACTTAGGTTAGCAGAGAAAACGGCAAAGGATGACAGCTGGGACCTCTCCCACTTTCTTGCTGCTAGGAGGTTTGGAACAACACTTGGACTGGAGATCATGAAAGATGCTGTCAGAAATGTTTAGAACTGTGGAAAAACCGCCACGTGGAACATTAGTATGAAGACATGAATAAATATACTACCTTCAGTCCTTTAATACAGTGGTAAGAGGTAGAAGTCTAGTTAGAAATGCACATTTGAGTACAGTGCCATGTGCAGAGGCTGTTGTGTACACAGAAACGTGACAGCTTGCTTGGAGGACACTATGGTTACACTGAAAGGCTTATTTTACCTTCCCATCTGGCACAGAGCTCGAAAGAGTTAAATGCATATCCCTGCTAAGCCCAGATCTACGCTGTCTGTGACGGTAACAGCTTTGCTCTGACCAGACTGTCAGGAGTTGGAGTGTCGGTCACGTTCCAGTGTCATCGTCTTGAAGTGCAGAGCAAATTATGCACAGAAGTCACAGAAGAAAAGGAACATGAGAACATGGTGTCTGGTTTGGCTGTAGGGTTGCTCTTTGGTTCATTGTTATCCCATTTCAGAACTTCTAGAGAAGATGTTGAAAAGCAAAAGAATAAATTAGATGCTGTGCATGAGCTGTGTACTGGAGAGACTGAACTCACCCCTGCTGAGATTACTGGATCTGAGGGAGCATGACAGTGTTTGTGCTTCGTAAGGGTTGATCTAGTTTGGCACAGCTAGAACGGTAATTTAAAAGGGAGACATTGCTGATGAGAGGATCCTTTCCTGGGATACGCTGGAAGCCACGAGGCCAAAGGCCAAATGACTTCATGCTTCTCAGAAGAGGCTGTGACACACATCCTGGAATGGCACGTGGAAGTCTCAAAAACATCTTCCGTGGGTAGAGGCCTCCTACAAAGAGCAGTGTGAGCCCCACAATGTTCTTCACTTCTGATCACTGATTTAATAACCTGGTATATCTCTCTGAATTAGGGACAGATACTCAGCTATGACTTGTGGATTACCTCAACGCAATCACAGTTTCATGTCTGTCTTTCTACAGCCTTTCCACACCATCAAAACAGGCTTTTTTAACCATTTGGAGAATTCTAAGTGCCTCAACTCTGGTTCTTGACACTCTTGGACAATATGCACATCTCTTTTGCGTGAAGGAGGATCCGTTCATACAGCTGAAGTTTTAAGTTCCACAAAAACTTCAGTCAATATGGGCAGCACCAAGTGAGTAAATCCAAACACAGACCAAAGTGCAGTATGAGAAAAGAAATAATCTTAAATGAGGCCCTGGATGTGCTTGAAGATTGTTTAGATGTGGTACTTAGAGATCTGGTTTAGTGGTGAACTTGGTAGAGTAGGGTTAACGGTTTGACTTGATGATGTCATGGGTATTTTTCAACCGGAATGATTCTATGAGTCTATTTGGAACAGAAATCCAAAGCAACTTCTTTCCCATGAGTTCTGGAAAGTTCAAAGACTCGATCAGTTTCTCTGCACAGTGCTGTGAGATCCTCATGTAGCGCTCTGCAAAACAGCCACTCTTTAATTTTCTACCACAAAACGATCTCTCGATGCTTGTCTGAAGCACAGATGTTAGGACAATGGCAAAGGTGACACAGACACCTAGGAAATCGGGTATAAGTTTAGGTCAATGAGCAAAGAGCTCATATCTTTCATAACACACCTCCCCTTACAATGAAATCAACGTAGGGTAGCAAAGCATGAACATCAGTGGGATTATGCCACTTGGTCCCAATAGAGGATGATGCCCTTTCTAACTCCTCAACAAAAAGATAGACTTCCTTCTAGATCCAAAATCTGGTGGTTCCTAGGACAAATTAAAGTATTTTGGTTGTTCTGTCAGTAGAATGATGCAGTACACACAGAAATGAACAGCTGTTAGCACGGACCTTGTGTACCACTACATGAACATTAAAAAAAATCAAGAAAAAGTAAAGTAGTTCCACATGAGGCTCCACTGAGTCCACGAGGATCTTCATTATAATAACTGATTAGCTCTGGAGAGCTCTGCAGTCCACGCAAATGAAAATAAAGATCTCTTGGCTAAGATACTGATTTTTTTTTAACAAGGCTTTATGAAAAATACCCAGTTTAAATTGTCTTCTGATTAGTAATCGGCGAATGACTAGTTTGGATAAATACAATTTGTGTTCTGCCTGTGCCAAATGTACTCGTTCACGGGTGAAGCCACAGTCCGTGTTGTTTGAGGAGAGCCCCTTTTGGAGGACAGACAGCTTTTAAGTGGGAGATGTCTCTGTGAAGGTTCACTGCAAATCTCAGAGTCCTTCTGGGTCTTTGGTCTGGAAGCAGTTTCATCTGTGCAGGGAATCAGCCTTGGGGTGTCCACAGCAGGAGCCAGGCACCAGCATCATGGGATGGAGGACTTGTTTTCCTGGCTGAACAGTGCAAGGAAATCAAACTCTCACTGGAAAAGTATTTCTCAGCTCTGGGGAGCCTGTGTTTGTGTTTATTTGGCTGGTGATTGTGTCACTTTCTTCAGAAACGCATCTAACAAACCAAACATGGTGTCTTCTTGTGTTACACAGATTCTGATGCTCTGTGAGGCTTGAAGGAAGGTAAGAAAAATAGGGTGAGAGAATTACCTGTGAGTATCTGCTGACCTAGAGGAAACTTACTGGCAGGTTTGTCATAAACTAGTGGTTCCAGAAATACCAAATCCCACTTGTTTTGCCTAGCTACTGGAGCAAGTGAAGAGCTAAGGGGAGCTCTCCAGTGCTGTGAGCTGTCACACTATGCTTCCTTGGCTCCAGTTACAGTACTGGGAAGCTCAGGTTTTCCCAGATGAGTCCCTGCTCTGCTCCCGACTTACTCTATTGACAGTCTCAGCTTTCTCATTTGTGAAGGGGTTGCAAGAGGTGTTGACCCTTGTAAAGGCTGCAGGTGTGTTGGCAATCTTGCAGAGATACTTTTCACAATTAATCAGCAATTTGCAAGATGTTTGAACATGGTAGTGGAAGGAAACACTATCAGAATCACAGTATTATTGAGGCTGGAGAAGACCTCTAACATCATCCAGACCAGACCAAGACCTAACATTACAACAATCAGCCAGACTAGGGCACTAAGTGCCACAGCCAGTCTGTCCTTAAACATCTCCAGGGACGGTGACTCCACCACTACCCTGGGAAGTTAATTTCAGGGTCTGATCGATCACCCTTTCCATGAGGAAGGGTTTTCTGACATCCAACCTAACTCCACCCTTGGAGCAGCTTCAGGCCCTGCCCTCTTGTCCTGGTACTAGTCACCTGGGAGAAGAGCCCGACCACCATCTGACTACAATCTTCTTCAGGCAGCTGTAGAGAGGGAGAAGGTCCCCCTGAGTCTACTCTTCTCCAAGATAACACCCCCATCTCCCTCAGCCTCTCCCCATCAGACTTTCCCTCCAGTCCCTTCCCCAGACTTGTTGCTCCTCGAGACCTGCTCCAGCCCCTCAATCACTTTCTTGAAGTGAGGGGCCCAGAACTGCCCCCAGTACTCAAGGGGAGGCCTCCCCAGTGCCCAGAACAGAGGGAGAATTATGTCCCTAGCCCTGCTGCCCACACTATTGCTGATCCAAGCCACTGGCCTTTTGTGCCACCTGGACACCCTGCTGGCTCCTGTTCAGCTGTTTGTCAACCAGTACTGCTAGGTCCCTCTCTGCCAGGCTGCTCTCCAGCCACTCATCCCCCTGTCTGTAGCTGCAGGGGGTTATTGTGGCCAAAATGTAGGACCCTGCCCTTGGCTCTGATAAACCTCATCCCGTTGGCCCCAGCCCAGTGACCCAGCGTGCCCAGATCTCTCTGCAGCATCTTCCTTCCTTCTAGCAAATCAATACTCCCCCCCAAGTTGGTGTCATCCTTGAATTTACTAAGGGTAGACTCGATCCCGTTATCCAGGTCATCAGTAAAGATGCTGAATAGAACTGAGCCCAGCACTGATCCTGGGGGGACACCACTGGTCACTGGACACCAACTGGATGCAGCACCATTCACCACCACTCTCTATGCCCAGTCATCCAGCCAGCTTTTAACTCAGAGTGGAGGATGTACCCACCCAAGCCATGAGCTGCCAGCTTTTCCAGGAGGATGCTATGGCAGACTTAGAGTATGAAAATCAGGACGTTAATGCTTCTGGTTCAGACCAGCCTTACAGTTAAAAGATAAAGAATTCACACTGCTGTCCTTCCTCTTAGGACAGACAAATGTATTCACCTCTCCTTAGAGAAAAAAGCTATGATATAACCATAAATTGCTTGAGCAAATTACAGTCTAGACTTGCTGATTTGTTTTCACAGCATTAGATATCAAACCCATATGCACGTGTTATTGTAAACTGCTGTTCCCAAATGCCTGTAAAAGTATTGTCCTCTAGACTAAGTATCGCTGCGGCCAAGCGGTTACTTGGATTTCATTTGGACTTGGTAACAGGAAGGGAGCATTTGCTGTGTCACTTGTAGTGGTCTGCTTTTTCTCTTCCCCTGACGTCTTCAGACAGGAGCGGCTGGGTCATCACTCTCATTTAACAAGAACAGAGGAGAAGGCTCTTTGTGGTTAGGTAACACCAACACAGGCAGTGAGCTGGGTACCTCCAAAAGGAAAACAAAACGGGACTCAGGCTGCCTTTAATTTTTAATGCTTTTTTGTGGTTGTCCAAGTTTATCTTTGTGGGTACTTTTCAGAGCACCCACAAGATGTACCCATTGCCTCCAGAAAAGCAGCCGTGGAACGCAAGCAGAATTACCTCTACAGATTCCCCACCACTGAGCTTTGCGTCCTTCTAGAAGATCATGGAAGCTACCGCTGACTTCAGTGGTCTCTCTTCCTTTGATAGGTTTCAGTGCTCAGCCAAGCACAACACACATCAAATACAGAGAAGTCACAAACTCATAATGACTTCCAGTGAAAAAATGTGTATGAAGCTTTTGCTGTTCGTGGGCCAAAGGTTTTTACAGGCTATTCAGTACAAAACACACCGGTACAGCTATTCAAGGTCATCAAACCTAAGAATCTAGAGCTAAGAGCAGAGTCATCTAATTTAATTGTACCTGTGACAGTAGTTACTTGGGCTGGGACTTACTGGCTGCATCACTGGAAAGTTCATTTGGGGAACTGGAACTGTTAAATGCACAGACTTATTGAGATACTGGATTTTTGTAGAAAATTAGTGGCAGAGTTCAAGGTGAAACAAAAAATGTGACACAAAAGGAAGAGAAAGGAGTAAATCTGTTACCTTCAAATGAAATGCTGCAAATGAATTATTGCAAATGAAATATCTCAGAAGTCCACTGTAAACATGGAACAACTGCAACGGAAAACGAGGTACCACTGCTCCCTGCTCCACTGCAGGAGCGTGTTCAGTGTGCAGCCCATCGTCTGACAAACTGCCTTTAGCTCCTGCTGGATTGACCACCCCCTCCCTCAGGATAAGGCAATAACTTTGGGGAGAAATTTGTTGTGGACACAGCGACAAGGCATTTGCAGTTTTCTTTATACAATCGTTTTCCCAGCCTCAGTTGTATCTAACTCAGCAGATAAATAACATATGCCCTTCCCCTTTCCTGCGTGAGATCATGAGTGAGGAGGTGCTCCCTGACAGATGTCCAGTGAGTATTTTCAGAAGTGACTTTGCAGTCAGATGTCCCTGTCATAGCCAATTTGGCATCTCAATTTTCAAACTTCAGCCAAGTTTTCTCTTAGCTGTGACTAAAGAAATTCAGTTAGAACTTCCTACTAGGGCAAAATAGCTCTTTTTTCTCTGCTTAAAATGACTTCAACACAATTTTTTTTCACCTTCAGAAAAATAAAAGGTGATGTCTCAACCAGGGGAGGAAAATATTGAGATGTTTTGATAGTCTGAAGAGAGGAATATAAAATCAAAGTGAATATGGCACAAATCCTAAGGTCTTAGGATTATTACAGATGCTTGGGTACAACTGCTCTTGGTGTCCATAGGACATCAGCACTGTTTTGGTTTTCCAAAGGATTTGGGGCAGATCCTCTCCTATAGAAATAAAAGACATTCATGTTATTGAATAAAGATGGGAAGTGAGAACAGGAAAAGATCACTAACAGAATATCCACGTTTTCAGTGTTTGATAGGGGTTACAAAAGCTTCTGTTATGTTTGCTGAGAACTGGTGTCACTACCTGTACGTAAAAACGAATCAGCAAATCCACATAAAATTACAAACCGAGTTACAAACAGCTCCCATGCACTTCATCTCCAGCACCCCACGCTGTAATTTCGAAGGATTGTAAGCAGTCCTGGATTTGTACAGTTCTGAGAATAATTACCCTGTTCACTAGCAGGAACATTGAAACAGCAAAACATGTTCTATTGAAAGCTTTAATGTCGATTGGACCATTTCATGTGAGATCCCTGCCTAAATAGACCATTCCATCATTTATTAGTACATAGACCGTGCTTGATGGGTCAGGATCACAACAGAACAAGGTGTGACCATAGAATGACCTAAGAAACTGTGCTGGTAATGTGCTGTGTTATCTCGTACTAGCAGAACTATGGAATCCAAATTGAGAGGTAAAAAAATCTTGTGTAGCCATAGCTGACTTAGGAGACATTGAGAGAGTTGGGGCTGTCTACTTTGAGGAAGAGGAGGCTAAGGGGAGACCTCATGTCTCTCTACAACTACCTGAAAGGACACTGGAGAGATGTTTGTGCTGGTCTCTTCTCACAGGTAATTGGTGACAGAACGAGAGGGAAGGGCTTCAAGCTGCAACAGGGGAGGGTTAGACTGGACATCAGGAAAAGATTGTTCATGGAGAGAGTGGTCAGGCACTGGAATGGGCTGTCCAGGGTGGTGGCTGAGTCACTTACAGATCACAGATCACAGATCACAGAATCTTAGATGTAGTGTTGGGGGATGTGGTTTAGGGGTGAACTTGTAGAGTAGGGTTGATGGTTGGACTTGCTGATCCCAAGGGTCTTTTCCAACCTGAATGGTTCTGTGATTCTGTGAAAGAGTGAACATCAACTGTTTCATGAGATCATCCTTAATTGTAAAGGCTTTTACCTAAACCATTAGCAAGTGTGAACCAAAGGAAATACTGAGTAAAATGAAAGATGATTCTGACCCTAACAATAAATTCCCTTCATCAGTAGAGACTTTTGCTTTCATTCTGATTTTCAGAGGTACAATATTTTATCGAACAAGAGGCTGAACTTCTCAGCCAAGCAGCGATCCAGTGACAGCTCTGTGGATGGTGAGGTTCACAGTAGCTACTTTTTCTGACAACTTTTGCAGATTTTTAGTCCAGAAATAGTTTGTGGTTCATGTAGCAGAGTAAGTTTTTGTTTCTTTCCTCTTAATGGCCCTGGGGTTTCTAGAGGTGATACCTTTGAGAAGAATGTTGTGGTTGAAACTTTCACTGCATCTCTGGTACTCATTGTAGAACTACTGTGCAGTTGAAGGGAAGACAGTACCAACTATTATTTTTAGCAGCCATCTATTTGCCAAGCAAAGTGCTGATGACTTAATAATTTGTTGCACATGGACCGGTCCAGATTCATCTTGTCTTTTGCAATCAAAGCTCTCCTTGATGAATCTCGGAGAACTGAGAGTGCAAGCATGGAAAATTCATTCCCCTAAACACTGAAGGGCATGTTTTTCGTTTTCTACTTTTCTGCCCATAGGCTATGAACATACGCTGGAAATAGGATTTGCAGGATCACTCACAGTAAAAAACACTAATTGAAATTGAAGTTAGATTTATAACGTGCTTGTACGGGCAGAAAAAATATTACAACTATAAATACTACCAGGTAGATAGATAGATATTACATAGATAGGTGATAGATAATAGATAGATAGTAGATAGATGATAGATAGATAGATAGATAGATGGAAGAAATAATACAGATGATGCATTATCATCTAAAAGCAAAGATGATCTCTTTGAGTCCCTTCCAACCCCTAACATCCTATGATCCTATGATCCTATGTCACAAATCCACTGCCACTGGCTGGTCTGTATCTGAGCTCAGTAACTGATTGCCATTCCTTTAATCTCTACCATATCTCTCAATTTACAAGTGACAGGAGTCTCATTCACCCTTCTAAATGGTATCCAAAGATAACCTCTAAGTAAAACAGTGTTCCCAGGAGCAGGAAATCCACTGTCTCTACTACGTCTGTGTCTCTACTGCTAGAGTGGTCCTTGAGACAACTGTGTCCAAGGCCAGCAGTAGGAGGGCAAGAAGCTGTGCCAGGGAGAGTTAGGTTGGATATCACGAAGCACTTCCTCATGGAAAGGGTGATCAGACTGGATTGGACTGCCCAGGGCAATGGTGGAGTCCCCATCCCTAGAGGCATTTAAGAAGAGATTGGATGTGGCACTTACTGCCCTGGTCTAGCTGATTGTGGTAATGATAGGTCATAGGCTGGGTCTGATGATCTTAGAGGTCTTTTCCAGCTTCAATAATTCTGTGATTCTGTAAAGTTTAGCAATAGAGACATAAACTATTCAATGCCAGTTTGCTTCAGTGCCACAGAATGGTCCTGTGCCCCAGATTTTCTTGTGTGGGTGTAGCTGGTGAGGACCACATCAGAGCACAGCCTCTGAGACTTCACTGATCTTTCACCAGGATTTTCAGGATGACTATCCAAACAGCATTGCCCACAAGCATCAGCTTTGTTGCATTACCAGAGCAATACATGAAGTTTCAATAACACTCTTAATTCTCACTATAAGGGGTCTTTCACCAGAAAGCTCTCACACCCTGGCATCTGGGTTTGAGTTCAGGTCCTGTGATTCATTCACTAGAGGTAACTCCGCTGTAGGAGTATCATGGGGATTTTTTCTCTCCTATCCTCCAGATGGTTGTTATTACAGCAAGGGGGTTATCTAGCCATCAGATCTCAGTTCTGTTTCTGTGATGCCAGTTCTTCATGAGATGTTTAGACTGTAAATGAGAACACAACATGGTTCCTTATGCTTGAGAGTGACTGCTAAAATTGTATGTTCACCATTTCTTCCCCTCTTGCCTGTGGAACTAGGCTAAAGACAGACACACAGTTTCTTTGCATTTCCACAAGAAGTCATTTCAGCACAGAAGCTGTGCTGCTCTCTGGTCAGAGTTTCCATGTGTGGCTTACTTGCAGAAGCTGGAAGACAAGCAGTTGCTTTGTAAGGAAGAGCTGTTGACGTCAAAGCTGTGTTTGAGGCAGGTCTGGAGTGCAGCTTGAGATTTTAACTTCCCTTGTGTTTTGGTCCTTTTGAGAAAAGTTGTAGTGAGACAAGAGGCAGTTGATTATTTTATGTGGTTATAGGACTGTTTGGGTTCCCTGCTCAGTCTGGATGCGTAGCCGCTCACAATCATCTGGAACTGTTGAGATGAATGAAGCAGAAATGTTAAAAATGACCATATGCAGTTGATTTTGATGTCCTTCAAAGATGTCATTTTTTACAGGTCCCACACCAGTTTTCTACTCACTCATGTCTAAGGACACGTCATGCATTTTTATGTTCACTCCTGCCTTTTCCAAAGCCTGCAGTTCCACACAACGGTAAATGAGCAATAAAAATAAATAAAAAGCAGAGGAAATATTTAGTTGAAAATACTTAGGTTTAGAAAGCGCTGTCAGCAAGTCTGCTGATGACACAAAGCTGGGAGGAGTGACCGACATCCCAGCAGGCTGTGCTGCCATTCTGTGGGACCTGGACAGGCTGGAGAGTTGGGCAGGGAGAACTTTAATGAACTATAACAAGGACAGTGTCTGACATCTGGGCAAGAACAACCCCAGGTATCAGTATAGGTTGGGGACTGACCTGTTGGAGAGCAGTGGTATGAAGCAACAACCACAGATCCATCACAAGAACTTCTCAGGATGTGGACCAAATGTTTGTGAGGCAGGCAGATGGTCAGAGAAAAGCTGAATGATTTTGGTGAATTTTTCTAGATGTTCAAGGAGATCTGCAGCACAGTGACAAAATGTGAGAGACTGGAAAATCTGTTGCCCCAAATTATCTCCTATCCCTCAGTCAACTTACACAGTCTATATCCATCGTTCTACAATCCAAGCACACAAATTAGAAGGTTTATGCCAGCAAATCAAGGTTAGCATCTGTTCTTGAAGAAGCTGTATGTGTATGAGTACAAATGGGTGAGGCTGCTTTAAAAGTTGTGACCCTCTGAGTGAAGAATATTGGAGCCTGGCTTTCAGAGAATGGGGCTTACAAACTATGGTACAGTCATAGACGGTACAAACACGCTCCTACCAAAGAAGCCAGAGAAGAAGTGAACCAGAAGAGGTTTTTTGAACCACGGAGCGGGGTTATGAACCCCAGCCTGGGAGGCATTGGCAAGAAACACAACATCTGTGTTGGGAGCAGATAAGACACACACAGACCCTTGAACAAGCTGAGATCTTTATTCTCTCTTTCTAATAACATTCTCAATAGGGTACAGGTGCCTTCTGTTATTCTGAGGAATTTCATCTAGCTTCTCCTGCCAGGACTTAAGAAGCCAAATGTACACAAAGTGCATCAACCCAGTGCATACCATTGCACACTGTAATGGTTGCAAAATGGTGCTAAATTATTCACTGGGAAGGCTGGAGGCAAGAAAGCATAGTTTCCAGAGCCACCTGAATGCCAGCATTATAAATACGTTATTAATAGGATGATGATGATGATGATGATGATGATGATGATGATGATGACCTGCTTTACCTTTTGGCAGCATATGGGAAACTGGAGCTAATGTTTTTGTTACTAAAATAATACCTGGTTACTGATGAACTCATTAGCTGATCTGAAAACCTGGAAAGGGCTCCCACAGGCAAAGCAGGTCCTAGTTCAAGAGACTGGGGAAATTAGGAAAGTCATAGTGGAACTTTAGTGTGTAATAATTACAAGTGCTTCAGGAACACTTTGTGGTCAATAGCATTTTTATAGCACCTTTTGTTATTGAAATTCTTCACATTCCCTCCCCCCCAACCCCCTTTAGTTTTTTTCTGCCTTCATAGAAAAGCAAAGGAAGGGTAAGAAGTGTTTTGCACAAAAAAACTAGCAACACCTGTTTTATGACATGAAAGGTAACACAGAGAGTTCTTTCTGCTGTGCATATATACAGCACATAAACACAGCCCAGATGGCACTCTGAGTACGTCTGTGTTCACGTTCATGCCACACATAGTTACCTTTCAAGAAGTCACCTGCTAACTCGTGTGCTGTTCTGCAGGCTGGAAGTGCTCCTACTGATGGAATACTGCACTGAAGAAGATGCTGATCTGTAGGGCAGATGTTATTCCTGCTATAGCTAAGCCTGGTACTGAATAAAACATTGATTTTATGATGATTTTCTTCCCTCAGCTGAATTAAGTATTGATTTAATTGGAGTTTTTCTGCCGGCATTTTTGAGATCACGGAACACTATTGCTGAGGCTTGTATATATTGCATGGTGGTTTGTAATATTTCAGTAACGTCTGGAGGCTTTCTGTTTCGCTGCAATTGCATTTACAGCAATAAAATGTTCAGCAAACACTGAATTTTATTAAACTGGCAAAATATGTGGTAAAGAAAGCTAAACAAGGCCACAGTCAGCTGTGCCAAAAGCAAACAACTGTTTTCTTTTAAATGCTGCAATAATGTGCAAATGAGGCTCAGCAAAAATCAATGCAGAATAATTCCATAATTGAAGTGTGTATAAAGTTAAATAGGAGAAGGGTCACACCATCCAGTGGCAGCTCCACTATGGAAGGGATTCATCATTCCATGTGCAAGGAAATCCTTAGCCACTTTTTCCTATGCTTGGCCACAATGTGTTGCTCCTTTAATAAGGTTAAGTGAACCAAGAGACTAGATCACTGGGCCTGGGCTGCAGGAAATCATTTTCCTTTGTTAAAGCTCTTAATTTTCACCTGTCTATATTTACTGTTTGAGAACCAGGAAACAGTTGTACTGCTAGTGATGAGACAACTATTTACACCAACCTTGCTTATATCTGGGCACAAGCATAGCTCCATGTAAGTGATGCCCTCTACCATCTCTTCCCTTTGCATTCTACTTTCCCTTCTCATCACTTCTGCAAGAGTGAAATTGGAGGTAGCTTTTGGCTACCTCCAATTGCTGAGCCTCTTCAGCAACCATGGATTGACCATCAGGGTTCATCCTCTGGCTATCTGCAGCAGTAGTGCCTTATTGATGCTGATCAGCAGGTAGCTGCTCACTCCAAAAAGCCCCACGTCCTTTTGGTGTGAAACAAAAAATGGTTCATTTGGGTTTGTTTTCTATTAAGTGTGTGCTGTTTCTCCTCCTTCCCTCTTGTACCCCATCTTGACATCTGGAATATTGTTCAGTTCTGGACCCCTCAGATACAGAAGGACACAGAACTGCTGGAGAGAGTCCAGTGCAGAGCTACAAAGTGAAGGGAGTGGAGCATCTCCCTAAGGAGGAAAGGCTGAGGGAGATGGGTCTCTTGAGCTTGGAAGAAAGGAGACTGAAGGGTGACCCCATTAACATTTATAAATATGGAAAGGATGGGTGTCAGGAGGATGGAGCCAGGCTCTGCTCAGTGTGATCCAATGACAGGACACAGGGCAAGGGGTGTGAGCTGGAACACAGGAGGTTCCACATCAATATGAGAAGGAACTTCTTCACTGATTATGGCTGGTATAAATGATCTCTTTCATTAGTCAGAGCTCCATAGCTCTCTTTCAAAGAATCGCATAGAATCACAGAATTATCGAGGCTGGAAAAGACCTCTAGATCATCAAACCCAGCCTATGACCTCTTTCAATCCGAGAATCTTGTTAGGAACAGAAATATTTCCCAAGTTCCTGGTGGCCCTTCACACCAGTGAAGAATTTTCTTCAAAGACACTCTAGCCAGTCTGGTGACTGCAAAATTTATAGGGGTAAATGTATATGAACTTGACATGTGTCCCTTGTTTGCAATGGTGAGAAAAAGGAAGAACATCACAGCAGTGAAGAAAGAAGACTCTCGGGAGCTTTGTGATGAGAACTTTAATGACTCATTTCCTAAGAGAAACAGATTTGCTAAGAGCATTGTTTCCTCTTCCCATTTTCAGTGGCTGTAGTGAGGCTCAAGCAAGAACTCCAGAGAGAATCCATCTAACCAAACACAGACATTGTCAACGAAGACAGGTGCAGATGAGGTATTCCTCTTGACTTCTTTTACAGTTAATGGAAAGAAAGAGTTGTGTTTAAATTGTGATTAACTTATGCCTTGGGCACCTACTTTAGGGTGAGATGCACCTCACAAATGCATCATTTGCTCCTCTGCTCCACAATAAATTGAACCTGAGACAAACAGCTTGTACATAGACATCTGGACCGCATGCACTTAAAGTGAAATGAGATGAACCCTTCTGCTGCTACATTTTGACAAGAACAGTTTCCATGGAAGGAGTCATATTATTTGCAGGCAAAATCCCAGCCTTGTTTTGATTATCCTTTTTTTTCCCCCTGAAGCTGCAGTCCATTAACACTCACTCATGCAGATTGTAATGATGTATTGTATATTCTTTTTCAAACTTATGTAACAGCTCTGGTGTGTAACAGTGTCGTGGTAATTAGAATCACAGTTTAGATTATTATGAGGCATTTTCTGCTTGGCTTGTGCTTTTAAAATGTTATGTCTCTCTTTTGGCAGTCATTCAGGCAAGGATGTGGTGAGGCCGGGAGATGTGTAAATAATCCACTAAAGCTTCTATCCCAAATAGTGACACCACAGAAAAGTCAGAATCCTTCTTAACTTTGCTTTCATTATCAATCCTAGAGAAAAGTTCCTCTGCTATTTTTTTTCTCCCAAAATCAAGCAAAGAGAGCAGAAATTGAGACTGTCTAGTAGTTTGGGGCATGGCTGAGGCTGCACTACCAAAGCATCTGCCTCCCCAGGCAGGATCAGAGCACTGAGCTCAGCACGTGCGAAGGGATACCTGCTATGGCAAAGTCCATGTTCTACCTCTGCTCTTTTGTTTCAATAGAAGCCCCAGGCTGAAGAAGAAATGGATGAGGCCACCAGTAAATCAGCGTTCAGGAAACCAGTAAGTATCTAAATCAGGTTTTTGTAGCAGGGTACATAGTTAAGGTATTCTCGGCCCTCTGATGAATTTCTTTGATTCCCAGTTGAGCTGTTTCATCTATCTGCTGTGCTCATGGCTCTGGTAGAATAAGCTGTGGAAGCTTCTGCCAATGAGATGTGTGTTACTGCTGCAAAGCTGGTGTTCACTGTAGCTCAACCACACCTGCTCCATCCTTTTGGATGAAGACTCTGCTTTTGCAGTCAGTGACTTGGAGTGTGGGAGCAATTGGTTGATGAGATGAACCAGCAGCTAACTGACAGTGTGGAAACTCGTAAATGTTGGCCAAGCTGCCTAGCATAGTTGGTAAGGAATATGATGGGTTAAATGACAAATAGCAAGGCATAGATTGCCATGAAACTTCTAAGAAGTCAAGGGATGGAATGGCTAGAAAATACTGTTGAAGTGTGACACCTCACAAACCTGTGCAGGATCTAGCATTGTTTGTTGTGAGCAGCATGTAAAACAAATGTGTGTGTAGACATCACCCAACAGTACGGTGAAACCAGGAATAAGGACTTTCAAACTGGACAATTTGACTGTGCAGAACTGGAGGGGTAAGCTCTTTGCTTTGCTCTAGGGGTTTACATAAGTTACTCAGCTTCCTGTAGAATCATAGAATCATTCTGGCTGGAAAGGACCTCCAGAATTATCAGGTCCAGCCCTCACCCCAACATTTCCTTAACCCCCAGATCATGGCCTCAAAGCTGGATCTAAACATTTTTTTAAACACCTCCAGGGATGGTGACTCCACCACCTCCCTGGACAGCCTGTTCCAGTGCCCAACCACTCTCTCAGTAAAGAACTCCATCCTAAAATCCAATCTAAACCTCTCCTGGTGCAACTTGAGGCTATTATAGTTTGACTTTCTCTTCTCTAACACCGAGATGAGAAAAACATATACAAATATTGATCTGCCTTAGTGTGAGGAGATGCTTTGCTCAGAGAACAGCATGGAAGTAATTTCTGCCTCTCCTGAAGCAAGAATGGATTAGCTGCCACAGACAAGCTGTCTCCATCATTTGCCTTGGCAGGTAGGATAACCAGTCCCTGTTCCCACTAAGGTTTCTCTTTCTTTTTAAGGGTAGAAACACAAATTGATGTATCCATGAATAAAGATGTCCTACAAAGCGATCACTTCCCCTCCAAGTCCAATGATTGTCCTCACAGAATTATTTCAGAAACATTGCACAAATAATGAGATGTAGCTGAACACAAGGAAAAAGCAATATGGTTAATAAATAAGGATTGGGGGAAAGCACAGGAGGATTCTTTGTGAGACACTTGGTTCAGAAATGAGAAGATTTTTAAATGGTCAGGATGTCAGGAGGGTGTTATAAAAACATTCAGAGAACAGACGTCAGTCCAGGGAGAAGGCTGCAATTCCCTTAACTTCAGTACAATTTATTTCCAGTCAGTCAAAAGAGACCCCAAACGACAAACTATCACTGGGCTGGGAGCTGGAGAGATGAGGGCAGGAGGGAACACCAAACCCCTTCTTGGACATGCCTACAGGCATCCAGCTGCCTGCAGTGATACCAGCACCCTGGAAGGAAGTCTATGGGACCCACTCAGTTGCAGAGCCTCAGCCTCAGGCCCTCTGGTTCTTCCTCATGTGCTTCCCCTACAGCTGATGGCTCAGAAGCACTGACACATCTGCTGCCCTCAGAGTGGGGCTCTCACCAGTCCCACCGCCTCTTGTCCTCATTTTCTTGTGCATGAGAATTCTCGTCCCAGCAGGCACATAGGCAAGATTTATTCCTTCTGCTGTGCCCTTAGAGAGGGGTTACTGCTTGCTACAAGCAAGCATGAGCCTGACAAGCCCTGCAGACCTTCTCTAGGTGCCATCAGTGCTGCCAGAGGGCAGCAAACCTGAAATTAGATGAAAGTTGTGGCACTAGATTGGCCAGTAATTTCACACATTGTTCCCTCCTTGGCTGTTTGGAGCAGCAGAGCCTGACTCCATCTGTCTCCCAGAAGGTCTAGCCCCATTCATGGTGTCCACCAGGAGGAAGAGGCAGTCAGCAGGCACTTGGCTCTGCCCCAGACTGACCCCTCTCCTCAGCTTCGCACCTGCCCCTGGAAAAGGCTTCTCCTTACAGCAAATTTGTTCTATATACCTATAGGAAATAACAGCTTCCAGCACCAGGTTTAAGCCTCTGCAACGTATTGCTATTGATCTAGTTTTACATTTAATTGAAGCCTATAGGATCTAGTGAAGTCTCTGCAAAAAACTCCCAATGAAGCACACAGAGAACTGTCCTGGGGGGAGCAGTTTCAAGCTTCTATAATTGCAGCTAGTAAATGCTAAATTTGAAGCAAAGTAGCTTATTCCACAAACTCAGAAAATCGTATCTATGGTGTTTGTTGACTGCAGACTGAATTCTTATTGAACTGACTGATGCAGTTCATATTAAAAATTACACATTTCCTAGTAGATAGCTGAGCAAAGAAAGAGTATTTGTTAATTTTTAACATTTTTTTCACTTGTTAATGTGCTGTGCTACCTAAAAAAAGCTTGTGGAGAGTTTTCTGCACTTTTAAACAGTGTCTTCAAAACACCTCAGCATTAATGTGTGAGATTGCGATCACTACCTTTCCGCTTGATTCCTGCAGAAGTGGCACAAGAGCAGAAGATCCAGAGAAGAGGTTTCACGTGACTATTCCTTTTTTGGAGCATTTTAAGCTTTACTAGCAAAACACTTCAAACTTTGAATTAAGTGATAAACCTCCCTGGCATTAGACAACAGCTCTGAAAACCACTGTTTTAGTTTCCAAGGAAAAAAAAAAAGCTTAATACTCAAAACATTTCTGTTTCCAATGATAACAGAATCTAGCATAACAGGATACTGTAACAATAATTCCCATCTCTTGCTGTGTGGATGGTTTTGTCCTCTACATGACGAGCACAGGAATGCAATGGAAGGGCCAGTTGTGAGCTGGGCAGGACATGAAGTCTGTGATTTTAGGCAAGTAGTTCAACACTGTGGCCAAAATACACAGCAGGTAGCACTCACAGTGATATAACTTCAGGATCCAGTCTCCTCTTGGAGTGCAGGAAGACGACTGCACGTCTTAGCATCCAATCCAGTATAATGGGGAAGATGTCTAAATCTAGCTATGAAGGAGAGAGATCAGTTATCACTGAGAACAGTAACAGGAATGAGAGCCTGAGCTCACATCACCTGCCTCCTGCTGGGACAGTAAGCTGTGGGCAAGCACAGAAGAGCAGAGCTGGATGTCTAAGGAACTGCAAATCTGAACCCCTCCCAACACTACAAACACTCACATTTCAGTTCCATCCGCATTAGGTGGCACATGAAAAAGCTTTTAAAAGGATCAACATTTTGGGCTTGCATGCTTAAAAGTCCTGTCTGCATCCCACGTCAGGAATTACAGCCAACTCAGCAATCCAGCACCACTGAACCCCACAAGCCTATTTCTCATTTTACCTCAGCTATTTCAGTGTCACCCAGCAATGTGCAGAGCAGGTGTGTGCTAAATCCTTTATGGATCTGACACACAGCCATTCTGCATCCATTCCTTTACTTGTAAAATATGAGTAACAGCATCTTACTCATAGGAGTACTCTGAGAATAAATACATAAATACATACACCTTTAGGGAAGTGTTCAGCTGATAGACACTGGCATCATAAAAATTAGCTGGAAGTATAGCTGTTCTACACAAGATCTACACAATTCAGTGACCTAGAAAAGGAGGCTCCACATCAATAGGAGAAGGAACTTCATGGTGAGGGTGACAGAGCACTGGAAGGGGCTGCTCAGGGTAGTTGTGGAGTCTCCTTGTCTGGAGATGTTTAAATCCTGCCTGGACACATTCCTGTGCAACTTGATCTAGGTGATCCTGCTCTGGCAGGGGGATTGGACTAGATGATCTTTCCAGTCTCTGATGTCCTGTGATTAAAACCTACTTTTTAGGGAAGAAAATGCAGACATACAGTTTCTCTCTTAGACCACCATTTGCATAGCAGTTGAGACCTTTTAACTGTCAAAGCCATTACATGTAATTATACTGTAGATTGCTGGAAGAGTTAGCAGTTTATTCTAGTTCAAGAGAAGCAACACAATAAATACAGGGATGGTCTTCCTGGCACCAAGGTGCATTTCTTGGTGGAGCCAGATGATTAATTTTGAATATGGAGGCATTCTCCAAAAGAGATCTTGTCGGACTTCAAAGTCAGATCAGTTTCTGGTGGCATTTTCTAAAAGCCAGTTCCTTTAGCATGAAGAATTTATAAATCCATTGCTACTTCATTAACATGTTCAGCAGAGATACGTTCGTTTATCGATAATTACATGATACAGTAATCAGGAGGTTTCGTTACTAAGAAACCCTTCATCTCTGTGACTGATGGTCAGCAGAAACCACAGTGTTGGAAAATAAATGATGGAGAGGAGAGAGAACAGGGCATGGCCAGTGGCACGGGCCCTGCTCAGGACTTCTCCTAACACATCACCAGACTTGTCGCTGTGGTGGTCCACTGTGCATGGGGTGGCTGGCAGAGAGATGGTTCCCATTCCTGGAAAGGGTCTGTAACAAAGTGGAAGAACTATTCAATAGGGCATGGAACGATCGGACCAAGAACAATGGTTTTAAGCTGGAAATGGGTAAATTTAAGTTAGGTATCAGGAAAACGTTCTCTAAACTGAGGGCAGTGGATCGCTGGAACAGGCTGCCTAGAGATGTGGCAAGGGAGGCCTCATCTCTGGAGCCATTCAAAATCAGGCTGGACGGGGCTTGTTGTAGGTGAGGTTGGACTAGATAACCTTTGGAGGTCCTTTCAACCCAACATATTGTTTGATTTGCCCTTGATGGTGTCCAGGAGCACGTGGGCACAAAGAACACCGGTAGCTGTCAAGCCGAGAAGAACCTGCAGCGCTCGCCTGCCCTCGTGGCTGCACTCAGGGTGTGGAACTGGACACGGAGTGTTCGTGTGCGTTACAAATGCGAAACCTTAACTGCTTCGCGCCGTCTCTGATTTAGGCTCGGCTAAGCCAGCCCTGCTTGGCCGCCCTGTAGTCCTGCAGCCCCCACACTCGCCACACAACAGGGCCGGTTCAAGTCTCCGCCCCTGCTAGCCGTAGGCAGGCGGAAACCCGCGTCGGGGCGGGTTCAGCCCTTCTCCCAGCACCGCCCCCCCGCCATTCGGCCGCCAATGAGGTCCCGGGGCGGTGTCACGGGGGCGGCCGCCAAGATGGCGAAAGTGTCGGAGATGTACGACGTGACCTGGGAAGGTAACGCCGGGCCCACGCACCGGCCGTCCGGCCCCTGGGCGCGGGGTGGGGGCGATGGGATCCGCAGCTGTGCGGTGCCTCGAGAGTAGGCCGATGCCTGCTCCCCGGTGCTGGTGGCCGGAGGGGCGGGGGGCGCTCCGGCAGCTGCCGGGATCCTCGGGCGCTGGGCGGCGGGGCCGGAGGACCGGAGCTGGCGGCCTGTACTCGGCCCCGCGGGGACCGCAACCACCCCGGCTCATGTAGCCCGCATGGCCTGGAGAAGGGCCCTGTGCCGTGGGCACCGACCCGCTCCTCTCCAGACTGGGCCATCAGGTTGTGTCGCGCTTCACCTTTTGGGCACCTGGAAGTTACCTCTTGTTTTCCTAAACCTTGGTGGTTAGCGTTTGGCGGGGAGTTCCCGCAACCCATGAAGTGATATAAGTGCTTTTGAGAACTCGGCATCTCTGGTCTTTGCAGCTTTCCCGTCTGTTTGACGAAAGGCCAGTGGCATCCTGGCTTGGATCAGCTATAGTGTGGCCATCAGGATAGGGACGTCATTCTCTCCCTGTACTGAGCACTGGTGAAGGCCTCCCCTCGAGTACTGGGGGCAGTTCTGGGCCCTTCACTTCAAGAAAGAGATTGAGGGGCTGGAGTGAGTCCAGAGGAGCAATGAGGTTGGGAAAGGAGCTGGAGAGATAGTCTCATGAGGAGAGGATGAGAGAGCTGGCTGTGTTTGGCCTGGAGGAGACTCAGGAGAAACCTCCCTCTCTCCAACTTCCTGAAGGAAGATTGTAGTCAGATAAGGGTCAAGCTCTTCTCCCAGGTAACTAGCAACAGGACAAGAGGGCAGGGCCTGAAGCTGCTCCAGGGGTGGAGTTAGGCTGGATGTTAGGAAGCCCTTCCTCATGGAAAGGGTGATCAGACCCTGGAATGGACTGCCCAGGGAGGTGGTGGAGTCCCCAGCCATGGAGGTGTTTAAAGACAGACTGGCTGTGGCCCTTAGTGCCCTGGTTTAGCTGATTGTGGTGATACTAGGTCCTGGGCTGGGCTGGATGATCTCAGAGGTCTTTTCCAGCCTCAATAATTCTGTGACTCTGTGACCATCATGATAGATTATTTTGGTTACAGCCATATTCGTTGGGGTTTTCCTGGCACTTTGGTTCCTTCCCCATAAGCAGTACTGAGGGCTGACAGCCCCCCACTACAGTCTGCTACAAGGAAGAAATTAATGCATCTTCATAATTTTGACCTTAAAGGGGGAACCTTTAATTGGGTGTTACAGTGTATTAAAAGGTAGATAGACAGTGTGAGATATGCTGTGTTGTCTTTGCTTTTTTATTTGTTTACTGCTAACCTGTAAAGAAGTAAATGAACAATACAGTATTCCCTCAAACCAGTAATTCCTAAAGTTTTGGATTATTTGGTCTTGTGGGGTGTGGATGAGAGTGGTAACAGTCTGTTCTAGCAGATGCCGGATCAGAATGCAATGCACATGCTGTCTTTCCTCCACTTTTCTCCTTAGGACTCAAGTGAAACAAAATGGATTTTGAAATAATTTCAGCTGAGATGGAATTCCTCTCAGAAGACAGTGCTGTGACTGATCAAGGATAAAGAGAGCTTTTTTGCTAGCCTATCTGGTGGTCAGGTTATAGGAAGTTTTGCTTAGATATTTGGTTGCATAACCATGTTGTCATTAGACTGATTCAGCTCTTCAGGAAAAGCTTTGTTACCTGTTCTTTTATCTCTTTTGAGAGAAGTTATAGTGGTTGTGAAGCTCATCTTTGCAGAGAGCAGGCAGGCTGTTGTACAGGAATGGAGGGAGGTTGTGTGGAGCATCACTAGTGGTGGTGGTAGGCTTTCACAGAATCACAGAACATTAGGGATTGGAAGGGATGTTGAAAGATCGTCTAGTCTAAACTCCCATCCACAGCAGAATCACCTACACCAAGTCTCACAGGAACACATCCAGGTGGATTAACCATCTCCAGAGAAGGAGACTCCACAAGTTCCTTGGGCAGCCCATTCTAGTGCACTGTCACCCTCACTGAAGAAGTTGTTCTTTCTCATTCATTAATGACTTGGATGAGGGATTAGGGTGCACTGTCAGCAAGTTTGCTGATGACACAAAGCTGGGTGGTGTCACCAACACCCCAGCAGACTGTGCTGCCATTCAGTGAGACCTGGACAGGCAGAAATTTAATGAACTATAACAAGGGTAAGTGTAGCCATCTTTGTGGCTCTGTGCTGGACTCTTTCCAACAGTTCTGTGTCCTTCTTGAGCTGAGGGGCCCAGAACTGGACACAATACTCCAGATGCAGTCTCAGATTGAGGAGAACCTCTCTCAGTCTGCTAACCACCACCATTCTGATCCACCTCAGGATGCCGTTGGTCTTGGCCACAAGGGCACATTGCTGGCTCACGGTCATCCTGCTGTGCACTAGGACCCTCAGGTCCTTTTCTCCTGCACTGCTCTCCAACAGGTCAATCCCCAACCCATACTGGTCCCTGGGGTTGCTCTTGCCCAGATGCAAGACTCTATGCTTGCCCTTGTTATATTTCATTAAATTTTTCCCTGCCCAGCTCTCCAGCCTGTCCAGGTCCTGCTGAGTGGCAGCACAGTCTCCTGGGGTGTTGGCGACACCTCCCAGCTTTGTGTTATCAGCAAACTTGCTAACAGTGCACTCTAATCCCTCATCCAGGTAATCAATGAATAGATTGAATACTGTTGGTCCCAGTACTGACCCTTAGGGGACTCCACCAGATACAGGCCTCCAGCTAGACTCTGTGCCATTGACCACTATTCTCTGGCTTCTCTCCTGCAGCCAGTTCATGATCCACCTCACTACCCTATTGTCCAGACCACACTGCCTCAGTTTGGCTGTGAGGATGCTTTGGGAGACTGTGTCAAATGCTTTACTGAAGTCAAGATAGACCACATCCACTGCTTTGCCATCATTCATCCACCTGGTTTTGCCCTCATAAAAGGCTATCAGGTTGGTCAAGCATGACTTCCCTTTGTGAAGCAATGCTGACTGTCCCTAATGACCCTCTTGACCTTGCTGTGCCTAGAGACAGCCTCAAGGATAAATTGTTCTACCACCTTTCCTGGGATGGAGGTGAGGCTGACTGGTCTTTCCAGAAATTGCTCTAAAGCAGCTTGTGTAAAGACTTTTCTAGTTTTCATTTTGCTTGAATTTACATTGTTACGGACCCCAGAGATTCAGGGTGGTTTTCCTCCTGATGTTTTCAGGTGAGATTTTTCACAGGGTGTGTAATGTGCACCATGAAGATAATTCTGTGCATTTCCCCCTAGACTGATTTGACTGAGAGTACTGCAGAATCAGTGTCTTTATCCTCTGATGTAAAGGTCAGGTATAAGATACTCAAGCTTACTGCTTTTGGACTTGAAAGAGATGAGCATCATACTCTTACAAATAAGCTCCCTGCTCTATTTCCAGGACTTGATGTTGCAGACATTGTGCATGGCTGTGCATGTGGGTGTGTTGAATGAGAAATTGTTGTGGACCGGCTGAGGAGTTGCATCAGCTTCTCCACTGGTATCTTCAGCTTTATGTCCAAATGAAAGAGCTTTGTCTGCTGCTGTGTATTGAGCTTTTAAGTGTACTTGGAAATCTGTGGAGCAGGAAAGCCTCTTATTTAATATCAACGCCTTGATTAGTGGACTCAGATGATCCAAACACAGATTTGGGATGCTGTGGTTTTAAAATAAACGTGTATGTATGGGTATACATCATGTAATTTACACCTTACACGTTTGAGATGAAGGTGATATGTTGTTCTTTTCTTTTGTGTCACTGATGCTCATTTCTGTGGCTGATGTTCCCTGCTGTGTTTGCTTGCTTGTAGGTGTTCCAAATTTTCAGTTGTAATCAAAGAGACAGATCAGTTTAGTCTGGATTTTATGGATGAATGTATGAGATTACAACAGGTAGGGGTGAGACACAGAGATTCTAGCGGAAGCTGCTTTTAAAGCTGAGTGGTTGTGATTAGGGACAACATCTGCAGTGCCCAGCTGAGTTGCCTTTGCCTCTGCAAAGTATCTGGCAGGTGGATGGTAAGGCCAAGGCCGGTGAGACACTGATAGACATGACTAGGCTGTGGCACACCCTATGCATTCAGCTGAGCTTGTTGAATTGGTGAGTTTGATAGTTTCTTGGTTTAATTTGTGTTTTGCAAGAGAAGAGTGGTGCAGCTGACCTGTGATGGACTATCTAGTGTCCATAATGGATGGGCAACGTACAAATGAATTCTAGAAATGTGACGGCTATGAGATCCCTTAGTGACTGCCCATGGTGGCAGTTATATGTGAAGGTAACATTATGAAGTAAGCAAATTTTGTCTCAACTGATTAGGGTAACTTTGTTCCATCAGATGCTTTGAGGTATTGAAGACTTGAAAGCCATAATGGAATAAGCAATTGAAGGAGAAGTAATTATAAGATTACATCATATCTGGTTGCTCAGGCCAAATAAAATGATGCCATAACAGACACAAAAATAAAACACAGCTTATTTCTTTTGACTTGCTCTAGGCTGCTTGCATGGTTTTAGGGAAGAGCAAATGTATCCTCTCCTTTGAACTTGTAGTGTTTTTAATCACAGAATAGTGAGGCTCAAAAAGACCTCTAAGGTCATCAAGCCCAACTCAGGACCTAACATCACCACAATCAGCTAGACCAGGACACTAAGGGCCACATCCAGTCTTTCCTTAAACACCTCCAGGGATTGGGACTTCACCACCTCCCTGGGCAGTCCATTCCATGTTTGAACATGGGCAGTGGAAGAAAACACTATGAGAATCACAGTATTATTGAGGCTGGGAAAGACGTCTAAGATCATCCAGACTCTGCCACTACCTGGGCAGTTGATTTCAGGGTCTGATCCCCGTTTCTGTGAGGAAGGGTTTTCTGACATCCAACCTAAAACCACCCTGGTGCAGCTTCAGGCCCTGCCCTCTCATCCTGTCGCTCGTTGCCTGGGAGAAGAACCCAGCCTTACATCCACCTAACTACAACCTCCCTTCAGGGGCAGAAGGTCCCACCTCAGTCTCCTCTAGGCTAAACACCCCCAGCTCTCTCAGACTATCCTCATCAGACTTTCCCTCCATTCCCTTCCCCAGCCTCATTGTTCCTTTGGACCCGCACCAGCCCCTCAATCTCTTTCTTGAAGTGAACTGCCTCCAGAACTACCCCTAGTACTAGAGGTGAGGCCTCACCAGTGCCCAGTACAGGCAGAGCTAGCTAATGTAAGATAACCAAAGACTAAAACAAATTTAGTTGGGATCAGCCTATGCATGACAGGAGTAATTCTAATTAAAACTCAACATTTCTTTGCAATTATTGATATGAAATCACCGACTGCTACTGTCTAGCTGTGTGTGGTGTGATGTGCTATATATAGGTTTGCCTCCAAAACCTAAATTATTTTTGGCCATCTCCTTTAATAGCTTTCACAGTAAAAAACTCATTCAGTTTGAAAATATTGTAAAAACCCCTGTGCAAGTTTACTGCATTTTTTTTACTGTTTTCTTTCTTTTAGCTTTTACATAAAATTCAGTATTGCTAAAACTAACAAGCCTCTCAATGGATTCATGTCAACAAGAACACTTTTATTTCTACTTTCTGTTTTGGTCACCAGCTGATTCACTATTTTCTGTGCTGAAGTTTGTTTTGGTCTCTGTAAATGCTGTGCCTGTGTGATGAATAATAGAATGGCCAAGGTTGGAAGAGACCTTAAAGATCATCTAGTTCCAACCCACCTGCAGAGGCAGGGAAACCTTCACTACTTCCTTGGGCAACCTGTTCAATATCTCGGCACCTTCACATGAAAAAATTTGTTCCTCATGTCCAACCTCAATCTCCCCTCTTCAAGTCTGTAGACTTTTCCCCTTGACTTCTTGCTATGCACCCATGTCAGAAGCCCTCCTCCAGCTTTCTCATAGCCCCTTTCAGAGATTGGAAAGCTCCTAGAAGGTAACCTATTAGCCTTCTCTTTTCCAGGCTGAATGACCCTGGCTTGCTCAGCCTCATAAGGTGCTCCAGCCCTCTGGTCATTTGAGTTGCTGTCCTCTGGACACCTTCCAGGAGCTCTCTGTCCTTCTGATTGATGTTGAGGACTCCAGAACCGGACCCAGGGCTCTAGGTGGTGTCTCATCAGTGCAGAGTAGAGGGGGAGAATCATCTCCCTTGACTGACTGTCACTGCTTCATTTGATGCAGCCCAGGACACAGTTGGCTTTCTGGGTTGCAAGTGTACACTGACAGCTGCTGTTCAACTTAGGCTCCACCACTGCCTCCAAGTCCTTCTCCTCAGGGCTGTCCTCTTTCCTCAATCCTTTCTCCTCCTAATCTATGTTCATGCATGGGACTGCCACAAGCCAGGGTGCAGAACCTTGCACTTGCCTTTGTTAAACTTCATGCAGTTTGTACAGACTGGTTCATGAGCCTGGCAAGGTCTTTGTGGATGGCCTTCCTTCCCTCCAGTGTGTTGACTTCACCACACAGTTTGATGTGATCAGCATTAAAATTCCACTGTCCGTGGCACTGACAAAGCTGATAGCTGTACATTCTGTTAATGTATAATTCAAACACCGTTCCATTTGGAATTGCACTGGAATGGGGGCATTGATAATTTCCAAGTAAATGAGCAGGTAGACATCAGACAGCTTATTTACTTTTATGCCTTTAGCTTGTCAGTGTTTGTGAATGCTTGTGTTCTCTCACATTCTTGCTGTCTAACGTTGAATTTCCAGGGGCCATCATGTGTCTAGAACCGTTTAACTCCACCCATGCATGTGAAACGTAACACTGTGGTGGTTTTGGTTGAATTTCAAAGTAGGAAATTAGCACAAAAAGAGTCTTATGAGCGATCTGAGATTGTTCAGGTAGATGGAAGAAAGCTCAGTGCTTCATTTTTAATGGGCAGTTATATTAACTGCAAGAAAAAAACTGTACCTATTTGAATCTATAGTTTTTCAAGCTGTTGTAAAGTTTAAAAAAAATACTGGTCATAGTTGCTGTGGTACCTTCATGTTAGTAAACCCACCAGATATTAATGAAATCTTTTTTCCTTTAGTTTCCTCAAAATGTATTCTTGTCTGTGGAACATCCGCATATGTGTTCCTGGTCCAGAGGATAAGTAAAACCTAGACTAGGCATTGTTCTCTGGCTGACTTCTTGAGTAAACCTGCTGTCCTAGAGAGCCAGGGAAGGGACTAGAGGGAGTCTGATGAGGAGAGGCTGAGGTACCTGAGGGTGTTTAGCCTAGAGAAGAGGAGTCTTGGAGCACATCTTCCCCCTGTGAAGCAAGGTTGTAGTCAAGTTGGGGTCAGGCTCTTCTCCCAGGCAACTAGTGACAGGACAACAGGGCAGGCCCTGAAGCTGCTCCAGGGGAGGGTTAGGTTGGATGTTAAGAAGCCCTTCCTCACGGAAAGGGGGAACAGGCATTGGAGTGGACTGCCCAGGGAGGTGTTGGGGGTGTTTAAGGGCAGAGTGGATGTGGCCTTCAGTGCCATGGTCTAGATCGTGGCAATGTTAAGTTATGGACTGAACTGGATGATATTAGAGATCTTTTCTAGCCTCAGTATTTCTGTGCTGCTGTAATCTGCTCCATAGTGAATGTACTCTCCAAGCAAAAATCCTAATGTGGAAATAAATTCTTTTCACTCTTACCCTGAAGACTGTGATAATTTTTCTACCTTTGGGGACTTTTCTAATGTAGAAAACCTTCACTTCCATGTTTGCCTTTTTTTGCAGCTCCTTTCTGTAGGAGTGTGTAAGTTCTTTCTAGAACGCAGGTTCCCAGCATTTTGCTTACAGTGTGAGACGTAAGCACTGGTTGACTCCTGATAGCTTTTCTAAAACCTTAAGTATCCACCTGGAACAGAAATGCAGTGTTAGTGCTGTTTGTCACCACAGATATGAAACTACTTGGGAAAAATCTCTTGTAGCTTAGTTTTCTTGTCTGTGGGTAATGTCCATGATATTTTATTGTTTACTGGTTAAGTTGGTTTAAGAGATGGTTTTTTATTCTATGTGCTACTAACCTGAGGGAATGCCAACTTAGATGTTGGGTTGATTACGTCAGAGCACAAGCCTGGTTTCTGTGATACAGATTCAGATGTCTCACACACCTGTCTACTCTCTAGTAGTTTTCTGATATTAGCAGAAGTAACTTATTTTAGAACTACTGCAGGTGATCTCTCTAAATTCTAAATACTCTTATTTTCCAGACATAAAATTGAAATTGCATTACTATCTGCAAATCTAACTCGTTTTGGTTTTGTCTTCCTTTTGCCCCTAGATATGCGTGATAAAATGAGGAAATGGAGGGAAGAAAACTACCGAAACAGCGAGCAGATAGTGGATGTTGGGGAAGAGTTAATTAATGAATATGCATCCAAACTTGGAGATGACAGTAAGTGAACAGTCACTATTTTTACAGCTTCCATTGTCTGATTTCACAGAATGTTAAGGATTGGAAGGGACCTCTTAAGATCATCAAGTTCAATCCTGCTGTCACAGCAGGATCCCCTAGATCCAGTCACACAGGAACATGTCCAGGCAGGTTTTAAACGTCTCCAGAGAAGGAGACGCCACAACACCCCTGGCCAGCCCATTCCAGTGCTCTGTTACCCTCCCTGTGAAGAAGTTCCTTCTCATATTGATGTGGACCCTCCTATGTTCCAGCTCACACCCATTGCCCCTTGTCCTGTCGTTGGATGCCACTGAGCAGAGCCCGGCTCCATCCTCCTGACACCTGCCCTTTCCATATTTATAAACATTAATGAGGTCACCCTTCAGGCTTATTTTTTTCAAGCTCAAGAGACCCAGCTCCCTCAGCCTTTCATCCTTAGGAAGATGCTCCACTCTCTTCATCTTTGTAGCTCTGCATTGGACTCTCTCCAGCAGATCTGTGTCCTTCTGGAGCTGAGGGGCCCAGAACTGAACAGTATTCCAGATGTGGTCTCAGCAGGGCAGAGTAGAGGGGGAGGAGAACCTCTCTTGATCTGCTAAGCACACTGCAGGATGCCGTTGGCCTTCTTGGCCACAAGGGCACATAGCTGGCTCATTTTGTATATCTGTGCTGCATTTCTCTATCTGCTGATAAGATCTATATTACTTTCTCAGTCAAACAGGCTGCCAGAATTCCTAGATTTTTTTTTTTCCCCGAATAAGGGTTGCAGAGAAAACAGGCAGAAAAAGTACCTGTTAGAGCTGTGAGTTTGCTTTAATAGTAATTGGACCAGAATGTGAAAACTTGGCATGGAACTGTTACCTGGCTGTTTTTTGACCCATTTTCTGTTCTTCAGCACTGTGACAAAAATGGAGAAGTATCTTTTGTAAGAGACAAAGTTATCTCTTATTCAAGTCATGCATAATGTAGGTATTAATATTGAGGCTGTTTTTATTAAAACATTACATTTGTGATACTGTAGTGGAAGGTGAGTCTTCAATTTATTAATGAAATTATTTTCAGGGACTTTTAAGTACATTGCACTAACTACAGCAGACAGGAGGCTTGATTGTCCAAGCTGTAATTCTGTTTTGGACTTCTTTGATTGTAAGGATCTTGGCCACTGCAATTGCTGTACTTTTTTGGATATAAATCCATGGATAATCTACCCAAAGAATTGTGTGTTGAAGACTTGGCTATGTATAGCAGTGAGTCATGAAGTGCACTTGGAAATTCAGGCTTGATGGGACTCTGTGCAACTTGATCTTGGTAGAAATGTCCCTGCTCACTGCAGGGCGTTTAGACTAGATGACCTTTACAGAGTCCTTCCAGCCCAACACATTGTATGATTCTGTGAATAGAATGTTAGGGTTAGAAGGGACATCTAGAGATCATCTAGTCCAACTCCCCTGCCAGAGCAGGATCACCTAGGACAAGTCACACAGGTCTGTACCCAGGCAGAATATGAAAGTCTCTAGAGAAGGAGACTCCACAGCCTCTCTGGGCAGCCTGTTCCAGTGCACTGTTACCCTTACAGTGCCTGAAGATGATCCTGCACTGTGAGAGGGTCTTGCACTGTAACTGTGAAGAACATGCTTTAGACTGCATGGGTAGACACCCACCTGCAAGAGACTTACAGTAGGTTCCCTATGCTTTGGGAGAAGTTTGAGAACTAACCTTGGCTTAGTAAGGAATTGTTGAGGAGCTTGATATTCCTCTCAGATTTTATAGCTACCTTCTGAAACCCGGTTGTCAGTAATGCAGGCTGGGACATTTCTTTTCTCGTCAGTGTTGAGCTTGTTAACACTTCTCAAGACAGAAGTATTTTATTATTTCATAAACTTGATAATCAAAGTTCATTACGAGTTTGCTGCAATGTTCCTCAGGACAAGAAGGCCCTAGTACAGGTCAGGAGACTTCCCTCTGTACTGGTTACCTGATTGTCTCACAAGTGTCCTTTTGCCTCGTATCTGGCACTAATCTGTATCAGGGTTAGAGTGGAGGCTTGACTGAACGGGGAGAGCTATTTTACAAACTATAAAAGCATCTTACTCTTGGATTTAGAATTAAAAACCTCATCCATGGTGTATAATTTAATTCATGAATATATGCCTGTCTGCATGTATGTTTACAATCAAGGAAATAAATTCTGTAGTAAAAATAGAATATGTACCTTAAAGATAGCTCCACTGGGGAAGAAAGATTGCAGGCAAATTACTGTTTCTCTTCTTTGACATACTTGTCAAGAAATAGTTATGGGGTTTTTTTAATACTGAAAGTCATATAATAAAAACTCTATTTTAAAATGTGAAGGCCTTTATTGGTGTTATTTTCATAGAATCATAGAAAGGTTTGGGTTGGAAGAGGCTTTAGTGATCATGTAGTTCCAACCCTCTACCATGGGCAAGGACAACTCCCACTAGATCGAATTGCTCAAAGCCCCATCCAGCCTGGCCATGAACACTTCCAGGGAGGGGGCATCCAGTGCCTCACCACTCTCACAGTGAAGAATTTCTTCCTTGTATCTAATCTAAATATAGTTAAAAGACTACCCCTCTTCCTCTTACTACATACCACTGTAAGATAGTCCCTCTGCAGCTTTCCTGTAGCCCCCTGCAGGTCCTGGAATTACTATTTTATTTAAAATTTTATTTTTGAAAACGTTTACTTACATCTTAGTTCTGTGAAATATAGATTGTACCTGATTGTGTTTACGTTGGTTACAAACAGCACTTCTAACACTCACATTATGTGCTTCCCTCTTCCATAACCTTCCTTTTCTGCAGCTGGTGCAGTTACACTGTTAAATACTTTATATTCAAGAACCTATAATGTGATCTTCCACTGACTTAGAGACGTTGTTTAACTGCAGAGAGAAGACAGTGTTTGTAGGACTTCGAGCAGTGAAACAGTCTTTTCTTTCTAGCCCATGTGGCTGTTCTGCAGTTCTGATCAGAGAACAAGTCCTGATGGGGACCTGCTTAGAAGAGCACCTGTTCAGAAAAGCGCAGAATTAAAGCTTTTCTGCCTTTCAAGATGTCAAGAAGTAGTTTGTTACTAAAAGCAATAAAATTGCTTGAATGTGTTTTTAATTAATTCCAGCAGGTTTTTAAAATGTCCCTGTTTCAGTAGTGATCCACGGGAGTAGAAAGGGAAGAATATACAGAGCAAATTGATCTATCTTATTTACACTGTGTTCCCCATTGCCCTATACAAGTTGGTTATCTGTCTCTTTTCTCTCCAGTTTGGATAATATATGAACAGGTGATGATTGCTGCCCTGGACTGCAGTCGAGATGATTTAGCATTGGTAAGTTTTCACAGTGACTTTTCCCTCATGCCTTAAGTTTATTTCCTGGGTGTCTGTTCCATATAGTTCTTTGGACAGTTATAGGATACTCTGAATTCCATCCCTTAGACTTGTAGAATATCTACAGAGAAATACACCGCTGGGAAGAAACCATCTCCACCCACCTTCTCTAATGTGTAACTCTTGTTTAGACAGATCATGAAAATATTTACAGCTACTCTGCTGTGGGCTGAATGTCAAAAATAATATCCCTGTTGCCATATTTTGCAGAGAGTGTTTGTTTATTGAAAAACTCTCAAATTATATTGGGTTTTTAAATGTTTTGAGGTAGAATGTCCTGTTACGGATATCATATTATATGTTGTGTTGGCTACCATCAAAGAAAGTCATTGACATACTGGAGCAAGTCTTTAAGAGGACTAAGGAGCTGGACTGCATGCTGTATAAGGATAACCTGTGAGATATGGTTTTATTAAGTCCAGAGAAAGCTAAGCAGGGATTTTATTACTGTCTCTGAGTCTGTACTGATGGGCAGGTGAAGTGAAGAACGTGGAGACATTTTTGTAGATGTACAATAGAGAAGCGTGAGAGATGTTAAGCTGTAACAAATGCAATTCAGTTATTAGGATGAGTTTTTAGCAATGGGGTTTGTGACCATCTTGGAACAAGTGGCACAGAGAAGCTGTGGAAACCTCCTTTGCAGATGCTCAAAACTGAGTTGGGATGTGGCCTCACATTCGCTCAGAAGCTGTCTTTGCTTGGAGTGGTGATGCGGAGCAGGTGATCTCCAAAGTTCTCTTGCAATTCAAAATTATTTGGTGATTCTTGATAAAAGTATTGTTAATGGGTATTTGGGTTATGGTAATGTAATTGAATTATACAAATAACAATGTAGATTACAGTTCTAAATAAACTCACGTTATACCTGCCAACGAAATTGAAAACGAAGAAACACTAAAATAAACAAAAACCCCAGTAGAGTTTAGATAATCTTTCGGGGCAGTGACTGAAAAGGGCCAAAGTGTGTTTTGCTGGCAAATTTTTAATGATTCTTTCATCTCACAAAAAAAATGAGCTTTTCTATGCCCTGAAAGCCAGCAAACTTAGTCTGCAATATTTTCAGGAGTCCAGGTCCTTCATGGGAATTACTCTTCAAGTGCTTTGTTCTCTATCAGATGGCAGAATAACCCCATAAAGTCTTTGAGCTTCATGTGATGTCACGTGGGTGAAACTTAATGGTCTGTGATATACAAGGGGTCAGGCTAGAGGATATAGTTGAGAGAAGGGCAGTTTCAGAGCAGGCAGAACTAGACAAGTTTATCACACATCCCGTATGGGTATGGTAAAATGGAGGACACTGGAAAATACAGCACAACACGCTGAACTTGTCATGAACCCACTGAACTTCCCTTTCTTTTGTTCCTCAGAAGAAATGCTTTAGTATAGCTATCTGTTTAAACAAAACCAAACAGACTCAATGTTTAAATAAATATATTTCTGTACTCTGATTTATATCTAAAGCAGTTTTAGTCTTTATTTTCTGGGTCTTTTTAAGAAGGTTTTCACAAGATTGTTGAGAGAGCCAGTGTTGAAAGCTCAGTTGTGAAACACTATTTATTTTTACTAACTCTGGCAGGGATTTTAAATTTCAGTTTCTGTGCCCTTTAGGGAATACTGCTTGAGATGAGGGAGCACAACACTTCATATGCAACTCAGAAAGGAGATTAAAAGCTTAGAGGGAAACTTAGTTGTGGGGTGTTTTTATGTTTTTGAACCAGATTAATTTGTAATAAAGAAGAATTAATTCAAATAGGTCAACATCACATGTGACTTTTTGCTGCAGCTCTAGCCCCAGAGTAGACAAACAGCTTTGGAACTTGTGGTTTTTAGCTGAGAGCCTTTGACAGCTGTGATGCATTTTGCTTAGCGGGGTAGTCTCATCTGATCCAAGTGAAGAGGCTGAGGTCATTCTCAGTTGCTTATCTGACTTGTTCTTTCTTTTCCTTACCTCTTCTTATTGCTGTTTTCCTCTCTGCCCTGCACAAAGTGTGTATTGCTTGCCCCTCCTGCAGCCAGCCAGTCCTTTCATGAGCACATTTTGGTGAAATCAGCTGTGGCTGGCAGACACTTGCACTACCTTTGATTTCCATGCTCAAGTCCAGGTTTATCTTTCTTTTTAACCTTTACAGTTAAAATCCAAAGTGATTAAAGAAATGAGAAAACAAATTAGCTGCAAATTAAAGTTTCACTTACAAATAAGGTTGGCCACTGTTATCACTGAGTTTCTGAGAGAATCTCAAAAGTAGACTGTTGACACTGTGCAGAACAGGGCCTCAATAACATGAATGATTACAGAATCACAGAATTGTTGAGGCTGGAAAAGACCTCCAAGATCATTGAGTCCAGCCTATGACCTGACATCACCAGAATCAACTAGACCAGGGCGTTAAGGGCCACATTCAGTCTGTCCTTAAACACCCCTATGGATGGGGGCTCCACTGCTGCCCTGGGCTTCCTAACATCCAACCTAAACCTCCCTGGTGCAGCTTCAAGCCCTGTCCTGTTGTCCTGTTGCTAGTTGCCTGGGAGAAGATCCCAACCCTCACCTGACTCCAGCCTCCCTTCAGGGGGTTGTAGAGAGGGAGAATGACCCTCCTGAGTCTCCTCCAGGCTAAACACCCCCAGCTCCCTCAGCCTCTCATCATCAGACTTTCCCTCCATTACCTTCCCCAGCCTCACTGTTCCTTTGGACCTGCACCAGCCCCTCAGTCTCTTACTTGAAGTGAGGAGCCCAATACTCAGGGGAGACCTCACCAGTGCAAGGGTAGAATTATGTTTGTACTCATGCTGGCCATGCTATTGCTGATCCAAGCCAGGATGCCATTGCCCTTCTTGCCACCTAGGCACTCTGCTGGTTCCTGTTCAGTCAGTACTGCCAGGTCTCTGTCTGCCTGGGGGCTACAGGTTATATTTGGTGCTGCTGAGTCCAGACTATTGTAAAGGTAGAGCTAGGGTGGTTTATTCATACCCTCTTGTTTTTGAAAATATTGCAGTGAGTCGTTCATGACAGTCTCACAAATTTTCCTGTGTCTCATGTCTTATTCTGCAGGGGTTTATTTTGCACTTGTGGTTACTGTGTTGTGTTGAATAATGACCATGCAGTCAGATCTAATGGGAACATTTCTGGACTTACAGTATTCCTGCATTTGAGTGCTGCTTCAACAGCCTTTTTTATGTTGTTGATTAGGTTTTTTTCTAGATGTAAAAGTCCATCTGCAGACTGTGAACTTTAGCATTACTGCAAATATTAATCTTTTTTGACCCTTAAAAATTTTTAGGGGAAAAGCAGTCCATCTTTTAACACTGCAAATCCTTGTCCTTCAGGATTCCCAGATTGGGAGGATTTATTGTCCGCAAAAGTTCTTTTTAAAAACCTAGAAGGTTGATTATATTGTTAAAACTGGAGTGAAAGTACTTTTCTGGATTTCTGTGTAAGTCTTCATGTGGCTTAAGAATGTTCATGGCTTAGTTTGGATGTCATGTAGCATGCTGCTAAGTCTCGGTAGTTCTTAATGACAGCTGGTTGTCTGGAGCAGCAGCAGTTCACCTGAACATCACTCAAAGTGCCAGCACACTGTTCCTGTGCTAAACCTCAGTCTTTTATAAGAAATTGCATTGTTGAGATCTTGGTTCATTGGAAATTAAGGTTGTGATGAAAATACTCAGTGCTTTTTGAGGCCAATAGACATCACTTCTTTCATTATTGATTCCTTTCTCTCTTTTCACTTATGGAGAGATGTGACTGTTCCTCTTTGCTGTGTTCCAGCAACCTGTTTGTGTACAAAACAGAGAGGGACCTACTGGTTCGTCCTGGTTTGCTCCTGTCTTTTTCCTTTAACCAGTGGATGTGATGAGATAGAGCAGATTATGTTAAATGGCTTCTGCTAGAAACTTTGGTTGGAAGAATAAGTTTTATAAGCAGAGCTGTATAAATAAATGCTTGAGAAAAGAGGTTTTTCTGTGAAGCTTTAATGTAATTCAAGCCACTGGACTTTTGAGAGCCTGAGGACTGTTCTGCCTCCCACTGTAGTGAGTCAGCTGCAAACTCTGCAGTGCTCTAGCCGCATTCATGGTATGGTTAGAGTTAGTTTGCTCTGTTGTGACTCAGTCTCTCTACCAAACAGCTCTTTTTGGTAATCCAGAGAAATCTGCCTGTGATGAATTTCTTTTATCCAGCCCAGGTGTCTCATTGGTTTCAGGAGTTAGAAGCTATCCCTCTTCTGCCAGCAGGCTCAGCCCATGCCAGTGACAAACATTTTCTTTGGATTTCAGTTTTTATTTTAAAAATAAACACAGAGCATAGTATTAGTGGAGTTTGTTCCATTGTAAGGTAGCCATTTATTAAAGAAGCATCACGTAAGCTCTTACCGTCTTTATTTTGGGGTGTGTTTTTGACTGTCTTGTTATGAGGCAACAAGTAGACGTAAGGTTTAATAGTATTATGAGAGCTGTTTTAGTAGGTGGTGAGCTGAATGTTCTCGACAAATAATTATTTCCAATGACTCGTATGGAGGATGCTTCTTAGAATTAATCTTCTAACAGACAGATTTTCAGTTTCTGAAATCAGTAAATGTTATGGTTATTTTAAAAAATGAATGTTTGCTTTTATTTAGAAGTGACATTTCAGGTTATTGAATTCATCAGACAAGAACTTTGTGTTTGGTTTTTTTCTTTGTGTGTTCTCCCAGCTTCAGTGTCGATAATTGTATTCACTGTAGTATTGTTGGTTTTATTTGTACAGTTTTGTCTTCAGGAGCTAAGGCGGCAGTTTCCTGGGAGCCATCGAGTTAAACGATTAACTGGAATGAGATTTGAAGCTATGGAAAGGTAAAACCTGAATTTAAAAAAAAAACCACAAGTAATTTCTGGGGAGGTCCTTGCTATTTCTTAAAAAGGAGTTCAGGCACCATAAAACCCTGATGAATTAAGGTGAGAAAATACTGATGAGCATGATCATATTGCAGCGATTAGATATTTCTATGGCTTTTTTGCATGTACTGTAGAGTTATATTTTTGCAGTCTTCTCATCAGACTTCATAGATTAAAAAACTCTCTTACTCAATGATGTAAGTCATTACAGAGTAAAACACCAGGCACTCTTTTAACAGTGTCAGGGACACATACACTTCATCTCATGGAGATGGAGTACCACATGAAAATCAGAGCCAGCGTTATTTTGCGTTCATTGTTCTCCTGTGCTCCTAATTACTGCAGGATGTTGCTCTTTTCCCCTGTTTTCTGACCGTGCGTAAATCAAGCAGAACTTAATAAGAATGAAATATGTAGTTAGTTACAGAAACAGCTCAGAAAACCATATGGACTAGAATGGCAGAACCTAAAAGACTTGACATGACCTGTACTATAGATTATATAGAGTTATAACATACTGAGTTTAACAGGAATTATTACAATAATGAGCACCTTAACACTTCACAGGTTTCCAGGAGGAATGACTTCAGGGCTTGAGGTTGACATACATCGTTCATACATCTTTGGTATCAACATTCTGTTCTAAAGCATTTGTCTTAGGTCTTGAGAAGGACTTCGAGCTTACAGTGACTTTGAATGCTGCAGTTTGCTTACAGAATTGGTGAGATTTGGAGCTTATGGGCCATCTTGATAGAAGCTTAGAAGTAAGCATCTAAATGCTTTTTATAGATGACTTCCATAGCAAATGTTCTTCATCCATTGAATCTTTGCAGAATAAGTTTTGGAAATGTTCTTTGATACGAGCTACCAATGACCATTCATTGCTTGGATCAGCGATAATGGATAACTTGACTCCACGGCGGTTGGAGCAGGCTCAAGGCAGCGAGAAACTCCACATCTCTCACTTGCTTTATATTACATACATATTTATGAAGCATTTCTTTTAAACTGAGCCATGACTGTAGCACAAACATGACGTGCTGCTTCATCGATGAAGTGAGATTGAACCGCAGTTTTCCAAAAGCACTCATTAAAAGTTCTTGAGCAAAATGTCTCCTTGGGTTAGGTAGTTGAGATTGGAATATCAGGAGAGCCAGAGGTATTAACTATAGCTGAGGTTTCATTTTCTATGAGGTTTCATAGATTTTCTCCAGAAGTCAGAGAAGAAAATGGCTTCAGCTCTAAGTTATCTTGAACAGGGATCCATCTGCAGGTGCTCTAAGCCATGCACTGGGAAAGCCTGTCTCTCTCTAGTGTCTGTAAATGGAGTCTAGGGAGACCCAGGCTGGAAGGATCACATTTTCAGTTGAAGAAGTTTCTTATTAAATCATGATTTCTAGGAATTTATAAGATCCTATGTTTGCCAGCAGGAAGAAGTAAAGAACAGCCCTGTCGACTGAGCCATCCCATGCTAATTAAAAGAATAGTATTCTGGAACTTCATCCTGTAAAGCTGCAATTATGGCCATCATGATCAGTCTTATAAAATACATTGAATGAAGTAGGAACTAATAGGGAACATGCATAAAGCATTTTACAGCACATGTGCTCAAATCTGTAGCAGTCGCTTTCAGCTGGTTTCTTCTTTTGAGCTTCCTTTCCCATTTGTTCTCATACCTTATGGTAACTGAACTGGACAGTTGAGCTGGACTGATGTCGGTAGTGCTTAGGGGCAGTACGTAAATGGTGTCCAAGGGTAGATACAGCATCAAAATCAATCAGCAGTACTTCTAGAAAAAAGCCCTACTTGCCCAACTGTCCTTGAAGACACAATGCATGCCCTGGTTCTGCGGTGGTAGAGGAACAGCTGTGCAGTCAAATGTGTTTTGAATTGAATTATTTCATTTGTCCAGTTTGGGGCAGGTTCACAGCTGGCTGAACACACATATCTGTTTCCCAGAAGGTTTAAAGCATTTGTAGCAGCTGCACTAACCTGTTTTAGGCATACTTCAAATAGCAAAATTAATTAATAAAACTGATATAGCAATGGCGGAAAATATTTTCTTTCAAGATTTATTGGAGGGTCCAAGTGTGGACTCATGTGAATCCTCACAGTTTCCTGTATCTGGCTGCTTATACTTCATAAAATCACAACAGAAGAAAATCAGATGCAGTTTTGAATTAAAATAGAACAGTGAAATGTCATTATTTTGGGTGGCTTTTCAAATTTGAGGGGTTTCCTGGGAGAGGTCAGAGAGAGAGAGTTGGGATGTGATGACGTGACCTATTGAATAGAGAAAAAAAGAAAACAGCTAAGAGGGTAAGAAGCTTGATGTAAAACACATAAATTGCTGCTGAAATGGTATTCCATGAAGCAATTACCATGTATGTTTTTAACTGTTTGATGTAAAAACCTGCGTTTTCTTTGAACAGGTATGATGATGCTATCCAGCTATATGATAGAATTTTACAAGAGGATTCAACTAACACAGTAAGTTTGAAAGATTTTTCTGAACTGATGTATTCTGAAATGTTGGGTGGCATTTTGTGGGCTTCACTGGGGATGTGTGTCAGCATTACTGCATTTATTTACTTTACTTTCCTGATTGAGTAGCCTGTGTTACCTTTATAGAATAAATGACATTCACAAAATCACAGAATTATTGAGGCTGGAAAATACCACAAAGATCATGAAGCCCAGCCTATAACTTCACATCACCACAATCAGCTAGACCAGGGCATTAAGTGCCACGTCCAGTCTTTTCTGAAATGCCTCCATGATGAGAAGGCATGATGTAATGCCTGCACAAACACTGAATCTAGAAGACTGGATTATAACCAGCAACCTTTCCAGCTGCCTTAGTAGGGGTTTATATTGGACCTTTCAGGTTTTCCATTTGCCCTGAACATAGCGTATTTTAAGGACCAATATAGTCTGCCATGTGTCTTCTGTCTTCCTGATGCCTAATCTCATTTAGAGTAGGAGTACACTCAGGTAGTGCTTGAATAGCAGTTACTTTGATTTATTGTCTGGGATGTTTTACTGGCTTTTGACTCAGAATACGGCAAAGCTTGCCAATCATATAAAACAAAATCTGAGACAGGCTGTACTTTCCTTTCAAGCATTTTTGGAATACTTGTTGTGTAAACCACCTTCAGCTATTAGATGTCAAAATGAAAGTCGAGGGAAGCTCGTAGCAATATATTTTCATGCGTTTTCTTTTTCCACAAAGATAAAACTAGAAACATGAAGAAACGACAGCGTTCTCAATTTTTATATCTGGTTGCAAAATCAGTTTATTCATTGTCTTTTTGAGGGTTTGTGTTTGTATTTGTGTCACTTGGTTTTGAGGAACCAGTTCTCTTTGTTGGGTGAATGTCTATATGTAAATGTAATACTTGAGCTATTGCAGATGTTGTGACAGTCTCATGGAAACACTCCTTGGTACATTTTGAACTTCTGCCTTTCTTAGGCAGCTTAATTGATATGGTCTGCTGTGCAGGAGGGGAAAACCCACAGAAACCCCAATAAATGGGGGTACCAGGAGTATGCCAGAGTTCAATACAGATAAACTACCATCATTTCAATTAAATAAACCATGAAAAAACCCTAGAAAACAAACTTTAAAAATAACAAACAAACATCTAAACCCACCAAACGCAGAAAACTGTTTCCAAGGCTCATATCTCAAAATGTTGGTACCACGTTAAGCACTCAGATGCCAGTGGTGGGTTGGTCTGTGTGCTTTAGCAGGGATCAATCTTGTGTTTCTGTGCAAGGGTAAAAGGAACTGTTTCAATTCTTTGCTCTTACTTTTTGCTCTCTGTAGGACAGTACAGCATTCTTTGTGTGCTTCACAAACGTAGCTGATCAGTGGCTGTCCTTTGAAAGTCTGTAGTGCTGTTGAGTAGAAGTTTGCACAAGGTGCAGAGCTGACTGTAATAAATGATGAATTGTATCACTGTATGGTCCAAATAGCTTCAGAGAGAGAAGCTTCAGAGTAATCTTAAAACAGTATGGAGCCATCTCCAGTGAAGCGGCAAGAGCTGGTCATCTAGGTGCACATTTTAAGATGTTTTACTAAAGCCAGTGGAAAATTGAGCGTTGTATTAACTGACTTGAGTGGACCAGACATCCCTGAACTGTGAATTTTGACAGTTTTACTTCCAGCATGACTAACATCATCTGAGTGCTCTGCTGGATAGTTGTATAGAACAAAGTAATATATTTAAACAAATAATATGCATGTCTGTGACCTACTTTGGGTTTCCTCCTTGACAAAATGATAAAGATCTATACAATAGTCATGTATAGGATCCATACAGTGGTAATATTTAGAAGCATAAGGTGTAAATATTAGAACAGCTGCATGATCTATTGATTTAAGATCTCACTGAATTACTGAGGCTGGAAAAAACCTCCAAGATCACAGAGTCCAGCCTGTGGACTGGACAACATCACCACAATTGACTAGACCAGGGCACTAAGCGGCACGTCCAGTCTGTCCTAAAACACCTCCAGGGATTGGGACTCCATCACTTCCCTGGGCAGTCCATTCTGGGATCTGATCACCCTTTCTGTGAGGAAGGGCTTCCTAACATCTAACCTAACCCTCCCCTGGAGCAGCTGCAGGCCCTGCCCTCTCATCCTGTTGCTAGTTACCTGGGAGAAGATCCTGACCCCCACCTGAGTACAGCCTGCTTTCAGGGAGTTGGAAGGAGGGAGAAGGTCCCCCCTGAGTCTCCTCCAGGCTAAACACTCCCAGCTCCCACAGCTTCTCCTCATCAGACTTTCCCTCTAGCTCCTTCCCCAGCCTCATTGCTCCTCTGGACCCAGTCCAGCCCCTCAATATCTCAGAACAGAAGTGGAATATTAAACATAAAGCACAGGTTCCTTGCTCTATAACTCTAGAATAGGTTGGCTAAGCCTTGCATGGAAGAATGAATGTTAAATAGAACTCCTTGATCAATTGTCATGTGCAGATTCCTTTGCATCTTTTACCTGTTAATCATTTCCATGCACACATGTGGGTGCTGTAGGAAAATAAATATTTTGAGGTTTTAGAAAATAAACTGTTGCTGAGTTTGTTTTGGCACTCACCTTACCTTAAAGCAATTTCTTCTGGTTTGCTGACACGTGGAGTTGCTTATACACGTTTAACATTTTGGCAGGTGCTGCTGGTGAAACACAGACGTTTGTTCACAGCAGTCGTATCAAAATCATGCTTTCTCCCAACTGACAATTTCAAGTAGAGGCATGGAAAAAGCTTTCTCTAACTGGTTTTAGACACCTAGCAGACTTTTTCCGTTCTGAAAGTCAACTTTTAACTTGGAATTGTCCATTTACCCTTTACAGATGAGATTTTTGTAGCAAGCAAATCTCTGAAATGAAGATGAGAGTAATGATTTCATTTGTTAGGATAGAATTCTACGTGGTCTTTTAAGAGGTGATCACACAGTGCTTTATCTCACCGTGAGCTTACTTGCTAGGAAAGAGACTCATTTGGCAGTGGAGGAACATTAATGTTGTCACTTCAGAGATCACATTTCGTTTTTCAGGGCACGTAGGTATTGAATAAGGATCTGTACCTTCTCTAAAGAGTTTAATGAATGAAATGTAACTCCTGTGGAAAGCATGTGTGAGCATTTTAATAGGATAAGAGTGGGAACCTTTAACATTCTTGTCCATTTTGATGGCTTATTAGAGCTGGAGCTGGCAGATTACTCAGTTATTAAGACTGCATAACATTTTCCACTGTAGGACCTTTTGATACTAATTTAATGTGATACCCAATTGAAAACCTTTATGCTGGTGCAGAACAGTGGCTGAGCTGTTTGTAGATCTTGAGATAAAAATCATAGAATCAGAATCAAAGAATCATTAGAGTCTCCTTCTCTGGGGACTTTCAAGGCCCGCCTGGATACGTTCCTCTGTGATCTGTGTTACATAGTTTTGTCCTGCTCCAGCGGGGGGGTTGGACTCGATGATCTCTTTGGGTCCCTTCCAACCCCTGACATCCTATGATCCTATGATTAGGGATTGGAAGGGACCTCGAAAGATCATCCAGTCCAATCCCCCTGCCACAGCAGGATCACCTAGACCAAGTCACACAGGAACACATCCATATTGTTTTCTAGAAGTTCTAAGCACCTGCAACACAGGCTTGAAGATGAAAGTACCTTCTCCACCGTAAGTCACTATAGAATCATAGAATCAGTCAGGGTTGGAAAGGACCACAGGATCATCCAGTTCAAACCCCCCTCTTCTCCAGACTGAACAGCCACAACTCTCTCAGTCTGTCCTCATAGAAGAGGTGCTCCAGCCCACTGTTCATCCTCGTTGCCCTCCTCTGGACATGCTCCAGCATCTCCACATCCCTCTTGGAATAAGGGCTCCAGAGATAGATGCAGTACTCCAGGTGGGGTCTCACAGGAGCCAAGTAGAAGTGGAGAATCACCTCCCTCGACCTGCTAGCCACATTTCTCCTGATGCAGCCCAGGATCCGGTTTGCTTTCTGGGCCACAAGTGCACACTGCTGGCTCATGTTGAGCTTCCCATCCACAAGCACCCCCAAGTCCCTCTCCTCAGAGCTACTCTCTAGCCAGTCACTGCCCAGCCTGTAGTTGTGCTTAGGATTGCCTCATCCCAGATGCAGGACCTTACACTTGGTCTTGTTGAACCCCATGAGGTTGTCTTATTAGATTAGATTAGATGTAGAGAAGTTTGCTGTGAATGTGGTGAAGCATTTTGCCCAGATAAGTATTCAATACCTCTTCCCTGAAAGTGTTGAAGAAAAGATGGAACACAGCTTTTAGCTATGTGGTCTAGTGGAAGGTGTCTCTGGTCACAGCAGGGGGATTGCAACTAGATTATCTTTAAGATTTCTTCTAACTCAAGCCATTCTATGATTCTATGGTTTTGTGATGCTATGATTCTATGGAGAAGAAAACTAATTCCCTCTGCCTCTTAGGTTGCCTTGCAAATGGTGTGACAAAACACAAGTACTTACCTCAGATGTAATTAATGGTCATTACTGATGTTAATTTAAACAATAACAGAAACATTTCACAGTTTCTTAAGTATGTGCTGTGTCTCCAAAGTATTGCCATATAAGAAGGCAACATCCCAAATTTTAACTTTTTTTAAGGAAATGGATTATAAATAAAGGATGTTTATAATTCATTCCTATATTTTTAATACAAATGGCATTAATTCAATATGGAAATGTCTCTATTGAAATCATTTTAAACAGAACCCGTAATTTCAATTGCATTGTGCCTGTACAAACCACACAAACCCTTAAAAGCAGTATCTGCCAAGTCCTTCTGCTACAACAAATGTTTCATTATGAGACAGCATGATGAACCAGTAAACTTCCTTCTTTCTTATCCCTGATTTTCAGGTTTTATTACTATGTCCTTGTTATAATATGGAAAATACTATATAAATCTCAGAATATATGATTGTACCCGCCTTGAGAAAGTAAGAGAAAGTAGGATTCCCATCTTTATTTTGTGCATTACATTTAGAAATAGACATGGAGTTGACCTAGAACATCTATCAGTAGAAGGTTATTCTCAACACTATGCCAGCAGGCATACTTTGATAACAGAAGGTTAAGTCATTCTTCATGCTCACTGAAGAAGTTTCATTATGATTGTTGTTTGTTTCAAACCTAATTTGGGATGTACATGGACGACAACTTAATTCATCATGACCTCTTGAAGTCTCTATGACAGCAGCTGCTAGTAAGATGCCATTTTTAATGCCAAAGACATTCTTCACATCCTACTAAGCATTAATTAAACACTTGTTGACAGTCTGAAAAAACACAGTGCCCACATTTCCTTTCCCTATATTTTGAATGTGTTTATCCTACACCAAAAGACCAGACACAAGTAACATGAACTGTGCAAAGTCTATGCTTTTTACTGTTCTAAGGGAATGGTAGAGGGTAGTGAAAAATGTGGAAGGTACATTTCAGAAATAATATCGGGTTGATTTAATGACATTTTGAATGGCTCAAACACCAGCCAGTAGAGAAGTGGGGAATGAAAGAATTCTACAGCTTCCAAGGGCCAGCTGTTACCGCTGGCAAAGAAATACATACTCTCCAGTGAGAACAGAACAAGCAGAAGGACAAATGGCCCTGAATTACCACTGTTCTATCTAAAGAGGTATGCTTATGCACTGGGAATATGACAGTCCGTTGTTGCATCACAGGGGTACAACATAGAACAAATGGCCTTGTCTCACTGCTGTTTTATCTAAGTCCCTAAAATATCGAGTCACTCACATCATGGGGAGGTGAAGAAAATGCCCCTCAGAGTGTGGGATAAAAAGAGGAGGCAAACAATCATGCACCAATTGCTCACTAGCTTTTTCCACTCCATGCTGCCTCCTGTACTGAGAAACTGACTAATAAGACAGCCAGAAACAGTGAGAATATCTGCAGTGCCAAGAAACAGGGGAAGCCAAAGATATTGCTGGAGCATGGGATTTAAAACTTTGTTTTGCCTTTCCTTTTTCTCTTTTCTTGTCTTTCTTACAATGTAAGTGAATAGAGCATGGCATCTATTCGCTTTATTATACTTGTTTTTCATGTGGACTCATGGTGTAAGTCTCCTTAACTTGACCTAAGCACGTCCATCAACCTAAGTTACTCCCTTTCCTTTATCTGACTGGATCCTGACAGATAGTAAAAATTGCTTTACAACGAGAATCATTGAAGACTGTCATTTGCTCTTCATCTATTTCCTAGCCAGCACAGTTATTTTTGAGAGACGCTTATGAGAGCCGAAGCACTCTTCGTGCAATAGTAATCTTTAGGGATTCTTTGCCATACCTAGACATGAAGTCAAGCCTCTGTTAGGGTATTGTAGTGTCAGCAGGAGGAGCATACTTCTCACCAACATTCACAACTGAAATGCTTAGTGTAACTTTTTGTGTTCTTCTTCAGTGGGTGCTGTTAACTATTACAATTCTCAGCGTACCAATCCTTTTTCTGTGTGAATAATGGAGTCCTCACAATGCTAAGCACTTCCTTTTGAGAACTGCAAATTTAAGTAAGAGTTCTTGTCACCTGTCTACTGCAAATTCCTTACTAGAACATTTAAGAGTTCATGGAAACTATTATACTATTGAGGTAAGAAAATAAAATGTGTCCCTTATCACCACTAAACTGGAAGACAGGACATTGCTGATCTAGTCATTCTTTGTCACATTTATTTCTGCTTATAGAAAAATAAGTTATGTGAGATTGTATCATTTTAGACATTTTGTGGTTCTGAAAACTGTATGTATAAGTCTGCTTCTTGCCTTTTTATGCCTAGAGCATCTGTTAATAAGAATATTATCAATTCTAGGTGCCTAAAGGCAGATTGTAAGGAATGCATTTGCAAAGCAATCTGGTGCATAAGATGTGTAGAATTTTCTATGCTCTATCAAGTCATATTTATTTAGTTTCATTTAAAATTCATCTACCAGCCACTATATATAATGCAACAGTCTGAGAGCGTGATCTTATGCAGAATGCCAGGCAATGAATAATATTTGGAATAGAAATGTGTTACCATTTTCCCTTTTTACCTCTAAGCATTTCCATCCTGTAATCAAGAGTACTACATAAACACTGCTGCACTGATAAAAGCTGTCACTATTACTGTTAAGAGGACATTACATTTTCTGAGGAATGGAACCAGTCAATACACTTGAAATCATCCAGAGGTACATAAACAAGCTGGAGAAGTGGTCTAAAAGAACCTTACTAAGTTCAGGAAGGCAAAAAGCAAAATAAGAGAGACTCCTTGCAATGATACAGCCTGGGCAATGACAAAAAGGGGAACAGCTCTGACAAAAAGGCCGGGGGGACCCCGGACAATAGTGAGCTGAACACGAGCCAGCAGTATGCTCTGGCCACAAAGCCAGCAGCATGAATTTCCATGGATTCCTTTATGCAAGAGTGGACTATACCACATGTAATTCCTCTGTCCTGTACAGACACTAGTAAACCACCAGCACGTTCAGGACTGAAACACTTGCTTTATGAAATGAGGGACCAGGGTTTGTTTAGCCTGGAGAAGTCTGCAGGGCTTCTAAAAAAAGCAAGAGTTCCTTTAGGGAAGAATGAAGGAGACAAGGTGAGTCAGAATCCTGATAAGCGTTAATAAATCTTCCTGTACATTAGAGACCTCAGAATGTTGACAGTTCCTCAGTGGCTGTGCATGAGCATACGTACAATGCAGAAAGACTGTAATTATCAGTAAATTTCTTTTCACTACATTCCAATATGAATCCTGACTGTCATAAATATTCTATACCCTAAAAACACTTCTGTTAAAACAACACAGATCTTTTCTATGGGGAAAAGAAACCAAAACACAAAAGTTGTAATGAAATTCCATGAAGCTTTTTATTTAGGTTTTTTTTTCCCCTTCCTCATTTTAATATTCTCTGAAAAACTACCTGATACAGGTCATTATGACTGCACATTCAGTTTGAATTGTATTGAAACAGACCATAGAAACAAAAAGCTTCTGGAGCTAGGAAATTGTTCAGTGCTGTCCTCCTTCGTTCCTACTCTTTCTCATAGGGAAAGCAGATTTATGTTCACAGTACAGAATGGGCAATGTTTTGCTTTAAAATGGAATGGATTGATCAGACGCTTTTGTAAATCCCAGCACGCTGTAGAGAAACTTTGCATGAAGGTTGTTTCACCCAGCAGTAGATATCCCAGACGCTGTTTTTTCAGTCGGTGGCTAGAAACAGGCAATTTTAGAGTGATATCCTTCTGACTAGTTTTTTAAACAGTGGCTCACAGATGAGGAGATAATAATGCAATAGGTAGAACAAAAGGTTTACTTTGTTTTCCCAAATCCGTATGTGAGATGCACATCAAACATCTGAGCCCAGAAACTCTGTTGTGTTAGATGTGCATTTTTTTTAGGGAAGTGTTTTGACAAGGCTGTAACACAGCTGAAGGAGCACAGCCATGAGCAGAGAGCACCATTTATTATTGGTTCCTGCATAATGTAGGGATAAGATTATATAACTCATTACATAACTCATCACCAGAGAGACAAAGGAGGATACCCCATGGCCAGAAATATCCTGATAGAAAACTCAAAGGTAATCAGAGTCCATAAAAAAAGAAAAAACCTTTTGAATCTACCAGTGATCAAACTTACAGTCCATGTCATCATCATCATCATCCAGAATAGATCCGTTATCTGCAGCAGTCTGTCTGCAGAGACAGAGATAGTGACAGAGAGAGAGAGAGACAGAGACAGAAAGACACAGAGACACAGAGAGAGGGAGAGAGAGAGAGAGAGACACAGAGAGAGAGAGAGAGACACACAGACAGACAGAGACAGACGGAGAGAGAAAGCAAGATACAGAGAGGGAGAGAGTGAGAGAGAGAGACAGAGAGAGGAGAGTCACATCAAGAGAGGCAGCATAACTATCTCCCCAGGAGACCTCTGCAAGCAGCTTCCCTTTTTATACTGTGGTGCTGCTTCAGCAACTTCCCCCTTGAAGCAAAATACTTGTCACCATTTAATCCAGATTCTCCCTCAAGTCGCCTGCCTCTGGGAAAGCAAGCCAGGGGAGTATTTTTCTCCACACTCCCCTGTGAGAATCTGGACATTGGTAGTTTCTGACAGGAAAAGGCATCTTCCATGTGTCACCTCAGTTCTTAGCACCTCAGGAAATATAATAGAGATTTTGATGGATCCATGCAGAAGCATGAAACTCACTTGCTACAGTCGGTAAGTGATCCCAGGTCTGTCAGGTCATATAAACATACATATTCCATGTTTCAAAGGCCAGGAAGGTATGCAGTCAAAAAGACAGTAAAACACCAAAAGCATTCAAAAAACCAGATTTTAAGCAATGTAAACAAATAGATGTAAGTTATAAGAAAAAATATTGTGAGAGTTTCCAGACACTCTGTCATTAATCTAAAAAATGAAGCGGTACGGAGCAAGACAGCTTTAAAGCACTGTATTTTAAAATACCTAATGCTAAATTTTAGTGTCAGCTGAAAAAGCATTAATTGCAGTTAAGTTCTGCTGTAACTGTCACTGGACAGCAGTGGCTGGAAACATAGTCCCAAAAAGATGATAGAAGGAAGGATTTAAAGAGCTTGTAATTACTTTAAAAGCTAAGACTGAAAATAGAGGTCACAGAGTGACCTACATAAATATCTTGAACAGATGCAAATACAAAAAACAGATGGTAAAAGATACAAATTGAGAAAAGAAATCATGTACTTGTGCTTCAAGACTAATGTTTGAAAGGCATATGGGAAGAATTCTGAACTATTCCACCAAAAGAAGATGGCTGACACACTGGTGAGGTCCAAGACTAATTAGTCCAAGTGCTAAGAAAATGAAACAAAACCACCGATTGCCTAGCTGACTCTTTATGATTTTGACAGGTGAAAAAGAAGGAACTAAAGAAGTTTGACTTTCAGGGAACATACTTACTTTCAACAACAGCTGCATTTCCCAATATATTCTGCAACACACAAAGCAAATCAGAGGCCATACAAAAAAAAAAAGGGAGAGAGTTAATGAGACCTGTCAAAAGTTCCAGCCCTCAGAGGAATAGATTCAGGACAGCCATTTCCAGAGGCATTATGATGACAGCCCCCTTCCTTCTCCAGACATTCCCTCAGTCTTTATTCATTGGGGAGGTTCCTGTGGCTACTGTCCCACTAAAGTGCTTTCAAATGCTGGTCATGGCTTCCATTTAAGAACTTGGGTGCCTTCGCACTGCCAGCTCTGCTCCATGCCAGATTGCTGAGCTGTGGACCATCTCCATTCACTTCTACCTTTCACCTTGTCATAAAAAGAGGGCTTGCCTGTGCTGTTTGTTTCCTTCTTCTTCAGAGTTGGAGCTGCAGCATAGCTCTCTTGTCCCCCCATTCCCAAACAAAACTGGAAGCTACCAGAATAAATTAACAACCTCAAAGTAAACTAAAAATCCATCCCAGAGCCCCAAAACCCCCCACATTTCCCCACTAATTAGTGGAGGAGTTCTCTTCCACTAATCTCTAGGGTCTCAACAAGCACAGTCTCTCTCCTCTTTCATCATGATCCAAAAGCAGCCACATGCCTGAATCTTTCTTCCCCAACACAGGAGACACATCTTCCCAAACAAAAGCCCAAAGCAAACAGGAAACCATAAACTTGCTCAATAGACCTTTCCCCTCTCAAAACATGTTATTTCTTGGCAGTGCTTATTGTCTTAAACTGACGGATGAGGGTACTCAGAGCTGGGGGAAGGTTTTATTTTCATTAAATTTATTACCTCTTGCAACCCTCTACCCCACTTTCCAGATCTGGCCAAACTCAGACTGCAACACTGGTTTGGGGAAAGTAGGTGGACTGGAGGGGTTAAAAGATTCACATATCTAGAATATAATCCTAGATGTATTGTAAGAAAGGCCAGAAATCTTGAGGTTAACTAAATGGCGTGTGAAGGGTAGAGGATGCGACAGTTAACAGTGTGAGTGTTGATGAAATCACCTAAATAATCATGTTTGTGGCTGAACTGCAGAGGAGGTTGAGGAGAATTATGTGCGAAAGAGACAAATGTCATACAGTGCTGAAGGTTGTCTTTGAGAGTTCTTTGTGGAGGGGATCCCAGTATATTTTAGTAGCTTCACTGGTAATACCATAAAAAGTAGAGATTATTTGGATATTAACAGCAGAAATATAAAACATTATCTGTGGAGAAAAAGTAATTAGGAGTGAGCTGTTTCTTGGGAAGATGGTTATGGAAGATAAAGGGAGGCACCAAGGTAGAAAAAAAAGCTCCAAGAGATGGGAAAAAGGATAATAAAGTATGCACACTAGCTGGTCAGGGGTAGCTGACTGCCAGGTCAGCCACGTCTTCTATTCAACCATGAGCAAATGTCATGAACAAATGATGGTGAGGTTGATTCTTCTCATCTATCTCAGGCTATCCTATTCACATCTGATGACAACGTGACTGACTCTTCACCTGTGCATGTTTCTTCCTTCTCCTAGTCTATAGGCAGAGTAAGTTAATTCAAGTGACAGTTAGATTCCTGGTTTTTTGTGTGATAAGAGAAATCAAAATGATGAGATTTGATAGGAAAAGCTGAGATGTAACTTGATCTTCCTTAAACACATGTAAAACACAAAAAATGCAATTACAAAGCATGGACTAGCAACGTGGCAGAGTTCATTTGATATAATGGAAGAAAGAAAAGCTTTCAAGTACTGTTTGATAAAACCTGAAGGGACTATAAAACCTTCAGGGACTTAGTACATTTTCCTCATCAGATTTATCTGGGGATAGAAGATTATCTCCACTAATTAAAAGCCATTGCATCTTTTGGGTCTCATAAGGACTTCTGTATTAGTCATTCTCTACTGTAATAAATTCTTCAAAGCCTCAGGAAAAGGTGGGAGCATAAAAGAGCAAGTGTAAGGATCTTCAAGGTCGCTGATGTTTATTGGCATGTGTGCTGGGAGTTTGTATTAATGTTTCTATTATTTGATCTCAGTCAGTTCACAGACATGTTTATTAGCAACATAAATTTAAAAAGCATGAAGCGCTGGTGTGTTGCAAGCTTGCCAAACGTAAAGCTGTGAAAAAATTTGTCTTGCCTATAGAAAACTAAGTTACATTAAGCTAATAATTCAGGTTCTTACATATGTCTTGATTTCCACTCTTTTTCAACCTATTGTTTCTATGACAGTTTGTAAAGTGAAGAGAATAAAAAGTAAAAGTATTCCACTAAACAAAAGGAAATACTGAACTACTGATAAATGTTAGGGCTTCTTTTAGCATATCTGAAAGCCATAGCAAATAACAAAAAATTCATGCTTTATATTTGTTCTTTTTGCTTTTGTTGCTGGAAAGCATCTTCATCAAAGTTCCCATTTAATTTGTAAATGATCTAATTCATCCAATATGGGAAAAATCCAATTAATTTTGGTACAATTATCTGTTACCTAAGAGGAAGGATTTATGACACTTTGAGATAAACAGCAACACTAGAAAAACATTTATAAATCTGATACATTTAATAGTTTGATAACATGGAAAGTTGAGAAAGAAAGGAACATTCAAGACCTTTTTATCTTTCTTTTCCAAATGTTAAAGTATTTTTCAACTCTAAAAATCATCCTTGAATAACTCTTAAAGGATATTTGGCATATTTGATTAACCATTCACGAAAATGTATCCATGGTTTTTAATAAATTTTCTGGAAATAAAAATTACAAAAAATTTGCAGCCAAAATATTTGAATTCAGGATATTATGATGTTTCAGAAACTTCTAATGATATTGCTAGTCAATGCTACAGCCTAAGTCAGAATTCAAAAATTGTGTTAAACACATTGTGTTTAAAACAAAAATTTGTAACCAATTTTGGACACCAGATTTATTATCTTTCAGTACTACAAAACTTTAAAATTTGTCTTTTTCTTACGGATATTATTAATGTAGAATAGATTATTTCCACATTTCCTTCTTAAATGCACATCTGAAATCTTAATGCACAACTTAAATGCATTAAGAATTTATTTTCTTATGCTTCTGATCTTCTCAGTGAGAATCAGGTACACACTTTTGAAGGCAAAATTGCAAGCTGGGCAGCCAGGTAATATGAAAGCACAAATTCTGTACATATTAGAATTTAAATTCATTGTTTCTGGTGATATGTCTACTAAGACAGAGTAGGTTTGTGATTTCTGTCCCCTGTCAATAACATCTTGAAGCAGATTATGAGTAATAGACAAATAATGAATATTTTAGTTTCATTACTGTCGCCTCAAAGCTGCTTTATTTTCTACATACTTCCAATAACAAGGACATAAATTTCCATGTATCCTGCTTCTTTATAGTAATAAAGTATCTCAGGGACTGAAACATGTCCAGAAGATCCATACATTCACTGGGCTTTCTTTTCAGAGAGGAATCTGAATGCATTGATCCTTTAATTTTGATAAAAAGAATCACCAAAGTAATGAACCAATGATAAAATAATCCCTTCATTTGATGCTATCAATCTATTCCAGAAAGAATTGTATCTTTCTAATACAAGCATAGAAAACTGAACATAACTTTATTGTACTGATGCATCTCATCCAAGTTCAAAGACAATAAAGCAAAGCAATATGGCAGGACCTGGGTTTTATGGCTCACGCCAATAAAGTCAGTGGAGCAGTGATAATTTATATTAATTGGTAGCTTGTGCCAAAGCGTACACCAAGGTCCTAGTTTTATTACCTCTAACAAACCATAGTTTTGCCAATTAATTGTGATACATGATGTTTAAAATACATGTGTTTTGTTAATAAATTGTGATGTCCACAGCACATGTTTTAAGGGACCTATTTGATGAGACATTGTTAATAACAATGAACATGGAACACCAGGGAAGTAAAAGAAAACCTTTGAGTGTGCATGAGAAAACCATATAGAAACATTCTGTTGTTAAATAAGCCAGTAAAACAAATCTCAAACTACAAAGTATGACAAAAGCACCTTCTGTTCTTTTACATGTAATTTAATAAAGGCTATTAGGAGAAGTCTGCTACTTCAAGAGCATCTGGTCAAAGGAGTCACAAAACAACACAAAGAGGCAATCCTGAACAATAAGTGATAAGGGAGGTCACGATGAGAACAAGTTTGGTTATCTGCATTAATAAGTACAGATATGTGGAGTGTGACACACAGTCGTAAAACCTGGCCAATTGACATTAACAAATACAGTAACCAGAAACAACCCGCTTAGTCACACTAACTGGCAAGGAATCAAGACACTGCAGGCAAACAGGGACTTTGCAATGGATGAGGATGCAAACCTGAGAGTCTAGGTTGTAGGAGGAGGTTAGTGAGACTATGCCAGCTGATGAGGCAGGAGAAGGGGAGCAGAGAGGAACAAAGGAGGAATAAACAGAAAAGTGTTTATTGGAGCTAGTCAGTATGTTTTTCTGGCTAAACCATGCACCTGGCCAAAACAGTTTCTCCTGTCTTAAACATTGCTCTCATTAAATCTTTTGTGAACAATGTGTCTGCCTGAACTCATTCCTTATTGAGCACACATATGTGTGAATGTTTGTGCAGTGCAAGGACTCGGTGCCAGCTGTATGGGGTATTAATGTGAGAAGACTGGATGCCAGATAATGGAATCAGAGTAGGGTTGTGGGTGCCCCTAGACCGGAGTCTCAGCATTAGTTACTGTAGTCAACATGGCTCCATAATCTCCAGCCACTGAGGAAGGAACGGTAACTGTCATGACAGAAGATTATTAACAAAACAAAAAATGAGAATAAAGTTTATCAAAAAGCAATACATAATTAACTAAGGACATTAGATTTTTGCCAAATTCACATCACAAATATTTTCCCCATTAATTTGAATCTTACATCCCACCTAAGAAAGATTTTGCCTTTAATTTAGTACTGCAAAAATGAGGAAAGCATATCAAAATATGGATGAAGGAAGAGTTCATTCCAGACTATATTCCCAAGCAATCTCTTCTAGTTGTTTCAGCAGAAAACAAAATTTCCCCTGATGGTTACACATAATAACTAAACGTGCTTTTTCAAAACCATAAAAATCAACAGACAAGGAAGTGATAATGTATGCTTAAGGAAAAGATAATGAGGATAAAAACTTTTCAGAGAAAAGTTGGATGCTGCTTTTTCTGGGGTTTTCTGTGTATTCTACACCATCCACAACCTGCTAGAAACTGCACACAATCATACAAACACATATGAGCATATAGACGCTCTGTTTATCTGGTGCTTATAAGACAGTAAAGCTTTTTGTTTCAAATGAAAGAGAAAAGTGTTTCATTAACATAGAATTTTATGGTTATTTGTGCTGAAGGAAAAAGACTGCAAAAACGCAGTAAACATCCAGCAGAAAAATATCTCCCATAAGTTTTTTTAATCTTTATTTTTTGTTGATTTTGAAATACTTGTATAGTTTATCCCTTCCTCTGTTCCTTCCTGCAGACATACAGGTACAGAGTGTTAGGTGTTAGGTCACACCTTGAGTACTGTATCCAGTTCTGGGCCCCTCAACTTAAGAAGGACATTGAGGTGCTTGAACGTGTCCAGAGAAGGGCAACGAGGCTGGTGAGAGGCCTCGAGCACAAGCCCTATGAGGAGAGGCTGAGGGAGCTGGGAT
>JAOXOE010000343.1:40382299-40438094 GCA_028565055.1 Phoeniculus purpureus
TAGGTGATCCTGCTGTGGCAGGGGGATTGGACTAGATGATCTTTCGAGGTCCCTTCCAATCCCTAATGTTCTGTAATCTATGTGTCTTTTAAATAACTCAAGGGATGGTGACTCCACCACTGCCCTGGGCAACCTGTTTCAGTGTTCAACCCCATCCTAACATCCTATTGCAATCTGCCCTTCTGTAATGGAAAACCATTACCCCTCGTCCTATCGCTTCAGGCCTTTGTAAACAGTCCCTCTGCAGCCTTCTTGTCCCTTCAGGTCACACAAGTGCTACCTTACACTCTACATGAAGCAGAAGAGTCTCTATTTTTAGTAGAGTTCTTGCAGAAGCCAATAGGATGTTAGTCATAAACTTAAGATTTCTTGCAGAATTGAAGTTTCCCAATTTATTTGTTCAAATTTCAACAGAGAAAAGGAAGCTGGCTTGAAACAGAGGACTAGTGAATTTAATACATTATTTTGAGGGCTTGAGTTTTCACTTGATGTGAACCATATTGTGTGATTCTCAGCCAGGAGATACGATGAAAACTCTCCAAAACTTACAACAGCCATTAGCGCCGTCTAAATTTGTGCCTTGCTCCTACGTAACTGTTGGCTGAAGATAGAGGCAATCCATCTTCCTAGTTGGTGTAAAGCCCTTTGTTGTCTGCTGATGGACTGGTGTAAATCATTGTCTTTTGGAGCTCACAATAGCCTATTTATTTTTGTAGAGTCAAGAGGCTTGTAATTTAGTTTGGTTTTAATTTACATCGTGTCCAGATAATGTCTACTATTGTGCCCAGAGTCTACAGTTGTTGAGTCAAGAAACAATTTATTGTTGTTTCAGCAAATCTCTGAGTAGAAAGCACATGGTGAATCTGGCCACACTTCTCTCAGAAAGAAATTGCTTTCTTTATTAGCTTTCCATTCCCTTTGTCCTTCTCTGTTTCCTCCCTTCCTCCATCTCACAGAACATTAGAAAGGACCTCGAAAGATCTTCTAGTCCAATCTCCCTGCCACAGCAGGATCACCTAGACCAAGTGGCACAGGAACATGTCCAGATGGGTTTTAAACATCTCTCCTCATAAGGGAGGTGTTCCACTTCCTTCATCATCCTCGTTGCTCTACACTGGACTCCCTCCAGCTGCTCCGTGTCCTTCTTGAACTGAAAGGCTCAGAACTGGACACAATACTCCAGATGTGGTCTCACCAGGGCAGAGTAGAAGGGGAGGAGAACCTCTCTCGATCTTCTAACCACCCCCGTTCTGATCCACTCCACGATGCCGTTGGCCTTCTTGGCCACAAGGGGGCGCATTGCCGGCTCATGGTCATCCTGCTGTCCACCAGCACCCCCAGGTCCCTTTCTCCTGCACTGCTCTCCAACAGGTCAGTCCCCAACCCATACTGGTACCTAGGGTTGCTCTTGCCCAGATATCAGACTCTACACTGCCCCTGTTAGATATATATGGGATAGACACGAGGGGCTAAATCCCTGAAGAACTTTAAGTTTCAATCAAGTGGAGCATATTGGAATGTTTCCAGCTAAATTTCACCTGGAATGAAGCATATAAATCCATAATGGAACTAGCCATAATAAGACACCCTCTTTTGGCTTGCTTCTCATCCTCGAGGCTTTTGAACCCAGTAGCACCATTCAGCTTAATATCAAAAGTCCTGGTGGAACACAAGTTTGCTTCTACTTGACTGCAGTAAACGTGGAAGGCAGTCTGGCAGAAGCATTCATAAACCTTCAATGCAACACAAGCACAAGCTGTGTGTTAGCGATGTTCAATCTGTCCCCCTTGTCCTCTCAGTGAGATTTCTCCTACGTGTTCTGGGAACATCTCTGGGCAAGGTCTCCTCTCAAAACACAGCTGTGGAGACTTCTTTGGACACAGTCAGCACAGTTCACTCACACAACACAACATCTACTCTTTAGTATCTCCAAGGGCAGCTCCACAAACTCCCTGGGCAACTGGTGCCAGTGTTTGGCCATCCTCCGAGTAAAAAGCGAGCTCTTTCTGTTCAGCTTGAATCTTGTCTAACTTGACCATTTCCTCTCACCTCGTCGCTGGGCACCACTGGAATGTCTGGCTCTCTTTTCATCCCCTCCCATCGGGTAGTTACTTATTCACATAGATAAGATCCCCATGAGCCCTGTGGTAGTTTGAACATTAACCAGGTGGGATTTAAACGGAAGACCTTCTGCTTGTAAGACTGACTCTGTTTCCATGGAGATGTGGCAGCCGGATATCCCCTCCCACAATCCTATCCAGCAAAGGCAGTTGTGGAATTCAGAACTTCCGCTGCTCTCAGACTTCCGCCTGCTCCGTTCATCCACTTCCTCATGGATTATGTTTTGCTGCTGCTGCTGCCGCCCCTTGCTGCCACGCTGGACCCCACAGCCAGATCATGCCGCATCAATATCCAGCACACTCTTCACAGCCATGGACCACTCGTCATCCCCATTGACTTCTCCGGAACGGCCTTTCACCTGCAGATGCACACCAGGAGCGGTTGGGTTAATATCATGTTCTGCTGGAGTAACCTCTGCCACAAACTCACCAGCAACACAACGGCCAACATCAGGCTGCGGGACGGGAAGCTGGAGCTCAGCAAAGCCTCAGCCGGGTACTACCGAGCCCAGAACAGTTTAGACAACACCTGCCTGATGCTCATTGAGCTGCAGGGACCATTTCTGACTCATGCACCATCTCCAGAGGCCCAAACATCCATGGGTTGGGCTGATCCACTGTTGTACATTGTCATCGCGGGGGTGATTGCCATCATCATCACTGGTTCTGCCTGTGCCGCCAGGATCCGGCAGAAGCTCAAGCGCATCTCCTCTCGCATCTGGAAAGGAGTTCAGAGGTGGGGTCCCCCAGGACAAAGCCTTGAACGCAAATACTTCTGCTTGACAGTGTCTCCCACTGAACCAAACAAGCTCTTTTTGAGCCCGTTCACTAAAATCCAAATGGGATTTTTGCAGAAATGGGTGTTTAAAAAAAGCTGTGCAAGAGAGGAGGACAAGAGTGACCTTGTTCTGAGTCTCCCTGAGCACTGAAAACGTGAAGCCAAGTGTCACGGTTGTAAAAACCAAGCAGAGTCCATAGGTTTGATTTGTGCGTTATCCACAGAAAGTTTCCATTCGGAAGAAAACTTCTGGCCCTTCCCTCTTGTTTACCTTCGGGTTCTGGCTGCTCCAGTGTTCCTCCTCCATCTTGGATGTTGCCTAGCCTGTATTTGGAGACAACACCTGTTTCTGTGGTGATTTACAGTGGGAGAAGAGCTTTGTCTGGACTTCCCTAGCCTGCAGCGCTCCTTGTTTGTTCGGAGCGACCATGGTCTCCAAACTTTGGAAATTTATGAGGATCAAGGCTAATTCTTAAAATGTCTGACCTGGGGGTAGTTGGGCAGCCACTGTAGCTTCAGAAACAAAAGAGGAAGTCATTGGAAACTGTCTACTTCGGGGGCCTTCTGGACATTTTATTTCAGTCACGTAGGAGCATTGTGACCAATTCCCGTGTGTCTGTGTGTCAGTCTTCTATGGGAAGTTTTCTTCTCTTTGGTGTGTGGGGGTGAAGTAAAGTGTCTTGTTGTCTTTTTCCCCAAAATTGACTCTGTTGTTTCACTGTCTGCAAATTCATAAGTGGTTTTGTTAAACCCTCCTTTTGTGTCTGACACTTTAGATGGGAGGTCTTGGTTGGTGCCAACCCAGGTGGGATGCATGAGGATCCAGTCAAGGATGCCTACAGTATGACACCACCACCACTCTGGCCACTGCACCAGGCTGAACAGTTCTAGCTCTCCCAGCCTCTCATACGTGAGATGCTCTAGTCTCTGTGTCATCTTCATGGCCCTTCACTGGACTCCATCCAGTAAGACCATGCCTCTCATGAGCTGGGGAAATAGGTGCTGTTCTCCTGACCTGGCACAGAAAGGCCAAGAAAGATGGACAAAATCTTGAGCCTGCTTAGGAAGCCTGAGGACAAAAGACCAGGGACAGGTTTTGGACAATCAAACCCAGTTGACAAACTGCCATGAACATACAATCCCAGATGCAGCAGAACAGAACTCAGCTGAAAATTACATGACAAATATTTTAACATCTAACCCGGCACAGTCTGTTCATACTGGGTCAGGAATGTGTCTGAGATAGCTGCAGCATGTTTCATTGAATCTCATATTGCCTGCAACTGGTTTCCTATTTGACACTGGAATAGAAATGACATGAACCGAGAAGACTATTTATTTTTATCATTTGTTTTCTCAGTCTTTCTCTGAGTACTCTGAGGGGGAGAGTTTTCATAAAAGCAAGTAATACCTTAACAGATAAAAATACAAGAGCTGCTAATGACAGTAATTTAGTAGTTTTAGTTAAAAAAAACCCAAAACATTAAATACTCTGTATGTCACGCATTTCCAGCATGAGACTGCAGATGTAATCGATATTCTCCTCCCTCTCTACTCTACCCTGCTGAAAGACATCTGGAATCTTGTGTGCAGGTCTGGCCCCCTCAGTTCCAGAAGGACACAGAACTGCTGGAGAGAGTCCAGCACAGAGCCACAGAGATAATGGAGGGGAACATCTCCCTTATGAGGAAAGGCTGAGAAAGCTGGATCTTTTTAGCTTGGAGAAACAGAGACTGAGGGGTGACCCTGCTAATGTTGATAAATGTGTGCAGTGTGGGTGTCAGGAGGATAGAGCCAGGCTCTGCTCAGTGGCATCTAATGACAGGACAAAGGGCACCAGGTGTGAGCTGGAACATAGGAGGTTCCACATCAATATGAGAAGGAATTTCTTCCCAGAGAGGGTGACGGAGCACTGGAAGGGGCTGCCCAGGGAGGTTGTGGAGTCTCCTTCTCTGCAGACATTTAAAAGCCCCCTGGACACATTCCTGTGTGACTTGATGTAGATGATCCTGCAGTGGCAGGGGGATTGGACTGGATGATCTTTCAAAGTCCCTTCCAATCTCTGACATTCTGTGACACTGAGAAAATTGTTCAAACAGTAGAAGAAAGCCACCATTTGAGCCTACCAGGAGTTAGCCATTAGCGTGGCTATGGTAAGATGTCTCGGGTATCACTAGCTAATACCTCAGTCAAAATAAATCCACTTTGTCACGGTCTCTACACTGTTGGGGAGTTTTGGTTAAACCAAAACCTTTCCACAAGCTGTACTGGTTAGTAGATGAGGTATATAGTGTATTTATATAATATATTTAGTCTAGAGAAGAGGAGGCTGAGAGAAGACCTTATTGCTCTCTACAACTACCTCAAAGGAGATTGCAGCAAGTCTGGTGTTGGTCTCTTCTTCCAAATTACTAATGACAGGACAAGACCTAACGGCCTCAAGTTGCATCAGGGGAGGTTTAGATTGGATCTTAGGAAGAAATTCTTTTCTGAGAGAGTGGTTGAGCACCGGAACAGGCTGCCCAGGGAGATGGTGGAGTTCCCATCCCTAGAGGTGTTTAAAAACCTAGTAGCTCAAGCACTTGAGGCCATGGTCTAGGGGTTAGGGAGCTGTTGGGATGAGGGCTGTACTTGATGATCCTGGAGGTCCTTTCCATGATTCTATGATTTTATACATATAGGTATGTACATTTTGCCAGGTTGATAGATGCATCTGGAGGGGGCTTGTGAAAGGATCCTAAAAGCAGGTCTGGGTTGGAAGCTCCTGCTAACACAACAGACACATTTCCAGTTCCATATTCCAGGGGATTTGACAGCATCAGGAGACACAAACCACCTATATTGCCTGGAACAACTAAGCTCTGTAATTTTTTATCTTCATTTTAGATCAATCTAGCAATAATAAACTGATTCTTAGGGTTCCTGGCAGGCTGCCTCAGTATGAGAAATATTTAAACGAAGGATCATTGTTTAAACGAAGGATCATTGAGCCAGACTTCTCCTCTAGCTCTGGGAGGTTTGGACTGTGGTGACTTCTTGCTCTTGGCCATCCCCTCATCGTGTTATTTATTTGTGGCATTTTGTGTAAGAGCTCCTATGCAAATTATAGCTTGGAGTCTGTGTCTGATGGAGAGCAAGAATTGCCTTGTGCTGTTCCCCCAGTGGTGAGTCTGCTTCAGTGTCACTTAATAAATCACTGTTCCAAGCACAAGAGGAAAAAAATAGAAGAATGTTGGAAATTTAAAATTGGATCTTTTCTGTCATTCTTCTCTCATCACAAATAAACCAAACAGAAAAGAAAGACGCTTGTGGTCCTAGAAGCCTTTGGATTGTTATAATTACTAACCAAAACCTCCAATAAGCTGCCAACCAGACTACTTTCCTCAAGCTTATTATTCCATTTCTGCTTCTGCCATTTAACTCCTCAACTGTAATATTTCCATGCAAACAGCACAGTGTGCCCAAAATATCTTATCATACAGTAGAGAGAAAACAAACTTCTGCAGGGAGGACACTGTATCTCTTTTCCCCCATATGGCTGCAACTATGTAAAACCAAACTGGTTTACCTCTTGGCAAGCGGGCGGGATTCCTAATGAGCCAACACACAGAAAACAGATAAAATTAAGAGATGAACACCAGAGCTTATTTTATTCTCTTTCCCCATCGTGCCTTGTCCAGCTCATACCTCCCCGTTATTACCACTAACTACAGATATTTGTCAATGACATTTCAATCACACCACTGGTAGACAAGCCCCACACACTGATGAAGACTTAATGCCTCTTCCCCATATTCATGGTACCAAGACTTTCCGTCTGGATCTCTGCTCCAGTTTCCTCCTCGCTTTGCCAAGTACTTGTTGATTCTTATCTGACAGCTTCTTTTCCACAACATGCTTCATATTACTTCACACTGTCTTTGTACTTTCCCCAGGCTTCTTCTCCACTTGACTTGTCCTGTTTCTCTAGACGTCCCTTTCAAACACTCTTCTGCAGCAGAGGCTTCCCCCATGCCTTTACTTCACGTTCTTTATCATTATTCCCTTACACGAGTCCATAATTCCTCAGTTTGACCATTATACAGCTGGAAAAACCCACGGTGGGGGTGGTGTTGGGGAAATACTGCATCTCAGATTCCTGTAGAACCAGTGATTTTGAATTGATGCATCCTGCACAAGTGGATGGGCACTGTTAGCTGAACAACGGGTGCTGCCCATTGACAGATATCCTTCTATATCCCAGTTACTTTTCTCAACAATGTAGAATTAACACACAGAGGTTGTGAAAGAGAAGAGGGCTTTGCTGGCTTTCTCCACGGGATCAACTCAGAACCTGTAGAGCTAGTGAAGATAAAAAGTACATGGTGGGTTACTGAAATCTCTGGGCTTAAACCAACCCAACGGACATCTCTTAGTGGGAGCATTCAACAATCCCACTGAGTCTGGCTCTACAGGAGTAAAGCATACACTTGATAGACCACTCATCATGTTCAATATATAATTTCACCTTTTAGTCTCCCCCCCTACCCCAGGAAAGATTTTTAGTTCCTCATCATCTTTCAGCTCTGCTGACTTCTAACGAGGCTTTTTGGGGATTTTTTTTTTCCCTGAGCTGGTTTTGGTGGTGAGTAGGAGTGAAGAAAGAAATTCAATAAGGCTGCAAGCAATTGCTGTCCTGGCAGTGTGTATTGCTTTTCATTCTGGAATTGGCATCAGGGTCCTCCAAGTAACACAAACTCATCCTTTTTGACAGAATTGACATATAAATTATATAACAAGATGCAGTCAGATTGGGTTGGGGCGGGGGATGAGGATTGAGTGAAGTTGAAATGGAAATCTCCATTCACATCAGTGACATTCCTTCACTGTTCTAATAAAAGAAAGCAACTTTGATGCAAAAGGTTTCTGTGGCCCTTCACAAAGTGCAGTGAAAATTGGAAATGCCATGGCTAAGTTAGGTCCCTCAATCTATAGCTGGACCTAGCAGTAACAACTTCATCATCGTGAGTGTCTGACCTCTCAGAAATCTTGTTTGCTTGATGGGCAGAGCGCTGCAAATTATTTGTAGCTTTAAGCCAAGCAAGTGATTTTAGCTGAAACTGTATATTCTTTGAGAACACTGATTGAATTGGTACAAGAAACTAATATCTACCCATGCTAAAAGCCAGAAGAGATGCTTGTCTTTGTTTCTTCTAACTTAATTTAAACCTCCTGGAGCCCCACAGAAATTCTCTGACATTCCCCATGTTTTATATTCAAATCACACAATATATTGGACTATAATTTTCATTACTTCCACCAAATGTTTTCAAAGCTTTGGAAGTTGTCTGTCCTGAGTGATTTCCAGATCCTTCAGGAAGATTTCTAAGGCAGTATGAAGTGAGGAGTGGAAAGGAAAGGAATATTCCTACATAGACATTAAGAAAGTTATGGCACCAACCAAATCATCTCTGGTTAGAAATAAACCTGCAGAAAAGAAACAAACAGGTTGCTCTCTATTCTATATACTGCTCAAATTTCCACGTTTCCTCCCAAATTACTAACGATGGGATGAGAAGAAATGGCCTCAAGTTGCATCAGGGGAGGTTTAGATTGGATCTTAGGAAGAAGTTCTTTATTGAGAGAGTGGTTGGACAATGGAACAAAGGGAGGTGGTGGAGTCACCATCCCTGGAGGTGTTTAAAAAACTAGTAGCTCGAGCACTTGAAGCCATGGTCTAGGGATTAGAGAGCTGTTGCGATGAGGGCTGGACTTTGATGATCCTGGAGATCTTTCCAGCCATGATGATACTATGATTCTATATAAACCAGAGAAGGAAGAATGACAGGTTTATGTAGGATAAGCTCTTCCTGTGTAGATGCCTTTTTTACATTTTTACTGTGTAAATCACCTCATGCCTCCTCCAAAACACATCAATCTGTCACAGTGGGAGGAAAAATGCTCCTTAAAATAGTAAGAATAAGAAAAATAACCCCAAGTTAAGTATCATCATTATCAAATAACACACTGCATTTCTGTGGCCCTACTGTACAGGGATATGAAAACACACTGAAATAATTATTTAGCATCCCAGTACTCCAAAAAGGTTCTTCACATCCTAATTCCTAAGTGCAGACACAAAGATTATGTGTTTCTGTTTTTGTGAGATTAAATAAGAAATCTGTGTTTAATCTTAACGTTGCCACTAGCAGCCTCATCATTCAGTCACAACATCAATACCTCTACAGTCAATAAACGGCTCTTTGACACAGCAGTTTATCCCCAAACATCATAATCTCTGATCACAAAGGACAAGTGTTCCTGACGTAGGTATAAAAAGATAGTCGTCCTAAATACTTCCACATGGCCCAGGCTCATTATTGGAACCATAGAACCATCAAGGTTGGAAAAGACCTGCAAGATCATCAAGTCCAACTGTCCTCCCTACAACCTCGAACCACTAAACCATCTCCCAGAACACGATGTCTGCCTGTTTTCTGAACCTTTCCAGGGATGTTCCCTCCACCCCATCCTGTTCCAAGGCCTCTTCCACTCCATCAGTGAAGACATTTTTCCTATTATCCAATTTGAACCTCCCCTGGCACAGCTTGACCCCTTTTCCTCTTGTCCTATCACTAGTCACTAGGGAGAAGCAGCCAGTATCATAGAAATTACATGGTTTTGCTCTTGGTAAAGCACTACTCATTCTCCTACAAGATGGAAATAATCATCAGCATGCTTGCAGTCTTGCCTTTGCATACACTTAAGTTATTCCATAGAGGCTGCATTATACAAGTAAAGAGGTTTCTTTACAGTCCATCAGCTGGTTGCTTAGTCATGGCAACGAGTGGGTTCCACCATTCTTCCAGGTGTCCTTTCTAAAGGTACGGGATTCATTAACCCATCTGGAGGGAGCTCACATCCACCTCCTGTGTAGTTTCACTGGTGGTCTGCTCTTGGTACTAATCCCCAGAGTATGCAGTTACCCACTGGCCTCAGAAGTCTTCACTATGAGGTCAGTATCCACTTGTAGCCAGCTTTATTTACAGACAGTTCACACACCAAATCCTCTGCTGAAAGCCAAGTCTATTTTTCAGCCCTGCTGTGCTCGCAGTGACCTCTTTCCCTCACTTATTCCTAGTTCTGCCTTACAGCAATGCCTGCTGTCAGTGCCTTTTGTTGGCCATAAAAATCTTGTGACCACTCTGAGCAGAAAATACTGTCTGCCTTTCCAAGCTGCTGGTGGGTTTTTATTAAACCTTTAATTTAAAGCACAGCTCACAAGCATCTGATTTAGCTTTCCTCTTAAATATTAAATGCTATGCAATGAATTATCAGCTAATTGCAGAGAAGATTAGGAATTCCTCACACCATTCTTCTACTTGCAGATGCACTAAAAGGAACACATTACCAGCAGCAGCACCATTGCCCTTACCACTACCCTCCTCTTTTAATTAAAAAAAACCTTGAATGAATGGAATTTTTTTCAGGATTAATTTCTGATGGCACCTCCACAATTAGGAGTTCAGAAGACATTTATTGAAGCTATTAAAAATTTTATTTAGAGGATTACAAACATGACAAAAGCTTCTCTAAATCAGACTAGCAAGGGAACATTTTGAGGCTCAGAGAATCATGACTTCACAAGTTATCCTTGATGATTAAACAAGATAAAAGTAGGAAAACTTGGAAACATAACACTAACTCCTCAAATTTACTGAAAAAATAAACCTATGTTATTTAAAAGTCTTTGCAGCAGAAGCTGTCATCTTTGTTTTCACCATCTTCCACTTTTCTTCCCTTCCAAAAAAATAAAAGGCAAGAAGTCTTAAAAGTCTTCCCTCAACCTTTTCAAGGACTGCTTTCAGCAGCTGCTACAGATATTTTTGTAAAAGCTGAGCCAAAGCAAGAGGCACAGAGTGGACCTTATCTGTATGGGATTGAAAGAGAACAGCTACTCTTGGGAGATTTATAAAGTACTGCTACTAATGAGACTGCTGAAGCTTAGTCAATGCAAAGTTATGACAGAAGTTGCAATTGTCATACTAGAAGGAAACTTCATCTGGCAAGCTTCAGCCTTGCTCTGCTCTCCCCATGCAATTCAGTGATTATAACTCAAATATTTTGTGAAGAATTCTGGATTCACTGTGTGGGAATGGCTGTGTTAGTGATACCTGTGGTGACAAGCTCTGCTGTGCATGTGCTTTGCTACACAGAACTGCGTGGCAAAAGGCTTTCACCTACCACCCATCAAACCCAGGCCAGGTCTGGGCCATTCAAGAGAATGGTTTTAACACCATCACCTTAGAACAGGACACACATTCCTCTCCCAATGGACAGCCGTCTTTACATGCTTTTAAAGAGCAACACAAACATTAACACAACTCCTAGGTGGAGACAACTGACAGAAGTAGCACAAGTAATTGTTTTTAAGAATTTTTTATCTGAAATCAGGATTTCAGAAGATTTTAACTTTAGTTACTTGACTTACTTGCAGGTACCAAACATGCTGGCCATGAATTTTGCTCTGAATTTTACATTATGTGTAAGATTTCTAGTTTAGTGAATAGACCAGCAAGAATCTCTTTCTCGACTGTGATACAAACTTCCATGTTCAGAATTCTCCACTCTGGAACCCTCCTGCTGAGGGTGTAATGTGTTCTGTACATCAGGTGTTTCTGTGATCGCTGCTCCACAGTTTAAAAGATAGTTGGGGATCATATTGGTTTTGCACTACTACCTCACTCCAAAATATAAAAATCAATCCACAGAAATGTTAGCTTTACAATTTCCATAAGCTGAATAAACTGCACCCTCCAGGCTTCCTAAAAAGGACAAGATTAGAGCAATTCAAACGATCAGAGGACTGGAGCACCTCCTCTATGAGGTGAGGCTAAGCAAGTTGCCATTGTTCAGCCTGGACAAGAGGCGGCTCCCAAGTGACCTACCAGCAGCTTTCCAGTATCTGAGAGGGCTACAAAAAAGCTGGAGGAGGGTTTTTGACTCAGATGCACAGCAAGAGAACAATGGGAAAGGGTTACAGACTTGAAGAGGGGAGACTGAGGTTGGCCATGAGGAACAAATTCTGTGCTTTTAGGGTGGTGAGATGCTAGAACAGGTTGCCCAAGGAAGCTGTGGCTGCCTCATCGCTAGAAGTGTTGAAGACCAGGTTGGCTGGGGCCCTGAGTAACCTGCTTTAGTGAAGGTGTCCCTCTGCCTCTGCATAGGGGCTGGAACTAGATAATCTTTAAGGTCCCTTCCAACCCTGGCCATTCTATGATTCTGTGATTATAAACAGCAACAACTAGTTACTCCATTTGTAAATATAGGATAAGCACTGAGTTTCTTCAGAGTTGGACAGAACCCTTTAAGAAAGGCCCTCTGAGACATCCACCAGCTCACTGGTGCAGAAATCCATTAATGCGGGTATACCATAAAAATGCTAATGTGCAGTACATGTGCAGAAGGCATTGCAACCACTTTGAACTGAAACTTTACACATGGAAAAAAGCCTCTCGAGCCTCAGAACTGTCAAAGGACTGATGTTTCACTCAGTGTCTGTGGGGAAGCTAACAAGAACTGAAGCAATTCTACACCCTACACCTATTTTCTCTATGCAGATGAAAGAAAGGTGAAAACACACCAGACTGGAACACCCTGGTAGCACAGTATTGTGCTCCCGAGATGAGAAGACTTTAACCTCTGTTTAAGTAAATTCTTGCTGTTAAAAGGAAAGCTGCATGTGGGCCATTTCCCTGCTGTTTACAAAAACATTCCAATTTTATCTCATTTTAAAATTCTTTAATTATTACACAACAGCACTTTTGTGCTTGTGTTATCAAACAGGGAATACGGCAATTACACAATCCGAATTGTTCTGAAGTGAGTGGTCTGAGCTCTAACAATATAGAATGAACCTACAGTTTGCAATTTAGTTCCTCTTGAGGAATAAGAAACTTGACATGAGGAACATGCTCTGCTCTGCAAAGGCAACCAGCTAATTTCAGGTCTGATCCAGATTCTTCATCTCCATCAAAGGATCCAATCCTATATGCTACGTGTACACAGCTCACTGTGCTGTGGTTAGCAGTTAGACTGCTGCTAGGCTGTTTAAGTCCTATCCTAAAGTTCCATCTGCTAGGCCAGCACCAACCTCTTGACAAAAGACATAATTAAGCAAAATAAACAGTGCTTATTAGATCAGCTCTCTGAAGACACTATAAGTGTTTTGGACAGGAGTACCACAAAATGTTAGGGGTCAGAAGGGATCTCTACAAATCCTTTAGTCCAATCCCCCCTGCCAAAGCAAGATCACCTAGGGCAGCCCACACAAGAACACATCCAGGCAGGTCTTTGTCTCCAGAGGAGACTCCACAGCCTGTTCCAGTGCTCCATCATCCTCACAGTAAAGACATTTCCCAGCTTGAGGTGGAATTTGTGTGCTATCTTATACCCATTATTTCTTATCCTATTACTGGGCACCACTGAAAAGAGATTATCCTCTTCCTTGACACGCACTCCTCAGACATTAGTAAGACTCCTCTCAGCCTTCTTTATTCCAGACCAAACAGCCCCTGTTCTCTCAGACTTTCTTCACAGGAGAGACATTGAAGTCCCTTAGTCATCCTTGCAGCTCTGCTGGACCCTCTCCAGTAGCGCCCTGTCTCTCTTGACCTTTCTGGAAAGCCCAAAACTGGGTACAGTATGCCAAGTGTGGTCTCACCAGGGCAGAGGAGAGGGGGAGGAGTGTTGCATGATAGTAAGAACTGGCCAAAGCACACATGCAGGAAAAAGTCTAAGAGCAGCTGCCTGCAGAAGCTGGCTACTGAATGTGCCAGTTCAGTGCCTACTGAATGTGAAACCTAATGCTTTCTGGAAGAAACAGGTTTGAAGACAGAAAAGGGTTTAAAAAGCTTTCAAATAAGAAGGGGAAAAGGTGCACGGTTTGAACAAAGTTAAGCCCACTTCAGCCTTAAATGCTATCTCTGCATACAGCCTTGTGTCTCTTTCATTCCAATGTTCAAGTTACCTCAATGACCAGTCACCACACTTCAGGAGAACCCTAAAATGAATCTTGGTGCTAGGATACATCCTGCAGTGCAAAGCAGCCGAGGAAACCAAGGGACCTATGAAACAAACTTGTGAAAAACCAGAACACACCTTCAAATCACGAAAGAGGAACAAAATAGGTGTTTGTTACTTGATGTTGGAATCGTGAATTTTGACTCCAGATTTCAAAATAGAAGCTTAAACCCCACCCAGCCCAGTTCCAAGTCAGATCTTTTGGAACACTTCCCCGCCTCCACCCCTCAACAAAAAGCTGAACTCTAGGACATGTTTAAGACTAGGTAAGGTTAAAAACCCCCATATTTAGAAGAGGAAAACTTCTGAAGCATGAGCACACAGATCTACCTAAATTATTCTACATGTAGATTACGGCAGGTTTGATCAGGACTGTAGGCTACACGTGCCTTCACTCTGCAAAGGTTCTGTGACAAAAAAATACATCAAAGTGCATAAATATATCTTGGTTTTGCTAAATGATCAGAGGGAAACCATCCCATTTATACCATCCACATTTTCTTGTGTGACATCTGTAACAGGTAACAAGTAATTCCCCACTTCCCAACTCAGACAGCTCTGCCAGCAGTAGCATCCTTCAGTACAAAGGAATCCAGCAGAATCACTTCAAATTTTGCAACTTTGATCCAAAAATGCTTTAGCACACCATTATGCTAAATAACCCACAAACAACATAATTAAGCATCTATTTCAATTATAGAGATGCACAGACTGTTAAAAGTAGCCAATTTTATTCAAATTATGTTAAATGGAACACAATTACCTTTTCTGAAAGTTAGATATAGTATTTTTATTCAAATGAAAACTGATTTCCCCCCCCCCAGTAGAAGTGTTTCAGTAGAAGCCAGAATCTTGAGTAGCCCAGTTAGGTGCCTAAAGAATAAATAAATAAGGATCAGTAGAAAATACTATATTATCTCTTAGTTTCTGAAGTTTACCAAACATAATAAAAAAAATTTGCTCTACTGTTTTATGGCTAAGTAGTGGGATTACTGTTAATTAGTGAAACCTGGAAAAGAGGAGGCTTCAAGGTGACCTTCCAGCAGCTTTCCAATCCCTGAAGGGGGCTATAAGAAAGCTGGGGGAGGGCTTTTGACATAGGTGCATAGCAAGAGGACAAGGGGAAAGGGTTACAGACTTGAAGAGGGGAGACTGAGGTTGGCCATGAGGAACAAATTCTGTGCTTTTAGGGTGGTGAGATGCTGGAACAGGTTGCCCAGGGAAGCTGTGGCTGCCCCATCGCTGGAAGTGTTGAAGGCCAGGCTGGCTGGGGCCCTGAGTAACCTGCTCCAGTGAAGGTGTCCTTGCCTCTGCAGGGGGGTTGGAACTAGATGATCTTTAAAAGGTCCCTTCTAACCCTGGCCACTCCGTTAAATACTCTAAGTTTAAAGTAAGTGTTGACACAGCAGAAATACATGCTATAAGTTATACTGCCTGACATCCCCAAGCTAGGAGCTTCAGGAAGCATTCCAAAAGACTCTGGAAAAAACAGAAAAATAATCTGGCTGCTATATTTTTAAAAGAAAATATGTCACATTTCACACGACTACCCTTTAATGGGGTAAACTGATCGCTACAGCTTATCTAGCTTCCACCTTCCATCATCGATTATTCTAATCATTGATGAAATCAAGTAAAATGTCACATTTTAAAAGTTCTTTACTACATGGTTTGGTTTCTTTTATGTGTGCATGGCTGGGTAGAATTCAGACATCCATCTTGTGAAGAAGAAAAATATAAGTTTCCCATATTGTCAAGTGGACATAAGTAAAAACAGATGAAATTGCCAAATGCCTTATTTTCACTAGCCCTACTTAAAACCTCTGGCTGACCTAGTTATATTCTCTAGTATTTCATGAAATGGGTTTAACATATGAGTTTTGCTTAACTCCTCCTTATTCCAGTCTTAAGCACCACTAAAGCATCTCTTTACTACATATATACCTATAGATACTTTTAAGTATAAACTATTTGCAAAAAGTAATACATCTGCTTTTATAAAAACACCCTTCCAAAACAGCCCCTCTGAGGTGGTGAAGACGCCCATTTAAAGAAGGCAGACAAATCAAATCTAATGATGAGAAATAGTTACATGACACAAATAAGGAACACCTAGTGATGAGGAGAAATACGAATCACTGTAGGAAAATAAACCTTGTTTAACTTAAAATGCAATGCCAGTACCAGAAGTAGGCGTATCTGCTGAATTAAGGAACAGGACAAGAATTGCATTTAAATATATCCCACAACAGAGCAGGAATTCTGAAAGACAGAGCTTATACAAACCTCAGATCTACCACTCTGGTTCAGTTTTTTCTCAATGTTCATAGCCAACATCTGGCTACGAAAAGACAGGCTTTTGGTCTTTTCAATCACTTGTTGATAAGGTGAGACTGCATTGTTTCCCATAACAACATGGCCCTAAAACAGGGAAGACACAGCAAGTTTAACTCTCACTCACGCATAGGTCTTAAAAGTTAATACTCTCTTTTTAAAGCTTTCGTAGAGGAAAAGAATGAATGAAACCCATTCTACAGGCAAAGAAAAACCAGCAGAAATTAAAATTCCTGAATAAGGTCAGAGTAGTATAATGAAAAATTCAGATTCACTTGGATCCAATCTTACCAGCTTTGAATCCAGTTTGGCATCTAATCGTGCATTTCGAATTAGATTGACAATCCATCTTTCTGCATCTTCAGGAGTCATATTTAGTTTATCTGCCAACATACTGCAAGAGAACAGTTAATCAGTAACTGAATCAGAAGCCTTCAAATGTTGGCAAATATGACTAGTGACTATGGAATAAAAGTTAAATCAACACAGAATTTGGCACAGCAAAAGACAATACCACATAGATGGCTTTTAAGTTTACGTATGTGCACTCTTGCACATCTTCCATCCCCACTGCTTTACACTGAGACATCGTGAACAAAGAATTAATGTCCTCAAAGTACACCCTTTACACCATCTTGAACTCCAGTCATGACCTGCACTGTTTTTCATAAACTTCTACAAGCATGGCCCACATAAAGAGTCTCCAGAAAAATGACAAAGTAATCTCATCACAAAATAAAACAGCAACCATCATTATAAAGAGAAAATGGAACAACTTCTATTCTTACTTAAATCTAGCCAGCAGTCTCACGAGCTTAGACTAATTAGTCTAGTAAGGTGTCTCTTAGTAGCTCATTTAGATCAACTTCAAACTGAAGATTCAGGAACAAGAGCCACAAAACAGTTTGGTACAGAGAATGTGACATATCATGCTTAAACTTCCTGCAGTTCCAAGGAGGGATGGTGGAGAAAGACAGAGAAAGCAAAATTCTTAATGAAACAAGTTCTCTTGCCCAGGAGCAGTTCTGATGGCATTTCCCCGTGGCTTTCCAGCCAACTCCTCTAGCTTCCTGCTGGCATTTGGCTCATACAGAACATTTGTAACGCTCATTCTTCCATCAGCTCTTAGACTGATGTAACAAACATGAGGTAAGGGCTACAAGACATGAACAAAAAGCCAGCTCAACTACACTGAGTTGCACAAGACAATCTCCCACCATCTTACAGGATCTGGCTTAAACACTTGCTTCTATACCCACGTGATTTCCTTTTTGACAATTCAAAGTGTCAAGAAAATACTTCATAATATACTGAGTACCCCCATCTATATAGCTACATACATTCTATATGCTCTTAATCTCTCACTCTTCTCCTAACTACCAGAGTAAACACTCCACTCACAGATAAGCATGAGGTGAATACCAAAAAACCCAGAGTAAATTAAAGTACTGGGCTTATACTGAACTCATTGCAGTAAAATGACACAAACAGGCAATAAAGTATCAGGAGTTTGGCCAGAAGTAATTTTGAACAAGTTGCCACTATTCCACTAGAACTACCATCTCTGGTTGAATCACTGATTGTAAAGTTAAGGCAGAAAACTATATACTAGGTTAAAATAGTTCAGATTATTTCAGTCCTATGTTATGGAGAAATTCACTCATTTGGGTCATGCCAGTGCAAGTGTTCTTTACATTTTCCTTTGTTTAGAAAGCCAATTTTAATGGATTCCACACACCCTCACACGAACAACCCCATCTTGTAATCCATGAAGAACATACAAAAAACACAAGTGAAGCATTATTCAGCTCTTCAATTTCATACATATCAAACTAATTAAAATGCGCTGAACTGATTTCATCTATTACTGCCTACTAAATGGGGTACTTAATATACTAAACTAGTTGCAGGATGATTTGATATGTGAGAATTTTAAATTACAACTGATAAAGCAGCTACATCCTCTGGAAAAAAGTCAGCTGCCTAACAGATGTGAAGTAGTGAAAAAACCATTAAATGAGCCATCTAGTTTCTATTTAACATAAGGCATAGCAGATTTCCCACTAATTGTTTTCAACCTTGTTTTGAATAGTTAAAACAGTATTTATCAAGCACTGTGGTACAACCAGCTAGTTTTCAACTCCAGGAATAGCAGCAGGAATCACTTGTGGACAAAGAACTGCAAGAATTATGCTTCAGACAAATGTTTTATGCTTCAGTCAGATGTTTTAATTAAAAGCATTTCAACTTGCTAGTTTCTTCAAAAATGAGTTTGAAGTACACTACAAAATACTTATGCACTCTACTCAATAAGCACTAATTGTTATAGCTTACACAGAAATTTAAGGCCTATGTCCACAGTTTAAGACAGTGTCCTACTGAAAAGGATTTTGTTAGTGAAGACCGATTCCACATGCAACCACCTGAAGTGACACACAGGAATATCTGTGTCAGTCTGAAGTATGTCTCAACTCAGTTTACCGCTTGCTTCAGAACACGAAATGACAAGCACCTATCACAAACATTGCTTTGCTCAATAAAGCTTGCTAATTTTGCTGCAATGAATCACTGCTCAGAGAAGCTGAAGATATTTGGCCTTAAGTCAAAAAAGCTTGAACAGCTAGTTTCATTGAAAACTTGTGTCTGAGTATCTACAGTATTCACAGTACTAAAAATCACTTACAGGGAACAGCAAGAAACTTTGGGATTTTCTATTCTCCAGAAACTGATCCCTAAGAGAGCACTATTTACACCTGTTTGTTCCAAATAATTATTTAAAACACCTTTATCCGTAAATGTGCAGTACTCTGCTTGAAGTAATTCTTAGTTTCTTAGCCATCTTACAAAAATGAACTAAGTATGGAAGTTTTCTACATAGCACCCAGTTGTTTACTATGATTATGCTTAAAGCACACTGCAACTGATTCTGATTAAAATGTTCAGCTTCACTGTTTGCCTTTTGACCTCATTGACTATTCTGATACAAAAAAAAAAATCTGCCACACAGCAGTGAAGCAAAGTTAAATAAGAACCTTTGACCTTTCTCAAACTATGCTGTGTATTGCAAGAATGCATTCTTTCAATAAACTTGCAAAATACCAATTTTCACTCAAATCAAGCATCATTAAACCACTTCCTCAGAGGACCAGACACACACCTTTTAGAAAGTTATGTCAAAATGCAGTCACATGTTTTTCATTATCATATCCAACACCTCAATGTATTCATTAAGGTTGACACTGGTCATCCATGACTGATTTTTCTCAGCTGCTGTATTAAGATTTCTTACCTAATGCTGATACATTGATGGATGCGACAAAAAGTCTCAAATATAAAGAGACGGGCGTTCTCAATGAAGTCCTCCAGGCATGCCACCAAGAAGAAATCATTCACAAGCACCTGCAAGCGTAGGGAGAAAGGACACACTGAGAACACACACAAAAGCAGTAATTTAGTGCTAGACACTGCCTACCAGCAAGATCAGTGAATGTCCATCTAAAACCAGTTCTTCTTGTGTTCCACAATGTGGAGAAAAAGCTACCTATTTTTCAGATTTTCATTGTTTTGAGGCTTCCCAAATTAAAACTCACTGATGTCTGACTCAAGAAGAAAACAAGGTCTACTGCTGTCATAGTTCTAGTGAAGACCACCAGCATGAAAAGTGTAACCACCCCATCAAACTGCAGAATTCTGTCACTCTGCAATTTGATCAGCATTCTCCTCAGGCAAACCAGCTTACTTAGTGGTGCAAGTGTGCCTGTAAACTTCAGATCACAGAAGCAGCAGCTCTACACAGTGCAGATGACAGTAAGCCTTCTGATTTACTCAATTACGCAACTCATGCCAAGAAAGCCAAACTAGAGAATCTAACAACTGGGGTTAACGTACAGCTATTCAGAACACTTTTACACTAATGAATCCAAGTGCTAGGTATCTTTAAGCATTTACAGCAGATAACTAAGATACTTCCAAGAATATGAACAGATTATCCTAATGTTACTTAAAACTATCTTTCATCATTACGGTCTCTTTCACTACTAATGGCAAACTGAAGCTGTTCAAGTACTTTTCCAACACTAATAGAAAAGCTGAAGCTCAGCCCAAATGCATGACTACCTATTCTCTTGCCCTAGAACTGCTTAAATATACTTTCAAGCTCTATCATTGCCATTAAGTCTTGTTATATTAAGACTTGTGTTACAAAATCAGTCAAAAGAACCCAAACAAATACAAAGACAGCCCCCCCCATCATCTGTGAATTTAAGTTCACCAGAAAACACTAGCAATGGACTGAAACAGCCCTTCAAACAGATTAGCTTGACATTGTGAATTTTACTTCCAGAAAGAGATGTATTATGAATATTATAAGCCTTACTGTTTCACACTCTCTCAGCTTCTTCTGTGCACCATCAAAATCAAAATTAACATACAAGCATTCCACAAACTCTGTGATAGGGTCCCTGTATGTGTAGGACTCCTGTCAAAGAAAACCCCAGGAACACTATTAGAAATCAAGGTCACAAGAGATTGGAGCACTCCTTATAATCTCCCAACAAAATTTCATACTGGAAATGAATTCATACATCTCCTTAAAGGAAATGATTTACAATTTCACAATTGCTCTTATAAAGCATGAACAGATTTTTCCTTTATCCCCTCTCAGTAGCATCATTAAACAGCCCAAAGTGCAGTTTTGCCTACGGGAATTCAGCACGGCAAGCTCTGCATTGGAACAATTCCAGACTAGAGCTACCAAACCTCTAAATCTCTTAAAATTCAGAAAAACCACCAACACATGCAGTTTAATGGTTCCAAAATGCAAACAAAATCCTTCACTCATACAACTCTTTTAGCCAATCCTACAAGGAGAAGAATCAGATGTAAAGCCATTTGATATAACTTGCTGTACTTTCAGCATTTAGTCACGGGGAACAAAGCAGAAATGAACACACACTCGACTTCACAGTGGAAAATCTAGTTCCACGACAAAAAACTGAGCACCACATATGTAAACCGAAGTCCTAAGCCAGGCATACGGTTAAAAGAAAGTTACTGAGACTATGAAGTCTCAGTAAAAAAAGAGGACAAAATACCAGATATTGCAGTCCTTACCTGCTGAATGACCTTGACTAGATCTTTCAGCACTTGTCTACGTTTTCGAACATCTTTGTTTGTTATGACTGCAGTGGTCAGGTATCTGAGGATATGTGGGCACATTGTCTGAATTGCATTGAGATACCTAGAAAGAAAGATACAGACAAAGCTCAGAGAATGCCATTCTGCATCAAAACAGTATTTATGAGAAATAGATTACACACATTTTATGCAATACAATATCAGGCAGAATAGCCATGAAAAGGCAATTCACAAATTCAAAACAAGTTGTAAATTCAAAACAGGCTTGGGAAAAAACATATTAAACTTTTGATTATGAAAAAGCTTCAATCTTTGATCTGAAACACATTCAAGAAGCTTGTAAATAATCTTTCTTCATCAGGATATAGACACCCCAACATAGCACAACAGAACTTACTGAGGTTGATAGAGAAAAAGGTCGATGATATTATCTCTCCCTTTTGGATGATTAAAAAACACGAACAAAGACCAGTGAATGAGCCATGTTCTTTGCTGAAGAGACTGCAGCGGTGAGCTGACAGACTAGAAGCAAACACATCAGTTTAAGCAAGTTATGCAGTGATATTACAAAATGATACCTTGCCCTCAAACTTATCCTTGGGACTAGGCTTTTTTATTTACTGGAAATATCTTAAAGGTTATCACATTTAAAACTGCTGCTTAGAAAAGGAAGCAAATAATTAAAGAAAACAGCACTTGGCAACTCTCCCACTATTAAGCGTCTAGTGAATAGGTGGTCAAGTATTCCTAAACAAGACTGCAAGTGATTCATAATAAAAACTTGAACCTTGGTCATGTTAGAAAGGTAAGGTTTTACTTACATTATTATCTATGGTCTCCTTTAGCCTTGTGAGATCTTCCATGGCTGCATCCCAATTCTGCATCAGAATTTCTGATGCCAGTTTTCCCCAAAGAGAACTCAAAGCATTTCTGTCTGTTGCTGGAACCTGTTTTCAACAGCAGCAACAAGGTCAGACTCCTAGTGTTTTTTTAATTATTTACTTCTAAAACATAAGAAAGTTTTTTATACCACATAAAACTGCATCTAAACTACTAAACTAATAAAACAGTATTGTTACAAACAAGGATCCTAAAGAACTCACAATGCCATCTTCAAATAGCTGGTACTCAGTTATTTCTGTTACTGCTGTATCAAAAAGCTTATTTCTTACAGAAATACCCAGTAAAATTGCAGTAGGGAATCTATTTCCTGGAAGCATGGTCCCAAGGTCAAACCAGGGAAGGAGTCAAAGTGTCAATTCCTATTCTCAGGTAAGTTACAATAGCTCTTGCACAGGTTACATTTCATCACACAGAAACTTAAACCAATCTTCCCAGAATTACTAGCCAGAAATTCTACTATATAAATCCTATACCCAGCCATTATCAGAACAAGGTCAGTAACTTGCCTTATTAGAAATAGTTACTTGACATCTAAGAACATAGTATCATTATGGCTGGAAAGAACCTCCAGGATCATCAAGTCCAGCCCTCATCCCAACAGCTCCCTAACCTCTAGACCATTGCCTCAAGTGCTCTAGCTACTCAGTTTTTAAACACCTCCAGGGATGGGAACTCCACTACCTCCCTGGGCAGCCGGTTCCAGCGCCCAATCAACTCTCTCCAGAAAGAGCTTCTTCCTAAGATCCAATATAAACCTCCCCTGATGCAACCCGAGACCATTTCTCCTGGTCCTATCATTAGAGATTTAGGAGAAGAGATCAGCACCAGCCTCACTACAACCTCCTTTGAGGTAGTTGTAGAGAACAAGAAGGTCTCTTCTCAGCTTCCTCTTCTCTAGACTAAATAACCCCAGGTCCCCAGCTGCTCTTCATAGGACCTGTTTTCCAGACCTCTCCCCAAGCTTGTTGCCCTTCTCTGTCCCCACTCCAGCACCTCAATGTCCTTCTTATACTGTGGACACTGCACTCATGAGATTGCACCTGGAGCACTGAGTACAACATAATGCTAAGCTAAAGAATTATAGCACAAGGAATTAAGGACAGTTCCCCACAATATTTGATTTCCCCTTTCAGCACATGGGATACACTTCTAACACTGAAAGTCAGTTTTATCACTAACATTTAGATAAATAATTCAACTCATTTAAACCTTATCCTGCTTAAAGATACTTTTCCAGTTTTGCTTCTTTAATGGTAGTCCATTACATGAATTATTGTTGTTTACTCCAGCAGCATTTCATAAAGCTAAGGCTATTTTTAGATAAGACTAGAAATTAAATAGCAAGAAATAAACCTCAACACATGAACCACTACATATTTTCAGCAATCACTCCATGTGTGATTGATACATTTATCACTCCACTGTGAGTGATACATGGTTTAGAAATTATCTCCTAGGCAAACAAGGTGCTAGTTTAGCAGACACCTTCAGTTGCCACAAGATCTACAAATTTAGAGGACAGTTCCAAATTCAGCATGAGAATAAGAGAATTGCTAGGCAATAATGATGATTATTAACAATTTCAACTTGTCTTCAGTACGTAGTATTTGTCTCAAGAAAGCTCAAAAGAATACAGACAACTTAAACTAAGTCATTCATTCGAAACAAACTCAAACAAAACAAAACTGAAAAATCAACACCCAAAACTTACCAGAACTCTAAAGAAGTAGAGGTATTCTGCAGCTCCTGAGTAATTACCACATTCATACTGGAACTTTGCATACCTGTAGAGGGTATCTAGGTACTCTTGCCTAAACTTAAAAAGAAACAAAACAAAGCTTTTCTTTGCTGGGAAAAAAGGGAACCAAACACAACAAAACATGTTGTTATATGCCTTTTTAATAGGAAAACTTTCAGTTTTACTAAAAGTAAGATGTTAGACTTCAATATTAGTAAGCCTTTGCAAGTCTTTATGTTCTTTGTAAGGCTCTGTACACAAGAAAGACAACAGAAAACTACTATACTCTTAATCCAGACTCTGAATTAAACAAAGATGAAATTCTGTACTGAAGTAAAAACACATCTTACTTTTAACAACACAGCTATCATGAAGTTAGAGCTTTATTTTGTTCAAAGGCATTAAAGCAAACTACACTAACATTAGGAATTTTGTCTATCAGCTACACTGACATGAAACAGACCAAAATTCTAGTCTATAATTGCTCAAAGTCACTGGCTACAAGGAAGGTTGAGTGGAGGTATTTAGAACTGAATTCAAAACAGACAAGAATTAAAACACTTACACCATGCTTCTCAGCTAAGTAGTCAAACAGCATCCGACCGTCCCTACAACAGAAAGGTAAAAGCTGCTGTTTTTACACAACAGATTATCACCATACCATATACTATACAACACAACCTTTAGTTGTTAACATTCATACTATTTGGGTATTTTAAGCCAATACTGCTCCACTCGTGCAAGAGCCATCACAGAAACAGTGAGCCAACTGTTCCTGAAGTGTCAAGAAGTTTCCAAATCTCAATATTGTAATTTTCAATAAAAAAAATGCCATCTGCAACAGTAACTACAGCTACTCTAGAAATAAGGAAGCATGAAAGTTAAATTCTGACTTGGAGCATTTCCCACTCTCATGTTATTTCACAGCAGTTACTGCAACTAAGGAGTTTGAACTTAACAGGCGACAAGAAAAAAGGCAAAGACTAAAGTCAAACAGAATTAGAAAGGAAATTTATCCCACTGTTAGCAATGAGACACAGTGGTTAGCAAGAATATCTCTACCACAGCAAATACTAAACTATGAAAATTAATCACTCAGTAAGCTCTAAACATCTAATTCATACACGATCACATTTCTGGTGTGCTTTTTTATTCAATATGGAATAAAAGGAAAAGCAGTATCAGCCAAGTCAAAGGAAAGTTCAAGCCTCCATTAGACAAGCATGAAATTATCCACCTCCAGTAACTCTCATGTTTATGACCACAGGATTTTAGACACCTATTTTTAAACAACAGCTAATGTAGTGAATAAATTTTTTATCCAGTGTCCGTGATAGATCTTTATCAAGTCAAGACCACAATTCTAGCACACCAGCATTTCAGTGTATCAAGAATTCCACTGAAACTCTGCTGGAATCAGCTGGCAGCAAGAATCACAGGTTCACAGCTGAATTCATAAATGAAAGACAATTCTTTTTAATTTGGCACTTGATGATATGGACTCCCTCTCTCTACAACACAGAAAGAGCTCAAGACATCTATTCTCTACTCCCCACCCACTCTGGGCATGCTTCTGTAGCAGCAGCTACCCTACAACTATTCTGTACATCTACATCAAGGAATCATGTGGTAAAGACAAACAGGACAATTCATGGAACTACTGTAGTTGATGGAGTATGTACCCAAAATTTAACTGAAGAGCATTAGTCTGTACAGTTTGTCTTGGGACAAAGATGCATCAGGAGGCAATCCAGGGAAAATGTCCCTATTTACTCTGAAATCAGAGAACAAAGCTGTGAATTTAATGAGAATTAGATTCTGCAGAGAAACAGAGCAAACTGTCAAGGTAAGACTTCTGCTCGTACAAGTCTTCAGCTTAAAATTTACACAGTCCCAGCTAATAACTGAAAGGCAGTTAGCTAAAGACAATTGGGCCTTTCACTTTAAGAGTTGCGTGCAGGTGGCTTTGCATAATCACCCACATCACAAGCCAATGTACTTTATTACTACATAAATACCCATGCTGAAACCAGAGGTGACTTACTCATCCTCATAATACTTCTTACTGTGAAAGCTTTAGTATGTTCTGGTGACAGCAGAATAGAAGATAGAAGCTCTTTCTGAAGTGCTGGAAAGCTAATAGATTTCATCATTTATCTGACATCCTGTTTCACATGCATATTGTGCAATGACCAAGTTCTAAATTAGACTGTAACAAGTTCTGAAAAAGCACACAGAGTGGAAAGGAACTCGGGCCAAAGGGGTTGATCAGAGTTCTTAGCAAGCTGGGTGAGAAGGTGAAAGGTACAAAAAGGACAATAATCTGCACTTGAAACAGGACTAAAGTTCTTATTTCTCATAAAGTTCCTCCGCCTTCAGAGACCCATTTTGTTCAGGGATCATGCTCCCAAGAAAACTTACACCTCATCAAGATTTCTTCACACTAGAAAACAGCTTGTGCATTCAATCATTTTCCAAGGAAATTCCAGAAACAATGTTACAGTCTTCCATATCAGTAGATGCCTAAAGTATGCCAACAAAAAAATCCAAGACGCTTACAGACAAGGTTCAGTGGCAGACTTGGCAACATTGGGTTAATGGTTGGCCTTGATCTTGAAGGTCTTTTCCAACTAAAACGATTCTATGGCTTTCTTTGCAGTTGCTACCCAGAGCATTCCTATCATCACCTAGGAGGTAAAAAACAAGCCATCCTGAGAAATTATGTTAGAAATTACCTAGTGGACTGCATTTGCCTTGTTGTCTCTGGATCTTCAAACATCTTGACAATAGGTTCAGTTTCAGCTTGGAGCTGCTTCAGCTGCGCAACAACAGTTGTTCTCTTCTCACGCAATGCTAAATACAAATGAAAAATTTTGTAGCGTAACATCTTGAGGTTTCACAGAAACCAACGTGTAATTACAGACTCATAGCATCATCACAGCTGGAAAGGATCAGAAGGATCAAATCCAGCCCTCACCCCAACACCTCTCTAACCCCTTGACCATGGAGTCAAGTGCTCTAGCTACTCATCTTTTAAAACCCTCCAGGGATGGTGACTCCACCACCATCCTAGGCAGTCCGTTCCACTTTCTCAAAGAGCTTCCCAAGATCCAACCTAAATCTCCTCTGATGCAACTTGAAGATATTATACCTCACTGACAGGATATCTGAACACATCTTCCCAGTTGTCACCTCAGCTGTCCTCACAATTAATTCTTAGGCATCTCTAGTTTTAACATAATAAATTAAGAAGCTTCCGATATTAGCTTTAGGAGAGTTCTAAACAAGTCACTGAAGAGCAGTTACAGCTGGGACAGCTTATGTTACACTGTCTAGTGAAAGGTATTCTCAGGCTTCCACTAAGGGAGAAACAAGCTTTTAAGTAAGTTTATTCCAAATACACTTGGAAAAAAGTAAACAGCGCTGCATTTCCAGTAATATTATCCTCCAACTGATCAGGTTCTGAAAGCACATTTTAAAAATACTTAACTACAGGACAAGAAGAATTTAAAGCAGCTCAGCATGAAAAGTGATTGTTTTAAACACTACACATTTAATCAGAACATTACACCTTTAATGAAAAATAGTTAGGAAGTAGAGCTAATAGCTTTAGGGTGATTGCTTCACATAGACCCAAAACTCCTCACGAAGTAATGCCAGTGCAATACAGTGAATGCCTTAAAATTTAGAAAAGATTGCATGCTTAAAAAAAAAACTAAAGAAAAACCAGTGGTACCTCAATAGCTATAAACACAGGGGATCAGAGAGAACAGACCAAATCCTAGGAGAGATCAGTGCACAGGAATCCATGCCAGTGAGCCACACACCAGGGCATTCAATGTCACAGTGCACCTACTAGGGATTTCTCCTGTGACTTGACTACATATATACTCATGAAAGAGGTCCCAAGCACCTAACACCATTATGGTGACACAGTGTAGATTTAAACGACTTGCCTGACAGGAAGTTTTCCAGTAAGGAGACATTATCTCCAACTCCAGATGAGTCTTGAGATAGTAAAAGAGGAAAATAGATGAACAGAAAACCCATTTAGCTGACTGACTAAGAGTATGAAAGTGTTTTCCTGCGGCATCTCCTGTCTATATAATTGTAAGTTGATCTCATGGAAGCCAAGACAAAAGCAAACATTAAGTGTTTAGAAATGTTTCTAACAGTATAAGCAAACTTAGCTTTGCCTACTTTAAAAAGTGAGGTCTTACACTTTTTGAAGTATGAAAACTGTTGGATTACACAAAGATTTTCGAATGAATAAACACATTCAACTTACTTGCAGCTATGACTTTGAAATTATACACTTACTAGCTTAATTGAACAAGCAAATATTACAAACAGTTACTCTGTGGAAGAGTACTAGGATTCCTACATCTTGTATTCCTACATCTTGTGCTGTTTATCATGTTAATATTTATTTACTATCTATAACAGCAGTACTCTTGAACAATTTAGAATGGCTGGAGTGAGTAAAGAGGAAAAATCTCTTCAGCACTGAGATTTTTACAGCTACGAGATGGTCTTATTTTTTCATCAGTAGAACTAATTTCTGAGACTGCAAAAGTGAAAGCCTCTGGTTCTCATTACATCATTGCATGTACACTCAAACACCAGCATCTAATGAAAGCATAAAGATTTGGTCAAAAAGTAAATCCAAAATCTCTGTCTTCATTGTCTTTCAAGACAGGTAACTGCCAACTCTGCTGTGTTATCAATGAGCCTGAAAAGAGCATGACCCCGAGGAAGAACAATTGCTGGATCTTGTACCTGACTATGCAAAAACACCCAAATCTGTCTCCTGAGCTGGAAGAAAGATCATAGTCCCCCTAGTTCAGGGAAATGAAGGGGAAAAGAGGAAATCCACAACATGAAAAAAGCCAACAAAAAGCTAATGGAAAAAAGAAACAGTAGAAAAAAAGCAAAAAACCCCACAAACCTGAGAAGACCCAATAACATCACATGAAGGGTGAGAATTAGAGAAGACATTCTAGTTGTCTCCTGCTCCCCATAAATTTCTGTATTTTTGAGGAGTACAAGTCTTCAACAGCAAAGTTTCCCAAATCATGGAGAAGATTGTAAGAGATGTGATATTTATTATCAATGATTTTGTTCTAGAGCGTGTTAACAAATGAGGACAAGAAACATTTTCAGAAACATTTTCATCTGCTCGAAAAAAACAGCTATGGACAGATGGATTAATGGAATTACAGCAAAAATCTCTACTTCAGTGACTCCAAATCACTGTGCCACTGTGTTTTACAGATTAAAAGTGTAACTCTATTAAACTACACCTATGAAGTATTTGAAAAGACTAAATCAGCGTGGAAACGCTTCACAAGTCACTCATCTACTAAGTTCTTGATTGACCAACAAACCTGAACTTGCCAGGATTGGGATGTTCTACTTATTTTGGTATTTCACACCCTTTCATTATGAACAAAGTTAAACACTAGTGTTTGAGTGCAGCAAGCAAATTAACCATTCGTTACTAATTCCTTTAGACAGGAAGTCTGTAAGACAAGAATTAATTCTAAATAAACAGCTTACCATGTGGAATTTCATCAGAATACAGATTTTTGTACACATCCATTGCAAAATCCACCATGTTGGTATCACTAAGCAGATCCAGTTTTCCTTGGAGTAGTTCTTTTTCATTGTAGATCTGGAAGAGGAATGATTTAAAAACGACTCTGAATGATATTAAATAGGTTCCAATTCATATTATATAGTTATCTTTATGGCAAAATGTATGGGTTTGGGTTTTTTTAATCCAATTAAATAGCTTTAAACATCAAATCTCACATCTTTACAAGATCTCACTGCTCAGTTCTGGGCCAGACACCAGCAGCTTCTTGCTATTTACTTAGCAATGCACAAACACCAGGTACTAGTGGAAAGACAGGTATTTGAAGATACCATTTTTTTAAAAGGAATAGAAAATCCTTTTACTTTTCATAGAAAAAAAATCCAACATACAAAATCTCTAGAAAATGTGTTTTCAAAATACATCATACTTTCCAGAAAACAATATGTTGAATGCTGCAAGCTAGCCAACTAGTTTAAAGGGGATCTTCACTTTGCTTTTTAGCACAGGTTAATCTAAAAGAGATTGCGAGGTCTATCACATAAAAGCAAATGTATTTGTGCAAACGGATGGTGCTGTTTTAAACCAGTCAAACTGTTTCTATTCCTAACCCATAATCTAACCATGAGTTGTAAACTGCTGTCAAATCTTCAAAATACAGATTATACCTCAAAAATCCATTTGCATGATGGCTGTATTACAATTCATAACACCACATCACAGTCAATTCTGACACAAAACTCACATAAGTTGGTTTGAAACACCACATTGTTCAAGATTAACACTACAATAATACTATTTAATAAATTTGAGATGACTTACACATGCCAGAACACTCCAAATAACCCCCCCAAGATGATGGCTATCACAAAGTTGGCTAGGTCAAGTTGTCTCATGTACACTGAAGCATTAACACAGTTACCTGTTTTAAATTCAAAGCTCGGATGTTTTGGTTTTTTTCAATTTTAAAGCAGGTTAGAGCAATGTCTGAGAGTTTAGACTGACAAGACCAGAGTTTAAGTTATAGCCTGCATTACTGGGTTGTTCACAGCAATGTAGAGTGATCATAGAGTGATTTGGGTTGGAAGGAACCTTACAGATCATGTAGTTCCAATCCCCCGACATGGACAGCAACACCTCTCACCAGACCAGATAGCCCAGAGCCCCATCCAACCTGGCCTTGAACACTGGTAAGGATGAAGCAGCCACAACATGTTCCAGTGGCTCACCTTATATAGTTAATCACAAATACATATTAAAAACCCGGCACGGAACAGCACTATAAGGTCTATCCACAGGTTTAAAGACCACGACGAACATGAGCTGAGCTCACAACCTCACACGCCTCCTGCTTTCGCTTCCCTCCCCTCCTTATTCACCCTCTGAGCAATTCCCGCGGGGCCAGTGCCGCCGCCTCGCAGGCCTCGCCTCGCCCGGCCCAGGCCCAGGCCCCAGCCCCGGCCCCACCACTCGCAAACCCCAAACACCGCCGCCTCCTCACTCCCACAGGCGCTCCCCCTCTCAGGGACCACCACAAACCTGCTTAACAGAGAGGAACTCCAGCAACGGGAACACCAGGTGCCGGTCCAAGAAGTGCGCGATCTTGGTGGTGAGGTCGTACTCCGCCATCTTGGGGGAAAGAGAGCGCGAAGGGGCGCAACGCGCCTGCGCGCACGGACGCGACTCTTACAGGGCGGGATCGGGCTCTCGGGCATGCGCGTCTCCCACAACGAGCGTCCCAGAGAGCCGCGCTGGGGCTTATGAAGGGACTGGTGGGTATAAATGTGCCCCTTTCTCCTGAGCATAGGTACGGCCAGTGGGATGATGGAGCTTCTCTTCCCCTCCTGTTCTGCTCTGTGCCTAGTTCTGGTCTCTCCACTTGAAAAAGGACAAGCTGCTGTTGGAGGAAGTTCAGTGCAGGGACACTGGGATGAGTAAGGGGACGGACCATCTTCCTCATGAGGCTGTGAGAGGTGGATCTGCCCACCTAGATGTGTTCTGTGGGATCTGCTCTAGCAGGGGGGTTGGACTAGATGATCTCCAGAGGTCCCTTCCAACCTCAACTATTCTGTGGTTCTGTGAACAGACATGAGAATTGCTAATATTGGTGGTAACTTGGGTGTTCCTTACATCCAGAGTAAGGACAGTAGCAAGTTCACCGTGGTGTTAACAGGACAATGAAAAGTATAGATGGTTTTATAGTTTCTGAATTTTCTGCAGACTTTTGTAAGGGCTTAGAGTCAATTCCAGTGAGTCCAGCTTCGTCTCTTGCAGTATGACTCAAGCCTTTGTCTCAAGGAACCTTCTTCCCTGAGCAGAGGCATAAATCACTTGCTAGTGATTCATGTAACTACAGACTGTGTCTGCAGTGGCTGTTTGTGCTGAACAGAGACGTAATAGAGTTGTAATAACAGAGGAGTTCAGAGTGAGTTGGTCTGTTTTAAAAGTAAATGGCAAATAAGGAGGTAGTGCATTTACTGAGTCACAGTAGATGTGAGGTAACAGCTCCAAACTGAAGGAGGGAAGATTTTGATTACAAATTGGGAAGAAATTCCTCACTATGAGAGTGCTGAGGCACTGGAACAGGTTGCCTAAGGAAGATGTGATGCTCCATCTGTTCGAGGCCAGGTTGGATGGGGTTCTGAGCAGCCTGATCTGGTGAGAATTGTCCTGTCTGTGCCAGGGAACTGGGTGATCTTTAAGGTCCCTTCCAACTTAAACCAATCTATGATTCTGTAGGATCCTGTGATTCTTCATGTGAGCCTGAATTGTTAACTTCTATGTGAACCCATGGTGTGTGTAATTTTGTAAGTAGAGATGCTCTTCTCAGAACACCAGCTGTGGAAGACAATCTCTTTTTCTCTGCAAGACAACCTTATGTTTTTCAGAGTAATTTTAGATATCATTTGCTTTAAATAGTACCTGCGTGTTGCCTACATATTGCTAATGGCACACCTCATCTCTAACAGTGAAAGCTATAATACTTACACCACCACAGTAACTAAGTGAGTTTCAGCAGGGCCTGTTCACACCCAGTGTTTGTTGTTCTCCTTGCAGCAATCAGGTCACAAAGCTGCCAGAGAAAATCTGTGGAGTTGCCAGTGGAAGGCTCTGAGCACTACTGAAGGCTAAAGCATTCAAAGCATCGTGCAGTGATTGATTCACAGAATTATTGAGGCTGGAAAAGACCTCTAAGTTCATCAAGTCCAGCCTGAGAGACACTGCAAGAAACAAGTACAGTAATGCATGACAAGGTGTAAAGAACTAGCTGGGGAGAGCCTGTTAGTAGAAAGACTTCTACAACAACACTGTGCCAGGATGTACCGTCAGGACAACTACTTGTAAATTCCCAAATACTCTGTGCTAAGGACCTCTGTTCTGAGAAAAGGAGAGCGTGTCCAACAGTGGAACAGCTATGGTCCTTGTGGTAAGAGCTGCTCTAAAATATGTTTAAGATTTCATGGCAAAACAGTCTTAGTCAGTCTTAATAACTGGAAATCTGTGTTTGTTTTGAAGTCCTGCATGAACACCTGATTGAGGAATTACACAGGGATTAGTAACCTCTAGGCCAAATTTCAATTTTGACAAAGACCAGACTTGAAGCTGAAGTGCTTTAAGCTAGTGGAGCACTTCCCTTTCTGGAAATTCAATCCAGTCTACTGAAGAGTCTTAAATACCAATGTATTTCAGATTGTTAATTTGGTTATAAAGTAATATGAAATAAGAGCCATTTGGCTAGAATTATCTAGAAAAATATTTTAAGAAAATCAGCAGGAATGTGTCTTGCTTGGGCTGAGTCTTGTGATTTTCATAGTCCTTAAATAGTGAGGGAATTTTGTCTAGAGGGTTCCGTTTACATAATTGGTTGTCATTTATCTTATTGTTAACGCAGCACTGGCATCCAACATTCTTTGAATTGTTAGAATTAAATAATCACGAGAAAATCAAAGCAAAATAGTTTTCTCCCTCACAGTATCAAAGAGGAATTGAATTTATTAACGTCTTCCACATCCTTTGACACAGAAGGTATGATTCAAATCTTATGTAACTTATTTTTTTCATTTTATAATGCAGAAATTATATTTCTGTCTTTTTTCTTTGTTTCTGCGAAAAGAGGTTTTAATTTCTGCATTTCATAAATATTTTGTATGCTTGTTGAAACAAAAGTATTCCTAAAATATAGGAAGAATTCACTGCTGTCAACTATTTCTGGATAGCAGTCAAATTTACAATTAGTGTATCTTACGATTCTGCTGAACCATCACAAAATAGAATCTTAGAATGCTTTGGGTTGGAAAGCACCTTCAAAGGTCATCTAGTCTGACCACCTGCAGTGAGCAGAGACATCTTCAACTAGATCAGGTTGCTCAGATCCTCACCCAGCCTGACCCTGAATGTCCCAAGGGATGGGGTCTCCACCAACTCTCAGGGCAACCTGTTCCTGTGTTTCACCAATGTGTAGGTGACTCGGAGCTCTGTTGTGTCGCAAGGTCCACCAATAATTCAGATCAAATGAAGATTTGAACAGAAGTCAATCAGTTTAATACATTTTCTCATTAAGCCAAACATAGGGTTTTGTAAAACAGGTAAATAGACTTCTATCTTTTTTCCCTCCACAAAGGTGATGAAGAACAGAGGAAGCAAAGAGATGATCGTTACTTAAGAGCGGGGGTTTTGTTATACATTCCACTAACAGGGAAATATATTTCCTTGTAGGGGACAAATGCAGGATACCTCAATAAAAACTTAAGAGTCAAATCTCTTACACATTCTTCTCTTTATCTTTCCAGCCTGTATTGCAATTTTGCTTTCGTTCATTAAGGTAACAAGAAAAGGGATGAGAAAGTGTAATATGATTTGAAAGTAATAAATGCATCTTCAGTGTCACCATACTGTCCCATCCTGTGCTTTCAAGAGAGATTTGAAAGGCAGAACTAGATCTGGTATTTACAGATGACTTCAGTGGGTTGAGTTGGATTGCTTAGGAATAAATGAATTTGGCTCTGTAAGGATGATATAGTGCACTTTAAATACACACAACAAGGCAGGGGAAATTGTAAGTAAAGCTTTTTATCCCAGAATATTTGAATCAGTGAGGAAGGACATAATATAATCTCAGATCGTTATTACTGGTGATGATGGATGAGCTTGAAAGAAAACAGCTTTGCTTTCCAAAACTGAACTGTGAAGTTGTTCATAGGAAAGAGGTTTGGAAAAAACAACGTTGGAGTTCAAGTGTACTTGAACTGGAGATCGGAGAAACAAATGAAGCTTCTCCTAATAAGTGTGTTCTGAAGTTATTTTTCAAAGTGGCATTATATGTTTAGGAGTACAGTTAATCCTAAATAACTTGAAACTGTTGCTCCATTTGATTTATTTAAAAATATATATAAATAAAAGTGAGGAGGGAATAAAATTTTCCCAGTGGGAAATATTTTTAAAATAATCATGGAATCATTGAATGGCCAGGGTTGGAAGGGACCATCAAGATCATATAGTTCTAACTCCAGTGCACAGGCAGGGACACCTTTACTAGAGCAGGTTACTCAGGGCCCCAGCCAACCTGGCCTTCAACCCTTCCAAGGATGGGAGGCAGCCACAACTTCCTTGGGCAACCTGTTCCAGCATCTCAGCACCCTCACAAGAAAGAATTTGTTCCTCATGTGCAAACTTTATGTCACTTTTTCAAGTCTGTCATTGTTTTCATTCACGTATGTTAGGTGGTATCTGCAGAGGTTGACCAGCTTGTGATGAATTCATTTTTGGTGTGTTGTCCTCTTTTATTATATTGTAAATGTTTTGTTTCTGATTTATTTAGTACTGCATTAGTTTATTCAATTGCTGCACTGTGTAAATCCAATATTGATGAAACTACAGGCTGCAGGGTACTACAAGGCAAGGCAGAGTAACCAGGAGCCCTCAGTGAATCTGAGTACTCTGGTTTATTCCAGAACCAAAAAGAGTTTTTACCCTGTACTAGATTACCTCACACACAATCACTCCCCCTCAGTATTATGTTCAGTAGATCTTGACTTCTCTTCCTAACAGGGAGGTCACTGCTGGGGACAACCTCATGTTCAACTGCGGTGTGCTGCTGCTCACAGTTACTGGCCTCAGGAGTTACAGACTGAGGTCCCTGAGCACCCCCTGGCAGCTGTTTCCACACAACCCCCCTGATATGTAGGATCTTTCTTCCAGCTGAGATTTTCACCACCTTCTTTCCAGGCCTTTCTTCTCTCCAAAGCCATGTCTTCTTTTCAGGGAACCCTTCTCTGAGGCCCCTAGCCTCCTGTTTTCTCAGGTTGTTTATGTAGAGAAACACAATGCACGATCAGCCTCCTAATTGGGGGTTCTGTCTCTATTAATTGGAGGAGTTGGGACGTACAGCTCCTTGGGCTCATTTTTGTCAGGATTTATAGCCAGACTGTGTTGGTTGGCAGGAGGAAGCAGCAGTCAGAGAGTTCAAAAGTTCAGTTTCAGGCATTCACACAGGTACAGACCCAGTTATCAGCTTTATCATCTGCCTGCTAGTGTTTAATTTATTTTTTTCCCTACAACAGTAACGCAGCAAAGTTGCCTGAAAATACAAAAAGAAGCCATCGCTGCTCTCGGCCTTTGTCCATGGGAAGTGGACTGAGTCACTGGGCTAACTACAAGAAAAACATTCCAGTCTTACAGTGCTCCCTCTACTCATCTCAAATTAACTTCTCCAGGAGGGATACCATTTTGGGCGCATTTGTTGAGGAGGAAAATTGAAGCAGGGAGATGATAAAGACTTACTCAGAGCTAGCACAATAGATTGGTGGCAGAACCAAGGAAAAAGGAAAAGATCTGACCTCAGTCTGGTCTCTTGCAGTACTTAATTGTTGTAGGGGCCTCCAGTCAGTAATGAGTCTAAGACAGTGGAAAGCAGAATTTCTCACGGGGGCGGGGGTTGTGGTGAAGATGTTCATTTCTCTTCTTTTGTTCAAGAGCTGTCTTTGAAGGCATTGTTCTTCCACAGCTGCAGTAGCCTACATTCATGGTGATAATTGTGGGACAATATGTAGAATGGATGATTGATACGTGAGATAAAGTTGTGTAAGAATATTACTACACTATCATATGGAGATAATAAATTACGCAAAGGCAGCTCAAAAAAATAAGCTAAGGACAATTTTTGTGGGGTGCAATGTGGGAGACGGTACAGAGGATCCAAGCAGGAATAAAAATGGGTAAGGGAAACAGCAGCTAAAACAGCCACTGCAACAAGACACATAATGGGACATGAGTTGGAATATTACAAACAGGTAAGGCAGAAAAATATCAGTAAGTAGCTCATGGATAGAAAAAGGAACATAAGAGATTCCACATAAATATGAGAAGAAACTTCTTCACAATGACGATGACAGAGCACTGGAACAGGCTGCCCAGGGGGGCTGTGGAGTCTCCTTCTCTGGAGACGTTTAAAACCCGCCTGGACATGTTCCTGTGTGACTAGATCCTGCTGTGGCAGAGGGACCAGATTGGATGATCTTTTGAGGTCCCTTCTGATCCCTAATGTTCTGTGATTCTGTTAAATTCTCTGTGCTTACGGAGAGCTCTGCGCTTTCTGTGCACCTTCCCATCTTCTTCCCATATCAGAGGGAGGTCTAAGTGCACTTTTAATTTCTTAGGAGACCCAGGTGTACAGGCAGGTGAATATCTGGGAGGCCAGGACTGAGTGACCCCATAGAGCTTGCAGAGCAGTCTAGACACATCCAGAGAGGTGGGAAGATGCAGCAGTAGGGAGATTTCTGCGAGATTAAGTCAGTGCATTCCAAGCAGAGCACATAGGAGTAGGAGGTTCTCCCCGGCTCTCCTGAGGGGTGTAGGATATATCAGCACTGAGCAGGCTGAGCTTTGTTTGGGTGGTTTTTTTGTGACACCCTTTACAAATTTGTTACCAGCTCTGTGCTAAGATATTGAGAACCAGGTATACTCACATTTTCCAACCTATTTACTGTAACCTGGACAGTTTGAACTCTCAGTGAATTGATTTTAAGAGCATCTTGAAAGATATAATAAGAAGAAAGTTGAAGAAATGGATTTAAAAACAGGAAGATGCTGCCTGCAGTGAGGAGCAATTTTTATTAGTAAAGGGGTATCCTGAAGGGAAGACACTAACATGTACTTTTAGCAGGGACTGGAACAAATGTGGCTGCTTTAGGAACAAGCAGGAGGAGGAATGGTAAAGGCACCCCAATCAAATGATCAAATTCCCCCTGCCATCATGGACTTCTCTCCACTTAGTAGCAAATCTCCCTTTATTCTCAAAGGTGTTGTGATTGCATCTCACTGTGCAAACTGGATCAGAATCCCCATTCGAAATGCAGTCTTGTCACAGAAAGGACAGGGAAAGCTGTTGCACATACAATGCTGTATTGATCTGCATAAGTTGTATTAGTGTTTTCAGAATAGGATGTCTTAGATCCCAACTATTATCCCCTTCTTGCCTGACAAGACTGGTACTTCCAAATGTCCTGTAAGGTATCCTGGTAGGGTAGTCTCCTACAGCGTGGTATAGGAAGTTTGATTCAACCTGTTGAAGGCAGTGGGAAGAATCAATTTGTTTTGTTGGGTTTTAGATGTTCAGGAATCACAGTGCCCAGTACAGGGGCAGAATGACGTCCCTAGTCCTGCTGGCCACACTGTTGCTGATGCAAGCCAGGATGCCATTGGCCTTTCATGAACAGAGGATTTGAACCAGAGCATTAGCACAACAGACAGTGTTATACCCTGCAGCAGCACAGCATTTAGCCACCAAACGAACCCCCTTTAGAATATTTGAAGAAGTCAGATTTTCCTTTCTCCTTCCAAAAAGCTGAAAACTTTTCCGTTTCCTTGTGCTCATCTTTTACAGCGATTTATTTATTTCAAGAATAGGGCATCATGCCCTATGTACAAGCAGAGGATGTCATGAGACTGTGATACGTTTAAGTTGCTGAAGCAACGTTCGTTCGTGATGTTAGTGCTAAGTTTCCATCCCAAAGACAAGGGGTGGAGGATTGTTTTTTTTGTTTTCCCTTTTGGTTCATTATTTTTTTCAAGCTGAGTTATTAGGCCCTGAAAAATGGAAGTGCTGATGTAATCTGAAATAGTATTTCCTGAAGGGCAGTGTTAGAGCAGTTTTCTAGGAGTCTAATAAGCCCCATTGTGGGAGTCATTTGTCATTTTATCCCTACAGGCTAATTTGTAAGGGTTAGTGAAGGTGATTTGTCTAAGTTAAACGCTGCTTTAGATTTTGTTTCCAAAATACAAGTAGTTTATAAATATTTCCAGTCATCCTTTTTAGGTTATTTTTATAAATATAGTTTTGAATAGGGCATATGGGGAAGAAAGTGTCAAAAGTGGAATGGTTTTTACATTCATTTAATTATGAAGAACTAATTTTCTGCATTAGTTTCAAGCTGAGCCTGCAGTGCTGTAGTCAGAGAGACAGGATGGTCTACACATAAGAGCTTCCTGTGCCAACAGTGAATATAGGGGAAAACAGGCATTGTAAACAGGTTTTAAACAGGTTTTTTTGGTTTTAAACAGGGGAAGTGGTGGCTGCAATTGTATGAATTGTATGTCCTGTTGTTTCCTCCTCTCTAAATGCAAATGAAGTTTTCCAATTCCAAAATATCTGTGACAGTTTATATCTCAGAGATGGGAATTAAGCTTCTAGTCTAATTAATTCCCCCTACTTAACACTGATGTGGTTTAATACATTTTCTACCTGATGTATTTACAGTATTAGAAAAAAGGTTGAGACAAGAACTCTGCCTTTACTGTAGCAAAACGATTTGTAGCTGTTGCTTTTTAATGCGTTCTTTAATGCATGATTTTATAAAAGACTGAAAAATCATAGTCTGCTAGACTACGGCATTAGCGCTTCACAGGTTATTTGGTTTACCTCTTTACCTTCACTTACATTTTATTTACTTTATTCTCTTAAATTAGAGGATTTTAGGGTTTTCTTCATGTTTTTCATTAAGTTAGCGGTTAGTATTTTTCATCAAGTAGACTTTAGATAGTAAATTCACAGTAAACTTGTAGACTTACAGGATCTGATTTAAAGTAACCTCAAGATAAGTGATAGTTCTTCCATGTAGCTTGATAGCCAGTCCCCTCAATTCATGAGACAAATTCTGAAACAAAAAACTGAGTGCTTGTTTTCCTTTTTAATCAGCAAACCCTTCCCCAAAGATGGATCATATCTGCTTCTTTAATTGATTCAGCATAAATGAATTAAATTGAAACCTGATTAGCTCACAGTTGGGAGAGTGGTTCTGCAATCACTTGGCGCACTTACTGGGGATTAAGCCCAAATCCCAGGCCCTGTATTCTTCTGCACTGTCTTTTCTAGGGCCATCATGTGTTCACAGCAAGAGACTTTAGAGCCCTTCTTTTGAACATTGCTGAAAGGCTTAACCTGCCTTACACCTGTACTTGTATGTTAATATTGGACTCAGCAATTCTCCAGTAAGAAATTTCGGAGAATCACTTAGTGAATCAATCTTTATGAGGCTGAGTGTAGGAATTACACAGAAGTATTATTATTTTACTCTAAGCAGTAGAGGAATTACTGTGATTGTAAAGTCATAATCCCATTAGCTTGGCGTCAAAGCTATCCCTGCTGCTTTTCTGCTGAAGAGAAAAGCCCACGTGGAAGTACTTGTTCTTTATTGGGAAATAATAAGATAACACCATGCAGTTAAGTCAGAAAAGTGTTATCTTACATCAACAACGTGTTAATGACAAGTAAAACGTTATGTGGGCATACTGAATTCTGTAGAATAATCATCATCTGTCAAATGATTTTAGTTTTGCAGAGGTCTCATTTTTACCTCCAGACCATAGCCAAAAGGTGGCAGCATTCTATCCAACATTCATTTGCAAAACACGATAAAAATGCATCTATTCATTGACACTTTCAGTCTCATCTGTGAGCAAACTAGATGCCTGTATGCTGAAAATAACGTGGTTTCTGAGAAGGAGTTATTTAGAGTGAAATTAGCAATTTCTCGCTTACACCTGAAAGCTTGCAAAGAATAATCTACTACATAATATTTAAATATTAGGTATGTAGTGTTTCACCTGATCTCTACTTTGTCATGAGAAGATTAACTGTGGGTCTGGGTATATTCATGGAGTGCTTAAGAACATTCCTCTTAAGTTTTGGCTACGTTAACTCATTTTACTTGCAAAAAAAAAAAAGAGAATAATAGAATCATTCAGGCTGGAAGAGACCCTTGGGACCATCACGTCCGACCATCAAGCCTAATCTACAAGTTCACCCTTAAATCATATCCCGCAACGCTACATCTAAGTGACTTTTAAACAAATTAATCTTCATATGTTTCTAATGTGACCCCAAATTGATGCATTAGGAGCTATTTCTTTTATACAGCCTAGAGATGTTCTTCATAAACTGAGAAGGGGCCTTTTGGTGTTGAGTCAACAGTAAGCCAAAGCACTGTTGAGATACTGTTTTCCCGCCTGCCAAGCTCTTTATCTGTACATCGGTGATTTGCCTTGGAACACTTGGAGAGAAAAAGTTTCAATATTAAGAGGAGAGGATGCTTCAAGTGCAGTTATGTTCAAGCACATGCCTCCAGGTAAATTTGGATTTGTAGCTATACCAGATGTAAATAGGAAATTGCTGTAATTACCAATTATGTCCAATGCAGTAAATATTATATGATAATAGGAAATACTTTTATAAATCCCTTCTTGTTACAACCTTTAAGAAGTATTTAGAAATCAAAGAGCTGTTCTCCAAATATTTGCCACACTGTTTTCTTGTGAATACCTTTCATCCTTTTCAGTGTTGAAAACATTGAAGGGCCTGGAGAATAAATTTTAGGAGACGAGATTGAGAGAGTTGGGGCTGTTTAGTTTGAGGAAGAGGAATCCAAGAGAAGACCTCTCTACAACTATTTGAAAGGACACTGTAGAGATATTGATGCTGGTCTCTTCTCACAAGTAATTAGTGACAGAACCAGAGGGAAGGGCTTCAAGCTTCAACAGGAGAGGTTTAGACTGGACATCAGGAAAAAATTCTTCATGGAGAGAGCGATCAGGCACCGGAATGGGCTGCCCAAGGTGACGGTTGAATCCCCATCCCTGGATGAGTTTAAAAGTTGCTTAGATGTGGTGTTGGGGGATCTGGTTTAGGGTTGATGGTTGGACTTGCTGATCCCAAGAGTCTTTTCCAACCTGAATGATTCTGAAATTCTATAGTAGAATAAAACTTGATTGCTGGGAGATGCAATTGAAATGGTTCAGCTATTTAACCACTTCCATGATCTCCTCTAGTACAGTATAATTCAGAGCAATCTCTCTCTTATAATGTCAAGTAAAAGACAATCCAGTTCCCAGGAAAACTGGAATTAATAGGCCTTCAGATTTATCATTGACTTCTCTCTTTCGGTACTTTACTTTCTGGAGCCGCCTACTAACTCACTCTCTAAGGGCTCTTCCTTCAGAAAGAGGACAAGAGACACATTTTTGTTCAAGAATCATTTTGGTGTTCTGTCATTGACAGGAAAGTGATGTGGAATTTAGAGCTTTGTTTCATCAGAGGGGGCAGAGCCTCGTATCATTAACACAAATTCAGGAACATCATGAAGGTAGGGAGCAGGATGAAGGTATCAGACAAATGTAGTTGCATGCACAGATAGAACAACTCAGACACTGTTTAGAAGGCCAAAACAGATGATGTTTAGTTTTCTACCAGTAACTTATCTCTTTTTAACAAAAAGAAAAATCCTAAGGAAGTACAAATGTGTAAGTGCTGGCTTCTGCTAATCATCTGTTTCCTGCTAGGCTCCAGCGTTTGATTTTAGTGTCTATTCCCAAAGAGGGTGTTTTACGAGAGCTTACTTACACACAAAGGCCTAGAAATTTCCTGAAATAATTCTGGGAACAAATCCAGAGGTTAATGAACAGCTCTGGGACATTTTCTTGTATACGGATATCAAAAAGAACTATTGCTCGAGGCAGTGTGTTCCCAAGGTATTTATAATATCCCTGAAAGAGGGGAGGATGCCTTCTCAAGCGGATGCGTTAAATTTTAAGGATACCTGGTGGACTAGATGATCTTTCAAGGTCCCTTCCAATCCCTAATTTTCTGTGATCTTGTGATGAAGCACAGCACAACAGCAGCAATAAGGTATTTAGATTGCATCTCAAATACCGTAAGCACATCTAGATCTAAAAGCAAAGCAGACACTTTAAATAAAACGAATAAAATGTAATTGTGGTAGCTGTCAAGGCATAGGTTAAAAATACTTAATGCATGTGCAGTTACATCTGAGAGAGAGCAAATAATACTCACAGTTTTCTTCCTGTAATTAAATGTAAGAGTTTTTTATGCATTTGGTTATTACTCATAAGAGTAAGCTTCTTACATGTAAGTAGAGCTTTAGGTTGAAGGTTTGTCTGCTAAGAGAAGGATGAGCACCCCAAACACAGATACACAGATCATTAGGGGTTGGAAGGAACCTCCAGAGCTCATCAAGTCCAAGCCCTCTGCTCAAGCAAGATCATAAAACCTAAGAGAGGTTACACAGAAACACATCCACACAGATCTTAAAAGTCTCCAGAGAAGGTGACTACAAAACCTCCCTGGGCAGCCCGTTACAGTGCTCTGTCACCCATACAGTAAATAAATGTTTGTCATATTGTGATGGAACTTCCTGTGCTCCAACTGACACCCACTGCCCCTTGTCCTATCACAGGGCGCAAGTGAAAAGAGATTGTCTCTTTCTTCTTGACACCCAACCCTCACGGATTTATAGGCAGTGATTAAGTCCCCTCATAACCTTCTCCTCTCCAAGATGAAAACCCCCAGATCTCTCAATCTTTCCTCATAAGGCAGGTGCTCCAGTCCTCAAACCAAAGAGAACAAGCAGGGGAAGGATTAGGAGGGTTTTCTCGTTCAAGTGTGGGAGGAGCACACGTGTGTGTGCTCTGTACCGTGGATTTGCTGCTGGGGATGGCCTGTGCCTATGCACTTGTTTCTACGGGCTAGTTTCTGGAAAGTCTGTGGTTTCCTCTTACCAGCCTCTGCCAACACTCTGTTTTCTCTTGATGCCAAGCACAGTGACAGGTGGCTGAGGAGGCAGCACACATATATGACCTGGACATTTTCTTGTGTGACTTGATCTAGGGGATCTTGCTGTGGCAGGGAGATTGGAGTAGATGATCTTTCAAGGTCCCTTCCAATCCCTAATGTTCTGTGATTCTGTGAATAAAGGCAGAAGGTAGGGTGTAGGAAATTTTGTGTCTCTTAGAGGTGTTGGTATTACTCAACTTGCACATAAAATGGATATCAGTCTATGACAGAAATACAATTCTTACTAAACTCCTGGAAGCCATAGGGAGATTCTTCAGTGACCGAAATAAGGTTCGGCAGGCCAGAATTTCCTTTGAACATATTGTTATTGATGACACTATAAAAGAACATTGCAAAAGGAGTGGGAATGGTCCCATTTACTACTTCTTCAGATCTTTCTGGACATCGAGAGAAGTTTGCCTTTAAACTGAAGGAGCTAGTTTTTAGTAGCTGATGTTTAGGATTGTTCATGGCATAGAATGGTAAAACTTGTGTAAGTAAACAAGAGGTTGAGTAATTTAATTCAGTGAAGTGCAGAGAATGCAGGTACAAATAGTTTTAACCACTACTGGCAGTGTGCAGGGTACCTCGCTGAATTACTCATTCTCCCCTTTGTTTTAATTTACATTTCATTTGCCATTGTATTGTTCTGAGGAGACATCGTTAATCTTTCCAGCTATTCTGCTGTCCTCCTTGTGTCTCCTGCGGTTTGGGGCTGCAGATCTTAATTCTTTTGAAAGTTCCTGCTGTCAGTACATCTGTGCAGGAGTGTGATTTGAAACAGAAGAATCTGTGATGGTGCCATGAGTAAGAGAAAAGTTGGCAACACCAGGCAGTTCTCTCATATTTTACACTGCAAGTCTCACTTTGCCAAATGTACAGAGCAGATCTGGGAACTCTGGTGAATTTTCATCAGCTACACTGAAAAATAAAAGTGCCTTTTAATGGTCCTACAGGCAACATGGCTGCGAAGATTCATTGCAGCGTATTCTAACTACGTCTCTGTATCCCCTAAACTTTTCTTTACACGGGCAGTTAAATGTTGTTGTCAGAAATCTGGCAGGGTTCACGAGCACAATTCCTCCTGTCGTTCACTCATCACTCGCTAGCTCTTACGAGGTGCTGCCAGGAGAGAAGGAAATTACTTGCAATCTGTACAAAAAGCGCGTTGGCCCAGGCCCATGCAGGCAGCCACGGGAGAAGCACATTGGTACAGGGGGACCAAGTTGGTCAGGTAGAGCTCCTCCATCCTCTTCTCAGTGACAGTTCTGTGCTTTCACACAGCTTTCTGTCAGTCTTTGAAATCCAGCCAGCTTTTAGATTTGAGAGCTTACTCAACCGAGAAGGGTACAGAAAGGAGATGGACCTGAGGAGACCATGAAGATGATCAGGGGGCTGGAGTACCTCTCCTATGACTACAGGCTGAGGGAGCTGTGGTTGTGCAGCCTGTAGAAGAGAAGGCTCCCGGGACTGGGGTTTTCATAAGGAAATTAGATTGCTCAATGCTGACAGGGAGACCAAGTAAAAGGTTTTGTATTTTATTGTAAATGTAACACACAGTGAGCACTGGCAGGTAGCTGTCCAAGGAAAGAGATTTTTATTAACTGCTGGGTGCATTCTTTTCCATAAAGCTATCCATATGTGTTTGGAGCAGATAGCTGAGATTGGTTTTGCTCAAAATGATTAATGATAAAGGACGTAGAGGCAGACAGAGTGACTTTGAGTCATTCAGATACAAATCTTAAGTAAATCAATTCATTTCATTGTCCTTCTTTGTGACAGTCATTAAATAAACAGCCTAACAGGGACAAATTTGTTGTCTAACACCTATGTTGTCCTTTAAAAGACTTGTATGTGTTTCAGTTCTGATGTAGTGGTATTATTTTCATCTCTTAAGAAGACTTCCTGAAGGAGATTTTAATTTAGGAACTGTTTCATACTTTCCTAGTTTGGATGTTAGGAAGCATTTATTTACAGAAAGGGTGATCAGACACTGGAATGGACTGCCCAGGGCAGTGGTGGAGTCCCCATTCCTGGAGGTGTTTTAGGACAGACTGGATGTGGCACTTAGTGCTCTGGTCTAGGTTGCAGGGATGTTAGGTCCTGGGCTGGGCTGGATGATCTTACAGGTCATTTCCAGCCTCAATAATTCTGTGATTCTGTTTTTTATAAACCTCTGTCCATGTGTGTGCTTACATATTTGCTCACAGGAGGAGAGAGATTATAAGGAACCATCTCTTTTTGTGGTCTACCAATACTTAATCATTCACTAGAAAAATGCTTTGACTACAGAGCAAATTACTATCATATATTCACCAGTGCTTTGTCAGGTGACATTTGAAAGCTCTCAAAGGATGACACTTCAACCACCTTCTATGGAAGAGTCTTAATAATCGAAGAGGAACCTCAGTAGGAAATTTTTCCTTGATTCATGGGCTGCGTTCAAGGTGCCCTTTTCAAAATGTTTTTACGGAAAGACAAATTACTTGACTGTACTGCTCTTCTGTTCCTGAACGTGGTAGCCAATTTCAGCCAAATTTGACTGAGAATTAGAGGTCTCAGAACTATTAAGGTCTTAGACATTTCATGAAAATTGGTACTAAAGCAGAGAGACTCAAGTCAGTGCCCTGCTGAATAAAGCTCAGTCACAGCTTGCCACAGGGAATCGGCTTTAATGATTGCAGCTTCACACTAGTGAAGTTTAATGCAAGTAATGCCTAGGTAAGACCTTTGCTTCAGAGTGATCAACAATGCTTAAAACTTGTGACATCCTGGGGTGGATCAGAAGGGGGATGGTTACTAGATTAAGAGAGGTTCTCCTCCCCCCTACTCTGCCCTGGTGAGACCACATCTGGAATATTGTCTCCAGTCTGGGTCCCTCAGTTTCAGAAGGACACAAAGCTGATTGAGAGTCCAGCGCAGAGCCACAAAGATGATGAAGGGAGTGGAACAGCTCACTGATGAAGAAAGGCTGAGGGATCTGTGTCTCTTGAGCTTGGAAAAAAGGAGACTGAGGTGTGACTCCATTAATGTTTATAGATATGGAAAGAGTGGGTGTCAAGAGGATAGATCCATGCTCTGCTCAGTGTCATGTATTGATAGGACAAGGGTCAATGGGTGTGAGCTGGAACATAGGAAGTTCCACATCAGTATGAAAAGGAACTTCTTCATGGTGACAGAGCAGTGCAAAGGGCTGCCCAGGGAGGTTGTGGAGTCTCTTTCCCTGGAGACATTTAAAACCTGCCTGGAAATGTTCCTGTGCAACTTGATCTATGGGATCCTGCTGTGGCAGGGAGATTGGACTAGATGATCTTTTGAGATCCCTTCCAGTCCTTATTGTTCTGTGATTCTGCAAAAGAAGATTTAGTTGTGCTCTTAGCATCTGGCCCTCCCTTGACTTTTCCTTTTGGCAAATGAATTTTTGCTTCTTCAGCAAGAAGTTGCAAAAGGGTTTTTAAAACTACTTCATAATTGGTATCTATTGGATTTCACTTTCTAAGTAGCAGCCTTTACATTAAGCTTACAGTTAGGGATAACTAGCGGGTTATATTCTGTGAGTAGTTATGAGAGAACTAGAGGAGTTGTTGGCTTGGCTCCCTTTCATTTTAGATTGATCATTAAAACTTCTATTAGATGACTGATATGATTTCCTTCAGCTGGAATTCACAAAATCCCTCCTGGTAATGTGATAAAGTAATTAAGGTTTGTTGTTATGGTAATAGGTATTGTTTGAAATATTTTCAATATGCTTTAATTTCATTTCTTGCCAAAGAATGCTTTGATTTTCACAGCAACTGACAGGTTTATCTGCAAAAGTCCATACTAGTGTAGCCTGGAGTCTTTCTTTAGTCAGGCTAAAGTCCCACTTGTATCACGATTAAGCTTTTGTTAGTTATGATGGTTTTAATCTCAGTCCTCAATGAGACTACAGACATAAATATTGAAATAAATCCTTTTATTAAACCATTTGTTCTGTCAGAGTTGAAACATCTAGCATGATATCACCCAGAAGGGGACAGTGACCCTGATAGATGCACACATGGGAAAGTCGTGCTCCTAACCCTGTTCCCACATGCTTCCAGACTGATCCCCTGGTGCTAGAGGTAGCCATTTATAGCCACCTTGCACCACAATCACTGACCTACCCTGTAGCTTTGCTTGCCAGGCTTTGGCACACCACCACGTAGCTGATGTTCCTCTCTATAGGAAACCTCTGCAGCAGCTCTTTTCTGTAGGAGCCCAGGTTGAAGGCACTATCTAAGCTGTTGATTGATGGTCATGTATTACTTCTCTAGGGAACTGTGCCAGCTCTTCTGGAAGAGCTGTTTCCTCTTTGCACTGCTGAGCCTGGTGACATAACCATCTAATACCCTTCATATTCCTTCACTGAGATTAGAGATCCAAGAAGGAGCTTAACCATTTAGCTCTCTGATAAATTCTCAGGTATCCAGGAGTTCCCTGGAGAAACTAAGATGCTCTTAGTACACTGATGCTGTTGTCCTTTTTGTCAGTGACAGAATCACAGAATCATCATGGCTGTAAAGGACCTCCTGGATCACTGAGTCCAACCATACCCACAACAACAAAAAACCTAAATACCTGAATCCCTAAATACCTGATTGATCAACAAACACAAACTAACCCCCTCCATGCCTGCCACTATAGCAGGGCATGAAGCATACCTCCAGGCATAGGGACTCAACTACCTCCCTGGGAAGGCTGTTCCAGTGCCTCACCACTCTTTCTCTAAAGAATTTCTTCCTAATATCCAATGCAAACCTCCCCTGCCTCAACTTCAGACCATTTCACCTGGTTTGGTCATTAGTTACTAAGAAGGGGCCAAGATCTGCCCCTCTACAACCTCCTTTCAGGTAGCTGTAGAGGGCAGTGAGGTTCCCCCTCAGCCTTTTCTTCTCCAAACTAAACCTGCCCAGCTCCCTCAGCCTCTCCTCATACTACTTGGTCTCTAAACCCCTCACAAGCTTGATAGCTCTGCTTTGGACAGGTTCCAGCATCTCAATGTCTTTCCCACAATGAGGAGCCCAGAACTGAACCCAGTACTTGAGGTGGGGCCTCACAAGGGCCAAGTAAATTCCCTTCTCCTGTTAACCACGCTATTCCTGATACAAAAAAATCTGCATGGCTTAACAAGAAAAGCTAAAGAACATTTTCCTTAGCTTGATATAACTTCTCTGTAAGAGCATCTCTCTGCTTGCAATAACAACTTCAGGCAATTTTCACACTTTTTCCACTTTTGTGATCTGCAATGCTGTACTGAATTGCATTCACTACTGATTTAAAACAAAACTCGGCTCATTTTGCTTACTATTGTTGAATGCAACTATTATTTCAGATGGTCAAAATGCTTCTGGATACTAAAACATTTTCTGTCATCACTCTGTAACCACAAGACTCATGACTAAGCATCATACCAAGGCCTGAGTCATAAATGGCTATAAGTAATGTCTGAGATCATATGCGCTTCCTTGGAAGCATTTCCACAATTGTATCTTAAACCTTTCCCAGCTGTAGGTGCATTAATCTGCCCACACCATGGGAGAAGTGAGAAATGGGTCTTTTTCTAAGGTTTATTCTTATACCTTCAAAAAAACAGTACGGAAGGTGTAGTCAATGAGCTCCAGTCATCTCTCCTCTCCCCACAGTGCGTGCCTATGTTAACAATTTAGTGCAAATTAGATGTGCACATTTGAAATAAACCTGCTGATTGTCCCTGCTGACTGTTTCACTTCTCATTGGGAGGTAGTTCTGGAGCATATGGGCTAGTTGGATGAAAATACACTGGAGTGTAAGCTCCCGGAGCACAGCCAATGCACTCCAGCTACAACAGGGCAGTTAGTCTATGGAGTTAGTCTAGAGTTGGTCCAGAAATCTCTAAAAAGGAATTGGGATAGAAGCAGAAACCTTTTAAAATGTGTGTAGTGTGGATGTCAGATCTTCCACACCAAAGACTGCTCTGCCAGTTCTGTTCTCCTGGTTTTCTGTTGAGGTAGAAATCCCACAGCACACAATGCAGATATTATCTGCTTTTGGACATTATGTCCAAGTGCTAGAAGCACTTAATCACTTCATTTTCTTTCATCATAGAATCACAGAACGGCCAGGGTTGGAAGGGACCTTAAAGATCATCTAGTTCCAACCCCCCTGCACAGGCAGGGACACCTTCACTAGAGCATGTTACTCAGGGCCCCAGACAACCTGGCCTTCAACACTGCCAGGGATGGGGCAGCCACAACTTCCTTGGACAGCCTGTTCCAGCATCTCACCATCCTCACAGGAATCAATTTGTTCTTCATGTCCAACCTCAGTCTCCCCTCTTCAAGTCTATAACTCTTTCCCCTTCTCCTCTTGCTACCACCCATGTCAAAAGCCCTCCCCCAGCTTTCTTGTATCTCCCTTCAGAGATTGGAAAGCTGCTCTAAGGTCACCTTGGAGCCTTCTCTTCTCCAGGCTGAAGAACCCTAATTCCTCATCAATTTGGAATTTTTTTTAGCTTCCTGTTCTCTTTCACAAACAAGAATATTCGGGCACTATTATTCGGGCACTATACCGCCGTGTGTTAGAGATCTGGTTAACCGCTACAGCACCGAGCGTTAGACACGGTGCTAAAAGTCTGTGTCTGCAGACACATGGAATAGATATTGCCCTTCACAAGGAATTAAAATCAGCAGATTTTTTTGTGTAGGGTTAAGATAGGGGAAGCAGAACGTTTTTCAGATGTGTATCAGTTCATTCTTGCAGTGATTTCACATTTGTTTCAGACAAGTTACTCTTGAGTTGCACTGTTTGGAACAATGAGAAAACAAAGGGCCATGGCTTGCTGTCCCTATTTTATTGATGTGCCCCCAAATACCTTAGAGGTTATTCAAATGAATGCACTCCATTCTATTTACTTGACTGTCTGATGGTTTCATCATGCAAATACATGTGTGAATGATATTTGTTTGACTGTTGGTTTTGCGGTCTCTTTGTAAGGTAAAATGTACTTTCTTTTTTCCTCCAAAGAAGAAAAACTAAATGCAAAAAAATCCCCGTGTTGTAATGCTACGGTTGAGACTTTAAACACAAAAGTCAGGGCATTCAGAGTTATGACTCCCTAGAGCTTGAAGCTCAGACGTGTTGTACATGTGGTGTAGATTAAAGCAATGACTTCCTCTCCTTTCTGTGCTCCTTTCTCTTCTGGGTCTTTTCCTCTTTTATGCTGTCTGTGCTGGACCCCCTCTGTGGAATAGGGGATCCCATAAAGGCCCTGGTTGACAGGCACAGGAGCAGATCCCATGCCCATGAGACTGTACTGCTCATGATAGCAGAGGAGCATGGCAAGGAAAAGAGGGAGCCCAAGGACTGCTTCTGGGGACCCCAGCATCATCCTGCATGACACACATGGGGCTGAACATATCTCCACTGCCCGTGTCACATGAGCTACTCTGTGCAGTCCATACAACAGGATCTTCCATAGAGCACAACTTTCTGTCACAGAGGTCACTTGTCATGAGTCTTTTCCTCCATGAAACCTCACAGAATCACAGAATCATTACAGATTGGAAGGGACTTTGAAAGATCATCCAGTCCAATCCTCCTGCCACAGCAGGATCACCTAGACCAAGTCACACAGGAACACATCCATATTGTTTTCTAGAAGTTCTAAGAACCTACAACACAGGTTTTAAGATGAAAGTACCCTCTCCACCTTAAGTCACTACAGAAATCAGTCAGGGCTGGAAGGGACCACAGGATCATCCAGTTCCAACCCCCCTGCCATGGGCAGGGACACCCAAATGCCTTACATCTTCCTTCTGCCTGTTGCATCACAGTCAGCTACACATGTGTTGTAAGCTATCACCGTTATAAAACTCTTTAGGAAGGTTTGCTGAATCTCTTGTCCTGTGGAGCCCCTTGGATTGAGTCCTCATGTTGTCCATACTGTGGGTTTGTGTTTTGCATCTCTGCTGGTGAGAGCAAAGCTCTTCAGCTCAGGCACCCCATGACCAGTGTCACTCTTGAGAAGATCAAGACAAGATTTCTCAGCGCATCCGTCTTTGACAGCTCCTTGCCTCGGGGACATGAGATCATCCGTAATGACAGCCTTCACAGGAGTCTCAAACAATCCGTCTGCTTTGTTAAGGCGTAAGTGATGAACACGGACTGAAAGAAAAGAGCAAGGCATCGGATGCATTTTCCTGCCTCAGTTTCCCCAAATATTCTCTTGAGCAACCTGGTTTTGCCCAAGGCAAACACTCACCTCCACCCCACTCTCTTGAGGAACCCCTAGGGGTTTGGTAGACTTGGACAGACAAGAAATCATCCTCTTTTCTCCAGTGCTCCATTAACCAGCTCCCACTCCCTGACAGACTGTTTATCTTTGGGGTTTTCTTAAAATAGAGGCTTTTTCCTGAAAACATCCGGGGCCAAGCAACCAAGGAGACGTCACTTAGCTGATCGCTGGTCTTATTGTCAAATAAGTAGCCACCTATATCTCACGCACAGCCCACCTGAGAGGAGGTTGCCTCTCAACCACATGCAGAAAGCACCCCAGATTGCTCCTAGCGATAACATTCCTGCCAGCTCTTTTCCTGCTTTCCACATCACCGGGATGATAATTTGCCCTTTCCCATTCAGCCCCTCTCTTAGGAAGACACACTGTGGAGCTCATCACGTTCACCTGCAATATAAAGGAGACGGGATGTAGCTAATAAAGAACAAGGCAATTCAAACTTTGTTCCTGAGCCCTCAGGAGGAATACCCAGGTGTGCTGAGGAAGATATGCTTGGAAAAAAAGAAAAGAGCCATTCTGCAGTCAATCTAAAAGCACTAGGCCTCCTTTCATGAATTGATTTACCCACTGGGTGACATATTGGCAATTTTCTGTTACCTACCCAGTGATACGACTAAGTAGATGGAGCTTAAAGGCAGGTCAGATAAAAAGACTTTAATCTAACAAAGGCAGCCTGAGTTTCGCATGTCGAGGAAGATGATTTAGCAGGGAGTAGCAGCCTAGCCGCGATACTGAATCGAGGAGGAGAATCCATAATTAATGGGGCATTGCAGAAAGGTTTACTCCAACCCAGAATGACAAAGAGGACAACATCGCCTCTCCTACGCGAGGCTCCAGCTCAGCAAAACGCATCGCTGCAGCCTTCAAGTCAAAGATGCGCTGCGATCTGGACCTGCACGAGGAGGAACGCCTTCGAACTCATCTCTACAACCAGCGCAGACAAAACGGGTGAAAATCAGTCACGACAAGTTTTATAAGACACAGGCTGGGTGCTGCCGTAATGTGATGGATCCACCAGGCCAGCCAGACTTGGCAGAGACACTGTTCAGAGAATTAATTAAAGTTGTTTTCTCTGAGGAAGGAAAAGTTGCGGTTTGGGAAAACTTGCACACATGCAAGTGACATGAGACTTGTTCAAGTGTTTTCAGGCCCAAGGGGTGAAATGCCTAAAGGAGTGGTTGGTCCTTGAATAATGCATTTATCTCGCAGCTACGCTCCGCTGTTTTCCTGCCAGGATTAGCTGGATTTCCTGAACGGGAGCCCAAAATGTAACCCCAAGTTACTAAACAACACCAGGGGAAGAGAAGGGTCATATTCTGCTCTCCAAAGGGTTTTGTTTGTCTTCTCCATTCGGGTGATTTCTCACTTCTTTAAAATCAGAAGCTTGCAGCTGCTGTATGCTTAGTCCTTATGGTTGGACCAGATGATCTTTTGAGGTCACTTCCCATCCCTAATGTTCTGTGCTTCTGCGAACCAGAAGAAATAGAATCACAGAACATTAAGGATGGGAAGGGACCTCGAAAGATCATCTAGTCCAATCCCTCTACCACAGAAGGATCACCTAGACCAACTCGCACAGGAACATACCCAGATGGGTTTTAAACATCTCCAGAGAAGGAGACCTGTAGCCCCTCAGATGTGCAAGGACTGCTCTTTTGCAGCACATGCAGGATGAAGCCACCAGTGAAGCCCAGTGACTCAGGATGAGCTGGATGTCTTTAGGATGGTTTGTGGCTGGATGGCCACTAAAGGAATTTTTTCCCTTTTTATCAAGAAGCCTTGGGTTTGCTCTAGTTAGAGACTCAACAGACTGGATTTAAGTGATCATGCAGCGGTGGGGGGATTGGACTGGATGGTCTTTTGAGGTCCCTTCCAACCTCTAATGTTCTGTGATTCTGTGTTTAGCTGAATAACCTTTAGGTCATTTAAAATTTAAGGCTGTATAGCCTTCACCTCTTACCTCCTGCTACTCATCATCTTACGTCTCACTCCTTATTTGTCATACCCCCAGCACAAGGTGCCCTTCAGATGGCCTCCTGATTAATAACCCTCTCAACCTGAAGCAATCCAAGCTGAAGAGACAGCAGCCTCTGAGGTCAAGTACTCTGACCTGAAAAGCCGTGAGCACCCACGCTGCAGCCAGAGGGCCGCAGGAGGCTGCTCCTTGGCCGCTCATCACCCTGAGACACACCAAAGAAAAGAAACCAACAGAGAAATTCTGCAGAAGACCCTTGATTAATTATCCTCATTACTCAATACTTTAACCCACCTTGTCAGCTCTTCCCACTCTGCCTTGCAGGAGGAAGAAAATTGCCAAAGCACCTGGAGCTAAGGGCAATGGGGAAACCGCACACGGACCAAAGTGCTGACACGAGCAAAAACCCGCTCCTCCGTTGAGCACCTCCGACTTCCAGAACCCCAGACATGCACACAAGCTCTGGCCAACCTCCACTAGGAGGATTAAAAATCAGATCCTTTGTGCTTAGCTGCTCATGAAGGATTTCCTCTACTCTTTTCACTGGTGAGCTGCTAAGACTCATCCCCACCACCTGCACAGAAGGGATTTGTTGGTAGCTTTTTCTACCCCCGCTGCTATTGCACAACTGGCTTCCAGTGTGATCAAGCACGTGTGCACGCACTCTGCTCTAAGGCTGTGAGTCACAGCGGGGATTTAGCTGGAAACGCATCTCTGAGCTCTGCGCACAGACCTCTTGGATGGAGATCATGGATGTGAGTAAGGAAGATGTCCTTATCCTCCTGTCATACGTAGGAGGGAGGTGAAGTAGGAATCCTTCTCTGTCTTTAAGGTCTGGGTCCCTGATCTCCAAATGTGATTGTAGCACTGAGACTTAGAAGCACGTGGGTTTGAGGCTGACAGCCCTGCTTAACTGCTCAGAGCTAAAGTGTAAGTGCTTGAGCTGATATCCTTAGTCAATCCCATAGTTCCAGTCAAGACTTCCCAGCGGCTTCTACCTTCATCTTCCCCTTCTCAAAACGTTGCCACTGTCAAAATCAGCCTGAGTTTGCATTCCAGAAGGCTGCACTGGCTTAATGAGGAGGTGAATTGTTCTTGCAGTAGGTCTGAGATCCTACAAAAAATCCATGGAGTAGACAATGGGACGTAAGAACTGGTGCATTTGCTCCAAGGAGACACATGGAGAGGCATCCTCAAGGGTTTGATGGGTGAAATGAATTTCTACTCACTCTCTGCCTTTACAGTAAAACCAAAACTTGTATCTGTCTCTCCTACATCATAGAACAAGGGTTAGATGTTGTGGAGTGGCAAGCTGAAGGGTATCTTTCTGCAGACCACATACAGGAGTCTTGGCCACTGATTTTGTGGACAGCAGCTCCACCCTTACAGGTAAAATCACATAAAGGAGAAAAAAATTAGTCTGAGGTTCTTAGCCTACAGTTTAGTTTTGTTTTAATGGCTACCAAGATTGCCCTAAACCAGGAGGAAATGGAGGGGTTTGGAGTAATTCTAATGACATCAAACTCCATGTCACTGAAGAAAAATTTTATATAGGTGGTTGGTTGATGTCTGTTCTTAATAAGGTTATCAGCCAGTCACAGAATCACAGAACATTAGGGATTGGAAGGGCCTCGAAAGGTCATCCAGTCCAATCCCCCCCCTCCACAGCAGGATCACCTAGACCAAGTCACACAGGAACATGTCCAGGTGGGTTTTAAACATCTCCAGAGAAGGAGACT
>JAOXOE010000343.1:40460248-40474486 GCA_028565055.1 Phoeniculus purpureus
CATGTGCAGAGGAGGGCCACGAGGATGATCAGAGGGCTGGAGCACCTCTCCTATGAGGACAGACTGAGAGAGTTGGGTCTGGACAAGAGGAGCTCCAAGGTGACCTTCTTGTGGCCTTCCAGTATCTGAAGGGGGCCTACAAAAAGGCTGTGGAGGGACTTTTTAGGATATCAGGTAGTGACAGGACTAGGGGGAATGGGGCAAAGCTGGAGCTGGGTAGATTTAGACTGGATGTGAGGAGGAAGTTCTTCACTGCGAGAGTGCTGAGAGCCTGGAATGGGTTGCCCAGGGAGGTGGTTGAGGCCTTGTCACTGGAGGTGTTTAAGGCCAGGCTGGATGAGGCTCTGGGCACCCTGATCTGGGGTGGGGTGTCCCTGCCCATGGCAGGGGGGTTGGAACTGGATGATCTTTTGAGGTCCCTTCCAATCCCGAATGGTTCTATGGTTCTATGTTTGTGGTAGAAAGGCTGTTCACTGCTCCTGCTGAAACCAGGCCACAGCAAAACAAGCAACGCAAGGCCAAAAGGAGAGTACTGAGCTGTGACAGAGAAATTCCGTGGCTGTACTCCATGTCTCTGAGACTTTCTGTGTGTACATAACACTAGATGGCAGCTAAATAAAAGACTGAAACAATTCCAGGGCAGAGATCAGGAGACTCCCTACATTTAAGGCCCTTAGCTTCAGTAGATGGCAACCAACACCTCCAACTCCACTCCAAGGTAATCACAGCTTCTCACCAACGTTTCTGATAGAAGAGACCTTCAGGGGAAAAAAAACCCCAACAAGCAAAACCAAACGACAACTCACAAGTCTTATCTTTCTCGTAACCCCTCATTAAAGTCTGACAGGGAAGCTAAGACATAGCTGCAAGCCAAGACATAGTCTCCAACTACCTCTGCTCGCTCTCTTGGGCTGAATTTCTATTTTGAAAAGTGACTGGGGAGAAACAAACCAGCCCCAATCTCAGTGTTTATTCACTTGTGGTCTGTGAACTATTAGTTTCATTGGTATTGCCCAGTTAAAATCAACAGAATTACATGAGTGGCACCAAAGACACCACTTGAAAACAGGAAGCTGGGCGGTTCCTTCCCAGCTGCCATGACCACAGCTACACTCCACAACCACAGATATGCTCCTGGCCAGTTAAAGCAAGGATCCAGCTCCATTGGGGTTGCAGATGTGCGTTCATTAGATATAAACAGAGCTATCTTGCATGTGAAAAATAACGAGTTGAAGTCTAGAAGGGTTAGATTATGAGCTAAAGGGACTTAGAATGCTCTTTCCAGTGATACTCTTACAGCATTTTCCCCTCCTGAGAGGAACTGCCCCTTAAGCACTGCACTGCAGATCAGGCTGCTGTAAGACTTCCTGAAGTTAATGTCCTTTCCTCACTCCTGAACAGAGGCTTCTCATGGAAGAAACGCTGCCAGGTCCAGCACAGAGCTTTCGGTAAAGAACTAAACAAAAAGCTTACAGTGGTTTGTGGATTACACTTTCAGAAGGGTACATTTTGTTCTTGTTGGTGGCAGTCCAAAATAACATCAGTCTAAGGTTTACTGGATGTTATGCTGCCTTACATATCATGGGGAAGTGATGTGTAAGGGGACATCATGGGGACAGGAGAGACAATGCAACAGTAATTTCTCACCACCAACAACAGCTGAGAAGCAGGAAAGATCAGTCAGCCATGATATAGTTGCTTCAACTTTCCCCTGGGTATTTTAGGGGGTTTGTTTTGGTTTAATTTTTTTGAATTTAAAGAAGGAGATATGCTAAGAGGTCAGGAAAAGGCGAGGTATGAGGATAGAGAGATCCTAAATGCAGAGTGGGGCTCTGCACTTGTCTCTTCTAGGAGAGGTAAATAAGACATAAAGGACCATGCTTTCAGACAAACTTTTTGTGCACTCTAGCAATAAGGCACTTTTTTAAACCAGAATTTCTTTAGTCATTAAACATCAATCTTTTCTAATTTTAAACAAAATTCCAGTAGCTAATCATTAAACTAAGGGCATCAAAACCTTGTGAATACAGAAGGTCCGCTGCTCTGAGTTTCTCCACAATTTGAGAGAACCAGATTAAAAAAGGAATAACAGCCCTGAAAGAGGAAAATGTGACACCCAGAACTGGGCTGTTGCTCTGCAGAATAGAATTACAGAATATTAGGGATTGGAAGGGACCTCAAAAGATCCCTTCCAATCACCCTACCACAGCAGAATCATCTAGATAAAGGAGCACAGGAACATGTCCAGATGGGTTTTAAACGTCTCCAGAGAACGAGACTGGGCAGCCCCTTCCAGTGCTCTGTCAACCTCACAGGGAAGAAGGTCCTTCTCATATTGATGTGGAACCTCCTCTGTTCCAGTTCACACCTGCTGCCCCTTGTCTTATCATTGGGTGCCAATAAGCAGACACTGGCTCCATCCTCCTGACACCCACGCTTCACACATTTATAAACATTATTGAGGTCACCCCTCAGTCTCCTCTTCTCCAACCTAGAGACTCACCTCCCTCAGCCTTTCCTCATAAGGGAGGTGTTCTACTCCATCATCTTCATGGCTCTGTGCTGGACTCTCTCCAGCACTTCTGTGTCCCTCTTGAACTGAAGGGTCCAGAAGAAAATGCCTTCTTCTGATCAAATTTACAGAAAACATGAGGCAGAGCAGACAGAGCCTGTTTTCACAATATCTAGCTTTGAAAATCTGATACTTTACCAAGAAACATTATCTGTTTTAAAATCCTGAAAGCAGTGCTCTCCCAGAGCAGCCCTCAAGTCTCCAAGCATCCCAGCAGAAGTACGAAAGACACCAGTGTGAGGATCATATTCAGAATCCTAAAAGCAAGTAGCATGGTAGAGGTTGGACCTACTAAGAACTCAGAAGGCTGCCACTGGAGTACACGAGGCCACTTTTTACTGAAGGAAGACTTTCTTGTATTGTTAAGGCAAGACTGAACACAAAGGTGACGGCGACAAGAGAAATCAGTGTTCATGTAACTCAAACTGCCTCTTCAAACATGTAAATATCAACACAAAACAGCCATTTAGAAACCCACTCAAAATTTTCCACTCCAGTGTGAGAAAATCAGCATCCACACACCTTCTCCAATTCTCTGCGTATGCTATTCCAAAGGAATACAATCTCTGGATTAAAAAAGGACCCAAGATATTTTACTCAGACGACTGTGACAGCATTTTATTGTATTTCATAACATTCTTTCCATGACATGCCTGATACAGAATTTGTAACCACTAGTAAAAAGAAGGTATGAGGGTATTTACTGCACTTACAGCCCAATTCGATAACCAGTAAGCAAATAGACAGCTGGAGTTCTTATTATCCTTTGGGTTTTTTCAAGGGAGCACTTAACATCTGAAATAGCAGCCCAGGGTCAGAACAGTCTCACTGTCCTCAACATTATTACGTTCTAGGTAAATATTTAACTTATTCTAAATGAACAATGGTGGAAACTTCGCAGTTAAGTGGAAGCCTGCAAGCATTTTCATGGAACATTCTCATGTTCCTAACTACTGCTCATTTTTGTAGCGATACCTGTCCTAAGCTCAACATGGATGTATTTACGCTTATAGTGGTTTATTTCCCTAGTTTATTCGCAAAGCATATGACCCATAAAACTACAACTGAGATCTGTGGGATTTTTCTGAAGAACACATCAAAAAGAGTTTTGTAGGAGTCTGGGGTCTGTTTTTTCTTGATTTGTGTAGGTCATATACAAGTTTCAGTCCTAGAACTGGAATAATTTCTCCAAGTGACAGCATAAACGACAAGCATTTCACTGTGGTTAAATGGTATCTACTATTGAATATCTACTGTTACAGTAGATACTAAACCATCTCCTTGACTGCTAGATTACCAAATTACACATCCAGAGCCATTTTAACTTCATACACAGAAAATTCTCTCCACCTCTCCCCTCCCCCCTCAAAAAACCCACCAAACCAAACACCAGATGCAGATTAAATTTGCTAAATTTCCACGAATTGCTGTCAACACCAAGACCTCTGCGTTTGCTATACTTTAGAATGACTGAACTCACACAGCTGCTTTTCTCGGCCCCGTTCTAATAATTGTTTGCTGGATCAGGACTAACAGAAACAAAACTGCGTGCATTACACTTGAAAAACAAAATACAAGTCTTAGATACCAAGAACTTTCCGTATCATTTGTTCCGTAACACTGAAAACATGCATCGTCATGGTGCCTCACCGTGAGAAAACATGACACTGCTTTTTCGGAGACAAAATACACAGGGGCTGAGATAGGAGTAGAGAAGAGCAGACAAGATCTGTAGGTTTACTAGTCTGGCAAGAATACTTCAGACACTGCATCGCAAGGTCAGTATAAGGTAGCTTAAGCCAGAATGTGCTTTACAAACAGGGGGGGAACCTCATCCAGTTTGTTACTATTGAGAAATATGAGAAGATACTGAAAAACCTAGTAACAAGTAAACATTTACTGGATTAAAGTCTATTACTAGAGCCAACAGGACAGCACTTTAAACATATATTATACATAAAAATGCATAGATGTACAGTAAATATGTTCATTTATATGTAGAGTAATATGTACACACAGTCTTGTGCTTCTGTAAGTCTAAGCAGTCATTCCTGCAGTATATTGTCTTCAAGCAGTTCTATTATACAACTGTTTCCACATAGCAGGCGCCGAGAATGATGCACTTTAACGCTAAGTAAGTAAATCATACCCAGTTAGTCTCGAAATGTACAAATAGAGGAAACAAAGGCCGTAAATGCAAGAGTACGTACACCTCCAAGACTTCCTTTTAATATTATTTAAATATGCACAAGTCCGCCTGACGGTGATACCCAGGGCTCTTCCTGCTTCCCTTTTGTGTCGACCGCATTGACCAGGCACTCAGGACAAAGTCTTTGATGCACTGCAGTACCACTTCCACTGATTCAACTCAGTGTGCTCCTGACCTCAAAGTCTTCAGGTCAAAAATAAGAGAGGAAAAATAAAATAAAAAAAAAATACATAAATAAAACCAAACAAGCTCGTGGGCTGGTGTTTTTCACTTGCCCCCACGAGTCCTTTGCCAACAATACTGTCAAAGCAGCTGAATCGTAGTGCATCCATGGGCAGGAGCATATAGCAGCTTTTGTGCACTTTGCAAAAAAAAGTATATAAAAGGAAATCAAGTCTTTACTGGCTTGTCTTATCTGTCGCTAGAAAGATGCTGTGCTGCTTCTGAGCCCTTTCCATCAAGTTCTTTTTCTTCTTTTTCTTGTCCTTTGTTTTTGCTGGCCTTCTCCCTAATGAAACAAAAAAAGGAAACCCAAATAATAGCAATGAGCCAACACAGTAAAGAACACGAAGGTGATAGCAGATTGTGGTCAAAAAGCAGCGTCACAGAAATTACCCCTGAGGACTGCAAAGGTGAAGCCGATGAATGAACATTTTTCAGTGTGATGCAAGAGGACGCAGGATCCCTAGCTGTCATCAATTGCCCACAGGCACAGTTTTGCTGGTTATGAGTAACCATGCTGATGTAGGACTCACTTTCAGCAGAGTAACTCACGCAAACACCCTTATGCAAGTGCCTGGGGCGCAGAGCCAGCTGAGTACACAGACTCCTCACTCGCTGAAAGCTGGATACCTGCCGCAGACCCTTGCGTAAGTTTGCTTGAATGACTAATCCTATTTAAGTCAAATCCAATCTATCACTGATTTCAATGAGAAATTAGGCAGTGCAGCCTGAGTGTTTGCTTGGAGGTCGACCTACATGCTGCAGCAGGGAAAGGGCTACCTCTGTGCAGAACTCACTGTCGCTGTATCAGTGCAGTACACTGAGCCCAGTTCTCACTGCATAGCGCTGAAACAAAGATCTCATTACACATTCCTTACTCTTGGAAGTTCACTGAAAAATAACTCAATTCAGGAAACCAGCATCAACACAGGCAAAAAAAATTCTCAGGCTCCTAGGATGAAAACTTTTTTCCTATTTAGCTCTAATAACAAATCTGTGCTCTTCAGACTGGATTTTAGGAAGAAATTCTTTGCTGAGAGAGTGGTTGGGCACTGGACTAGGCTGCCCAGAGAGGTGGTAGAACCACCATCCCCGTAGGTGTTTAAAAAATGAGTAGCAAGAGCACTTAAGGCCATGGTCTAGGGGTTAGGGAGGGTTAGGGAGCTGGACTTGATGATCCTAGAGGTCCTTTCCAGTCATAATGACTCTACGATTTGCTCGACAAAAAATACCATAGACTGGAAAAATACAAGGTACAAAATAAAAAGCTAGATACATTAAGCAATGCATTATCTTCCTTGGTTTATGCTTGAATTTTAATCAGGTCTAGTAGGATTTGCATGGACAACTGGATTGACCCAGAGAACAGTCTGGGTTTTCTTGGCAGTATCCTATACCGAAATCTGTGATTAATAGCCAAAAAATGAGGTTATTAATCTCTACATGTACCAGCTTTGCAAACTTTCAGGAGAACTAACTGAACTTAAGACAACAGTACAAGGAAATTCAAGTAGCAGACAAGAGCAAAATATGAAAATTCATTTTTCAGCTACATTGTCAGCACATCATTAACTAAATACTGTTATTATTAATTATTGTTATCATTACTTATTCAATTATTAACAGAATAGGGAGAAATGTTTGCCAGCCAGGCTTTGTCTCCCTTCCACACTGTTGGGATTTTTTTTTTTTCATTAAAAAACCCAAATAAGTATGAAGTATTTTTCCCTATTTGACAAAGATTCTAAAATTATCAGAATATATTATTAATTTAAAATACAGGGTTATGTACTTTAACATCTGTTACAGGCTATACTGCAATGTATATATGTAAAATAAGGGAGGGCATTAGGGTAAACAAGCATATGAGTTAGTTCATATTAAAATCATAAGAGTCCTTGGAGTTTACCTCTGCTTTTCATTAAAGTCTGGCATTAATGCACCTACTGCAATTTGCCATGTTTAAGTCTAGTTAATCCTACACAATAAAACCCTCAGTCCAACTAATCATTAATCAAAGTAGCTTTTAAGTTAGAACTCTTTAGTAGCACCATATCTAATGATTGGGCGGACCTAATGAGGGCAGAGGGAAGTACCACCTGATACAAAGTAGGATCGCAAGATGGTTTGGATTATAGGAATGGCCATGCCAACGTTTTATTTCATGATTCTAACAGCTGGTATCTGTTGAGGTGCCGGAGTAGGTCCAGAGGAACAACAAAGCTCGTGAAGGGACTGGAGGGAAAGTCTGATGAGGAGAGGCTGAGGGAGCTGGGGGAGTTTAGCCAAGAGAACAGGAGACTCAGGAAGGACCTTCTCCCTCTCTATAACTGCCTGAAGGGAGGCTGGAGTCAGATGGGGGTTGGGCTCTTCTCCCAGGCAACTATCAACAGGACAAGAGAGCAAGGCCTGAAGCTGTGCCAGAGGAGGGTAGATTGGATGTTAGGAAGCCCTTCCTCATGCAAAGGGTGATCAGACACTGGAATGGACTGCCCAGGGCAGTGGTAGAGTCCCCATCCCTGAAGGTGTTTAAGGACAGACTGGATGTGGCACCTAATGCCCTGGTCTAGCTGATTGTGGTGATGGTAGGTCACTGGTGATCTCGGAGGTCTTTTCCAGCCTCAATAATTCTGTGATTCTGTTGGTAGAGGTATCAGAACTGGGATGAAGGTATAGCTCAACCCTGTCTTCTAACTTGCACTTTGACTGTTCTAACTTTTAACCCCAAATCTTCAAAACACTTAATAAGGAAGGACTAGATGAGAGGGAACAATCGTAGATGAGTTATCATTGCTGCGTGTTAACTGATTTTCACAAGACCAGACCTAAATTAGACCTTTACTGGACTTTCACTATCCTGTTAGATCAGTGATTTTACTTTGCACTTTTTCACTGTACAGATCAATCAGTAAAAAATACAAACACCCATCAGAGTCTCATCTAGTTTTCTCTACAACCTTCTCCAAAGAACAAAAGTAAATGCTAACTGTAAGTTTCAGGTAATGGAAGATCCTATTATTTTTCCTCTGACAATGCTGAGACGTCCATCGGATGGATTTTATCATAAGATAAAAAGGCACATGACCCATTTGGTAGCTTTTTCTAAGCCTTACGAAGAAGCTCCTGTAACACTAGCACCAAAGCAAATTGCCAATTAACTCTCCACACCATAACCTTGAAATAGAAACGAATTGGAATAGATTTTGGTGTCATTTTCACAATGACATGTCACCACACAACACATTAGGGTGCTTATACTGCTCTGCAGCAAACATCCCCCTAATCTGCTTTGTCCAAGGGCACAGCAAATTACCTTCTTTCACATGTGCCAGAGTGAGCTACTATCACAGAGACCCTGACACTAGGCAGTTTCTCTGCTTAGGGAGCTCTTTGGCTGCTCACTGTGTTTCCAAGTGCCCTGTTGTACAGAATAAGATTCATTATTTTAGGGATTAATATTAAACCATTCAGAAAAATTCCAGATTGCTGGTAATGAACAGTCCCAAATCAGACTGTGTTTTAACCAGAAAAGTCAATATAAAAGGTATTTCTTGGCTTACCATTACTTCCCATCCTGTTACTAGAAGGCAAGAGACATTAGAGATTAGCAAGAAAGATCAGTCTGTAAAGACCAGAGACTTCAAAGTATGCTGCTTTGAATGGTTCTCTTAACTGACTGTCCTCTATTTTTATTATCAGCATAACTTACAGAGTTTGTTTCATACTCTGTAAAGTTCTTTTCCTAAACAGAGACGTGTAGGGCCCAAGACATCTTCAGATCTGAAGCTTAGCTGCATTCAGTGTTCAGTTGAAATAAAAGCCTTGGAAGCTTATCTGTCATTTTTGCACCTCCTATTTCTGCACAGGTTACCTCCCAGAGGCAATACTCTACAATCCATTCATGCAAACCCTTTATTGCAATGTTATAAAACTTGATTTAGCTGTTTACTTTAAAAGTTACCAAGTAGTAAGTCCTCATTGCCCACATAATGTATCCCAATGGTTGCTGCTTTTACAACATTAATCATTAAAACGTTGTTTGGACCCCTTGGTTCTCGTAGGTAGATGAGCAATAAACACTCTGTGCAATGAAACACTTTACACAGATACACAGATCATTAGAGGTTGGAAGGGACCTCCAGGGGTCATCAAGTCCAGCCCCATTGCTCAGGCAGGATCATAAAGCCTAAGACAGGTTACATAGAAGTCTCCAGACAAGGTAACTCCACAATGTCCCTTTCCCATTCCAGTTCTCTGTAACCTTTGCAGTGAAGATACTTTTTCTCATGTTGAGGTGGAACTGCCTGTGCTGCAACTGACACCCACTGCCCCCTGTCTTATCACAGGATGCAAGTCAAAAGATATTGTCTCTCTTCTTGACACCCAGCCCTCACGGATTTATAGACAGTGATTAAGTCCCCTTCTAACCTGTGTGCAGCAGCTCTCTGAGCTGGAAAGTCCCAGATGTCTTTATCTGTCCTCATAAGGCAAGTGCTCCACTCCTCTAATCATCCTTGTGGCCCTCCATTGAACTCTGTCAATCAGATCTCTGCCTCTCTTGAACTGGGGAGCCCAGAACTGGACAAAATATTCCAATGTGGCCTCACTGAGGCAGAGTAGAGAGGGAGAAGATCCTCCCTTGATCACTTTAACTAGCTATCAGTGTACCACAATGTCGACTCATAGAATTAGAATTATTAGAATATACAATTATAGCACAAAGATAATAATGCAACTCCAACATCAGTCCTTCAACATCAACTCCTGAATAAACTTTGTTTATGCTAATACACACTGCAGTTATCCACACACCAGAGAGCATGAAAATAATTATTAACTTGTCTTTTACTACATTATTTTTACTATTTTTTGTTGGTTTAGGTACCATTTTATCAGTGTTGCTCCCAGAGCTGCTGCACACAGGTGTATGAGAGACTTGTGCTCAGTTCTCTGGCTTATCTCAGGCCCTGAGCTGAAAGGTGTTTGAAAATATTGCACATTCCTTCTGGATGGACCCACCTGCTCCATTTGGGATAAATAATACCCAGTGCAGAAGGCTTCATCACCTTCTGTCCGCTGCAGAACAGCTTTCTCCAAGCAGAGTGAGGAGTGGATTCCCAGAAGTTAGGGCAATCTTGGGTCTCAAGAACTAAAACGCAGCTAGTGTAGACAGGGAATCCCCATCCCATTGCTCCAGGTCGTTGGCTTGCAGAAGGCATCACTGCAGTGTCTGAGCTGCCCATGTGCTGTCTAAATGCTGTTGCATGTTCTGCTCTTCTAACAAAAACTGTGCACTGCTAGCTTCCTAGTTTCAGCAGATGGACGAAACATCCACATGAGGGCAGCAAGGATTTATAGTTCAATCATTTAAACGCCTAACAATCTGCTGCATTCTTTCAAACCGTGATTTCCTCACAAATTTCCAACATTTGTTATTTTCTCACATACAAGTTATTATTTTAGAGATACTTGGATGTTTAATACTCCTTTCTTCACTGAAAAGATGTCTCTTCTATTGATGATTACTGAATCATGGGACTTAGAAGTGGCTGCCTGCCTCCCTTCCTTCCCTGGATTCTCATATCCAGATATTCAGTTGCAAGCAGTGAGGGCACAAGGGTGTCCTGGGATAACAACAGACCTTGATAAACAACCCTTTTAATCTTTTCTTCCCTTTGATTTGTCCTTTTAAGAGCTGAATGCTGCAGACTGGTGAATTACCTTATTGCTGCGGTTCTACCATAGACCCTCTGTGTGGCAGCACCTCAACAGCGTGATGAGCTGGAAAAGTTACTTCAATCTCCTAAGGAAGGCGAACACCAGGGAACTCATGACAGCAGTGTCACACAAACACTCGGTGATTGACCGGTGAGACCAGCTAAGTGAAGGATGGCAGATAAAAGCTTCTGGAGGAGCAATCTCTGTCAAGACAACTTCTGTCCTGAGCAGAACTGCTGCTGCCTCATCAGTCGCTCCTCATTTGTACCACACAAACGACAGATAAACACTGACTACAAAAACCAACAACTAAGCAAACAAACGGATTTCAGGCGGGTTATCTATCTTGAAGCGAGGAGCCCAGCACTGCCAGTACTCAAGGGGAGACCTCCCCAGTGGCCAGCACAGGGGGACAGTGACATCCCTAGTAAACCTTTCTATTTCCACACGAATCAACAAAAAAGCACTGGCTGAGCAGAGCTAACAGCCATGACACCCTCTTCAGTTCCCATCCGAATACAGCTCCCAACAGCCAGAATACAAATATTATACTTTCAACTTTCAATTTCAGACCTGTGGGTACATTATTACAACTAGTAACACCGAATGTCCTTGGTGTTTGTACACACCAGGTACTGAGAGGGGAGTTCGTTTAAAAGAGTCAGGGAATAACTCTTCCACTAAGTTTCTGTATCTCCATCCCACTAGCTTTTTGTTGTTTGTTTGGGCACACCCGGTAGGAAATTAAAGGGCTTGCATTATAAAACGAGAAGCAGCAGAATGAGGTAGATTTTCTTCTCCTGAAGTAGACATCTCCTTTTCTGGCCTGAACACAAACCAAGCAATACTAAAGCTTGATGTTCTTTCCTTCTGGACAATAGGGAGTGTCATCAGACACTGTCATCTGTTTAAGAAATACTAATTCCTCCACAAAGAGTGGAATTTACATGTCACAGGCTAAATGAGAGTTCAGGGGAATTTTTTCCTCAACTTCAGGAGAAATTCACTGGGAAGAGAATCATTTTATATTGCTGAACGCGACACACTTCCCACAGTGCGGTTTTCCAACAGATACAGTAGATGGCAGTGGGATATTGACTGAGAACTGCTTTCCACTTCATCATCTCAGACAACTTTAATTTCTCTTTGTAGAAGTTCCTATTTCTCTGCCAAGAACGTAAGCCCTTCTGTTCATTACTGAATATTAAAAAAATGCTGAAAAAGTACTTCACACACAGGGACTCGGAGAAGAAAGCAAAAGGAAGCACACTGGGGAAGGAGAAAAACTAGCAAACTAGTTGGAGGTAAGTTAAAGACTAGCAAATTATACATGGGGAGACTCAGAAAACTCTGATCAAAGACTCAGACTTCAGTGAATAGTAAAGATTTTCTAATTTTGAAGGCAGTCGTCTTTTCAGTCACAGTTGTGTGAAAGTATGTGGGTTTCCATTCCAGCCAAAATGTCTGTTTAATGCAGATTCAGCTCAGAACTGAAATTATCTGAGTATCAGCTGCATGCAGAGGACTCGCTATCCTTATCTTAGTCAACACCATGTCAGATCAGATGCTCTGCAAGCAAAGCCAAGCAAAATATTTACAATTAAAGGTTTGGGTTGATTTTCTTCGCTTTCCAGTGAAATATAAAGCAGACTTCAAAATATTTTTTAAAAAAAAACATATACACAGGAAAGAGTAGACATCCACACATAGATGTATTTTAGTTGTAACTGTTGCCTATAGAGTTAAGAACTAATTGTTTTTGAACTGCTCTCTCTGGGTTTTATTTGGTGTTCAACTGAATGAAAACTTTCTGTCCACTATTTCAAAACAGATTATTTATTTTACTTCCATTTCTCCTTTTTTTGACCCAATTTCATGACATTTATTTTTACCTCATCATTCAGAAAATAAATTTTGAAGGTTTCAATTCCAACTCACACCAGCATTTTAAGGGTTTCTTATAGAGACAGACACAAACTGGGAAGCTAATATTTGTTTCATCTATGAAATACAATTCCATTGCGAAGGATTTGTCTTTCTCAGTTCCCTTTAGAGATCCTGGTAAAGATCAATTTTGTTCCAGAACACTTTCCTCTTCTTTTTTTTAACTGAAACAGCTCAAAAGTAGTTTTAATTATCACTTCTGCCTCTTTTCAACTAATCCACAGGTAATCCTATTGAAGGTCAGTAACTAAAGAGGATAAACTGAAGACCTGATGATGGAAGAAAAGTACAAACCAGCAGAAAGACTCCCACTGAATAACAACTGAAGATGAATGCATTTCTCAAAATAGGATGGAACCCTGCTCACCAGGAGCCAAGTACCAGATTAATAGCTGCACTTACTTGCATTGCACACTGACACTAATGCAATCTATACTCAAACAAGATGCTGAAACAAAAGGTGCTCACACCGCCCATCTAAAGTCGGTGGCATTAGTCTCCGTTCATCCACTGCTACTTTAATACATACCCTGTACACCCTTCCCTTCTTCTCAGACATTTTCTGGTGCAGTGAGACGAAGCTATGCATTCATTTTCCTTACCAAACCCACAACCAGAACCTCAACCATTAGATCTTTTGTTATCAGTGCTATGGTCACACAATGGAGTTGCTGTCTCAGTCTTTTAGTCAGGATTTTATCTTTGGGAGGTATTTCCTCTCTGCTGATGCAGTATCACACACTCTTTATGTCTAGTAACTTAAACTTTGCTTTCAGAACTTCTCTTAACCTGTACATCCGACGCCCTATGGCCACAGACTTGTCTGTGGCAACGCTACACTTCCAGTACTAAATTAAAAATTTTAAAATTAAACATAAATTAAAAAGTGTTGTTAAATAATATCCCCAAATACTGTACTTCAGTGTGCATACTGGGCTGATTTATGCTATAACCAGTATAATGCCACATCATGTAGCTGCAGGAAGTTTAGTCACTATCAAAAACAGGAGAAAGGCAACTGTTTGCCCTAAATCTTAGTCTACTTAGTTCCTAGTAGTCATGTGCTGGGTTTTCATGGGTATTAAAATTAGTGCTGCCCATCCATTTATAAACAATGAATATATACAGTATCTGACATTGCCCTTTTGCTTGCTAAAGCTTCTGTTTCTACACTAGTACCATCAAATCACTGACATGACTTTAGAAACAAATTTGTGGTCTATGGAACTGAGCTTGAAAGTATTTTGCTTTCTCCAAAACAATGTATAAACAGACTGCCCAACTTTTCATAGACTCATAGAAAGTTCTAGGCTGGAAGGGACCTCTAGAGATCATCTAGTCCAACCTCCCTAAACAGGGACAACTACCTATCACAGAATCACAGAACATTAAGGATTGGAAAGGACCTTGAAAGATCATCTAGTCCAATCCCCCTGCCACAGCAGGATCACCCAGGCCAAGTCACACAGAAACATGGCCAGGCATGTTTTAAACACCTCCAGAGAAGGAGACTCCACAACCCCCCTGGGCAGCCTGTTCCAATGCTCTGTCACCCTCACTGTGAAGAAGTTCC
>JAOXOE010000343.1:40474586-40490711 GCA_028565055.1 Phoeniculus purpureus
TAAGGGCTCCAGAACTGGATGCAGTACTCCAGGTGGGGTCTCACCAGAGCCGAGTAGAGGGGGAGAATCACCTCCCTTGACCTGCTGGCCACAATTCTCCTGATGCAGCCCAGGATACGGTTTGCCCTCTGAGCCGCAGGCACACACTGCCGGCTCATGTTGAGCTTCTCGTCCACAAGCACCCCCAAGTCCCTCTCCTCGGGGCTACTCTCCAGTCAGTCACTGCCCAGCCTGTAGTTGTGCTTAGATCTTGTGTACCGCACTGGGAGTGAAGTAAGCAAGAGGCCACACCAGTGGGAAGAAGCAGACAGGTGACCCTCCACTGACAAGTTACACTATGCAGACATAATTTTTGGTGAAAAGGTGAAGGGTGACAGGGTCAAGCTCAAGATCTTCTTCAAAGGCCAGTATCCTAGGATGATTCTGTCTTGCTGCCTTTGCTCCCAAACTGTGCTTTCTTGAAACAAGTTCTAGAATCCAGTCCCTAAATATTGTTTCTGTCTGATGCTGGGTTCTGACTGAGCCTTTCCCAGTGCCTGCTCCAGAGCATCAGTGGTGATGGTGACTTATCTTCCATCAGGGGGTTTGGGTTCAATGTTTGGTTTGTATATATTTGTACATACTTCATTCTATTATTATTACTTCAACTCAACCAGTTCAGTTTTCTTTTCCAATCCATAAGCCTCTCTCCCTTTACTTTCTCCTTTGGGAACAGAGGCATCAATACAGAGCATCAGTCATTTGCCTAGTGGCCAGCCCAGCCCTAACCACTGACAACCACAGCAGATGGTATGAAAAATATTTCAAGTTAAAATTGTTCAGTAAAGCATTACCTCATAGTCTAGACTTACCATTTCTGCACGAATTCAAGGGAGGTTATATAAGGTAAATAAAGCTCTTCACTGCAGGAAGATGAGCCCTACCAAAGTTTCATAATAAAGCATAATAGCATGCACTGATGTGTGAAAAACACTCCAACCAGTTCCCATAGCAGTAGAAAAGATGGTTTGCAGGGTGTTTGCTTTTTTCGGTTTTTATTGTTACTGCTGGTTGTAAAATATCTGAGGAGGGAAGAGCTAAGGTGCCTGTACTGTAGAAGGATCTATCATTCAAATTACATCTTCTATCAAGGGTTAGCTTCTAGGAGGATGGGTTGGTGTGGCTTGAAAAATTGCTCTAGGCAGCTGATAGGTGGGAAGGGACACATAACAAGAACAGCACGGCAAACATCAGCAGTGGGAACACTGGTATAAAATATAGGAACATTCACATTATATTGGTCTACCCAGCCTAACATGGCAAGGGCTCAGATGGCCTGTGGAGGACAAGTTGACAGTTCTGCTGCAGCCTTGAGTCAGCATTTTCCTAACTGTGAGTACTCTGGGGGAGGGAAAGGGGTGCTAGAGGATACAGCTCCCCTCCAACAAGGGAGAAAGGCTGAGCAGGTGAAGTAGATCACAAATTGCATTTCTTTGAAAATTATTTGAAAGTGGAAGAGGCTATTTGTACTTTTACTTAAAAGCTGGTGTGATTTCAGGCCATCTCCTTTGTCTGTCTTTAAATTGCAGCTGAGTACTTCATCACTTAGTAATGTATGACTATTACACATTTACTAGAAGGTAATCCAAAATCCAGGTGGTTTACCAATACTCATGTATTCATTATGCTACGACCTGCCACAGATGCTGATAAAATGGGACGCATCTGAACAGCTGCAGAAACCTTATGGAGAAAGACTCAAACTCCCTTGCTGAAGTCTTCGTTTCCTCTGAGCTTGGCCCACTGCGCATGAAGGCTGAAGCAGCAGACAGAGTTAGTATCACTTATTGTCACTCAACTGAGAGTTTCACTGAAAGTTCCTATTTAGGTTGTTTATATCTCTGCCTAATTATTTGGAACAAAACTTTCTATGCCAGGTTGTATGCCTCGGGCTGAGTTTTATTGGAAGCACTGCAGGGGAAAAGAATACTGTGCTGTGTCAGAGAGCAGGGCTGATGGGGGATTGAGTGGAGGATGCATTGCTTTATCTACATCGCTGAAACAGTTCAATTTACTGGAGTCTGCTGGCCACTGTTTAACCCCATCCCTGCAAGATGCTGATGATGATTGAATGGCTGGATCTGTGTGACTATGAAAAAAAATACAACTGCATGCTGAAAGTTGCAGTAGATAGAATAGAGGAGGCTGAATTAAGCAAGGTTCAGATCTTCATTTTCCGTTCAGGGAGATTATTCACAGCTGGAAAAAAGCAGCTGGTTCTAACTATTTTGAGATAAACTGGTGTCTCAAAGCAGGAGGGCAAGGACAAAGTACTGGGATGAGATGGGAAGAATCTGCACCGAAGGGAGAGGGCAAAGTGAAAGAGAAGAACACAGCCTTGGGCTTGCACCAGACAGCAGTCTATTTCAGACCTTGAGGCAGAGATCAGCAGATGCCCCCCCCTTCCACCACTAGCAACAGCTCATCTTGTTCTCACATGGCTGCTCTGCAGAGTGACTGGGTGTTCTCTCCCCCAGCGAAACAGCCAAGATATTTGTGTATTTGATTGCAAGTATTCTATACTGTCGACTGAACCTGCCATCTCATTACAGTCAATAAGATCAACCTGTGGCAGCATTTGTTGCTCATTTCTCCCCATCTCTCAGAGTGGTTAAATCTAGGTAAAAGCATAGTAGTTAAATATAGTGGTTAAATGCAGGTAAAATCATACAGATAAGTTGTGAAGTCATGACATCAAAGTTACACAAAACTAGACTAAAGACTGACTCTGTATTTCCCACCATATCTCATGTGGGACCAATACATGTAATTTCTTGCAGCATTTACCTGCCAAATCCTGCTTGGAGCAGAAAGAAGCACTGACTGATGGCTAAGAATGGGCAGAAGGGCTGAACCTGGGCAATTCTTAGTCCCACCAGCTCTCATTCTCTCTCAGGTAAAGGGGGAATTTGTTTTGCATCTATGATTTAAAATACCACACATCAGTAACCTTAGAATCATAGAACATTTTTGGCTGGAAGAGTCAAGGTCATCCAGTCCAATTTTTTCCTAGCTCTATCAGCACCAATAAACCCTGTCCACCAATGCAACATCTACCCTTCTCTTAACCACCTCCAGGGATGGGGACTCAACCCCTCCCTGGACAGGCTTTTCCAGTGCCTGACAACCCTTGCAGGAAAGAAATTCCTCCTGGCATCCATCCTGAACCTCCCCTGGTGCAGCGTAAGGAAATTTCCCTTTGTCCTATCACTGGCCACTAGGGAGAACAGACCAACCCCTGCGTATCTACAACCTCCTTTAAAGTAGTTGTAGAGAGCAGTAAGGTCTCCCCTCCATGTCGTCTTCTCCAGGCTAATCAGCTCCAGTTCCCTCAGCCATTCCTCGTACAACACCTGTTCCAAACCCTTTCCTAGCTTGGTAGCCACCTCTGTCCTCTCTCCAGCCCTTCAATGTCCTTCTTGGAGCGAGGGACCCAAAACTGGTCTTAGGATTAGAGGTGTTAAATGTATGTGTGTACATATAACTTACCACTCTTCATTTTAAACTCTTTCAAGAAACGTTTCTTTAGACAGATTTCTTTTTAGTTCCTACCTTCACTCCAGATGAGTGCAGCAAGCAGCAAAGTGAGAGAGAACTCTCTTCCTCCTCATCTTGCATGGATTATGTATTTACAAACCAATTTTTACAGGAGGCTTACAGCCCTTATAAACACCCATAAGCAATGTAATGAATCACAAGCACAGATGATGTCGCACACACAGGCAGCAACTGAAATTGCTGAAGAAAATCACCGAAGAAATGAACAGCAGTAAGGTCGGGAGCAGAGGCAGGAAATGCTTATCCTGAACCCATTCGTTTGGAGGCACTTCAGGTGTTGCAAGGAGAACTGCCAGCAGTGCTGCCTGCCACATGCCAAGTCTTTCATCAAACAAAGCATGCCAGGCAAAGACTAGCCACTTCATCATGTGTCATGCTCAACGTGCTCTTGCCCAGCTCTCAAGGAAATGTGCTTTGCAACCCCAGTGGCTAGAATAAAGGCTTATTTTTAGTGGTGTTCCAGCAACACATAGGCAGACATCCAGCTCTCGAGCTTTGTGTAGGTGGGTACTTGGTGTGTCTCCAAGGTGGCACACTAGCCAGGCAAGAGGGAGAAGCCAGGTGGCTACCCCCGGTAGGAGAGCAGCCTGAGGAGAAGAAGCTGCCACTGCTTCAGCTATCAAGAAGGAGGACTGGGGAAGGGGGAGAAGCACTTTCTGATTGTGGACTAGCCAGCTAGTCTACACTCATATCCAAGTTCCTGCTGTTCCCTCTCATAGAGATAATCAGACTCGAAGTGAAAAGCAGTTGTTTCAGATATTTTTCTTCCATAGCCCACCCCAAATAGAAGATTTCTTACTGCCAGAACATATGAATTCTAACAAAACAAACAGGGGAAGTTCATGTAGGGAAGACCTTTGCATCACAACCCCTCTTTGGGACTTGCACTCCTGCAGCTCCGTGTGTGCAGTCACATTTGCACTACTGAAGTGCACTATTATTTGCTCAATGCAGTCCACAGGGCAACTCGTATCTATAGCACTTATCACAGATTTAACAATAATATGAATACATTAAGAGGACACAGATTTCGGACATATCAGCAGTTACCTGGAGCACTGCACAGGTCTTGACAGAAATTATGTTCATACACACGAAAGAGATTGAGAGCTGAAAGTCAGTTAACGGTAAAATGGAAAAATACAGAAGAATACCAGAAATAAAAGCCATCTCTGCTGTGGGCATATTTCTCTTTAGTGAAGAAAAGATCATTTCCAGAAGCTGCAGGAGGAAACAATTGCGAGAGTCTGCCAGACAATCTGCGACACAAAAGCCTGGAGAGGAATGATAACCAGAGAGAAGCACTTTATTCCCTTTACGTGATGTATTTGTTTTCCCATCAGAAACCACCAGGCCATGATAAGCTGCAGTTAGGATTCTGCAGATGCTTCTTTTTGACAGATAGTTAATAAATGGAATATAGCTATTTAAAAAAAACTTCTGCCCAACTTTACTATTTGGGGGTGAAGTTTAGCCATCGCTGTCCCCAGGCAAGGAAGGCCTCTTTGTAGCTACACACATAGCATCTCTTGGCTTGCAAGACAGCACCTGGCATACACCCATCTTCCAAAAACTAGTATAGGAAGGCAAATAATTCTGGTAATTAAGAAAGGTCTTCTCAGGATTCATTGCTATTCTGAGACTGCAGTTGGTTTGCAATTTTACAGGACGATTTCTTCTTCTACTGCAATTTCCAGCAGCTTCTCTGCAAACAGCTCATTTGCTTGAGCCAGGGGTGAGAGACTTCACTGTGAAATAGCAGTACCTGACCTAAAAACACCTTGGAAAGGAATGGAGAACTGACTTGAGAAAAGTGTTTTTTGTAGAAAGCAGTGTCATGTTTCTTTCTATGATGTGTATGATTATTTTCTCGACACCAGAAACTCATGGGGAGAGACAGTCCTCTCTGAAGGGATACAGAGCAAGAGCTAGGCGCTGCTCTGAGGTGTATAACTGTGTGGATAGCACAAGCAGAGAAGCTGTTTGTCATAAAGCTCCTGTTTGAATTAGCCATCTAAATGACAGGCACTGTCAGCTTCCCCAGTGAACCCGCTAATGCTTCAGTGAGCATAACACATTTAATTATTTAAATTGACAATGAAACAACCTATGCTAATCTTTTAAACAGTCATGAAATTTTTCCTTAGCACAGCCCATGCACTGATCAGCAGGCAAAGCCTGGCCAAAGATGGCTTGCTTTGTTGTTCCTTTCAGCAGAGACTTCTGAGCTGCAGAAAGATGGGTGGTGAAGCATTCGCTCCTTTCTCTTTTAGCTGTTAAGTGTATGGGGATACAGCACAGGAAAAGACAGAAGGAAATTAAATCAGCTTCTCTCTGCGGAAGCACACAGAGTAAATTTAAAATTAAATCAAAAGCAAAAGTTGTAAAAACCTTCATGCGTTCTTTTCTAATCTTATTCCTTCTAATTATATCTTGTTGTTCAAAAGAAAAAAAAGCCGAGGGAAGCTATTCACTTGAGAGTGGAAATAGGAGAAGTTGTGCAGGTTCATAGACTCTTAGAATAGCCCACGTTGGAAGAGACCTCCAAAGGTCATCTAGTCCAACCCCCTTCGCAATGAGCAGGGACATGCTATATCAGAGTGTTGTTGAGCCTCCCCTACAATTCGTGATCTGAAAACACAAAACTTCCATGTAATGCACTGAATAATCCTTGTCAGTACTGAATTAGTATGTGGCTCATCAGATTTTCTCCTGTGCAGCTACTGAAAATACATAATAAATAATCACAGCATTTTGTTATCCTTTCCCCCTCCTAATTTGCTATGCATACTAAAAAAAGTCTGAAGGAAATAAAAGCTCCTTCAACATTCACCCCATCTCGAAAGAAACGCTCTGTTCGCCACTTTTGCTAACACTTGAGTAATATTCACATTTCATGCCCTCATCCTTGCCACTGTTTGACATAAGGCTTTTACTGAATATATCACCATACTCTTATTCTCTGTCCATCAGGTTGTTTACAACCGCCAGTGCTTAGAGAATCTGGTTTTGCAGCATTCCCACTGTGCCCTTTGGCTTCTGAGCTGTGCCAGGATTCTCCTGCCTCAGGCCAAAGCCCACTTCTTGACAATGCAATCTGATAAATTCTGCTGCTAATAAGATCTTGAAAACAGACTACTCCAAATCACAGGTAGGAGTCTGAATTAGGGAAAAAACCCAAAACGTCAAAGTTTATGACTATCTTCTTAAAGGACAACCTGTACCTGGAAGTAAAAAGGTAGAGCTTACACTCTGCTACCTCTCAGCACACGTTTCCTACTTCCTACAAATCAAAATAAGTCTGCCCTGGACAGCATCTATTTTAAACAAATCTATCTAGAAATTGAAAAATCTTGAATTGTTAACAAGCTAAATCAGGTCACAGCAATACAGTCATTTAATAGGCTGCAAACCACAGAAGTATTTGACCAAGTTGAGATCTCCAGACTATACAGCAAACCTGGACCTATGCTAACAACTTAGAAAGTGTTGGGAATGTTTACATCTCATAGTAGTCCTTGATTCCTTTTGTTTACCCAGTAAGCACAGGCAAAAAAAACAGCAGCATGATGATTTAAAGCAGTCAGCCTTCTTTTGTTGATTCATTTATTTAGACACCTAAAGGAATTTATTCTCAGCAGTTACAAAACAACCCCAGATGCTGGTCTGATCGTTGACCTCTGAAAGCAAAGGTTTCTTCAGTGTGATTAGAGCTAAAGAAATAACACAGTGCAAAAGCTGAATTCTAAGCAAATAAACTAAACAGCAGAGCACAGTCAGGGCATAACCACATTTAAAGGTTTGTTTGACAGACTGGCATGGCCTTTAATCTGAAACTAACCTGCAAATAAAGGTCTTATCAGAATGGAACAATGGATTAATATCAGCAAGTCAGCACATCCCTTCCCACCAACACCTCTTAACTGGTGCAATTTCTTTGTGCCCACCACTCCTGGTCGTCTCATACCCTGCGGTAAAACATGGCTGCAACTTTACCCTTCCAAACAAATGGAAAGTCACCATCTTGAATAGCTAAAACAGACAAGTAGCCTAAAGTCAGGGAAATCATGCCACCTGTTTTGCTCAGGTGTTACTGCTGACTTGCACTCGGACAAAGGGCTGCACTTGACGCCTGGGTCATAAGGGTTAATGGCAGTGCTTTTCCCTGCCCTTTGCCAGGATCTTATCCTCTCCCTAAGACACACACAGAGCTATGGCACTGCAGTTGTAAATTCTCATAAAAGAAAGAAGGAGAAAGATAAGGTACCCTAAATCTTAACTGTACTGTCACCTTGCTGACCCAGTGAGCACTAAAACCAGTGGAGGTTTTTTAGAACAGTTGCTGTGCTCCCATATTTACGTGGAATGGTGCAGGACCACCAGCAATACCCGAAGATGGAAAAAAGCTGTATCTGAGTAATGAAATGCAGCATATGCATAATGCCTGCGTGCTGCTAAGTGCAGGGTACTGAAAAGGCTTAGGGGAATTAAGAGAGTGAGAATACAGCCAAAAATGTTTAAACTCATTTTCCCCCTGTTCCCTATGCAGGACCCATCAGAGAAACAGACTGTATGAGAGGAGTCATGAGTTGGTCCCAAGAGCTTGTAACATCAGTATTAATCCCTCCATCAGGAAGATGGATACCAAGGCTCAAATGTCAATATCTATGTGGACAGTCCCACTGTGTCAGTGTCACTCAAAATAACAAGTTCATATCTCCACAGCAGAGACTTGCAGCAGAACCTGGGGGATAGTTGGGTACCAAAGCCACCACTCCCCCAGAAAACAGAAAAGGCCTAAAGAATGAAGAAGACTCAATATTTCTTTAAGCAAGCACTAGGAGTCTGCTGCTGTGGCTTTGGCAGTTGAGATGTTGCTTTTCTAATCTCGAAAGAGCCTGTGCAACATAAAACCTCTGCTTCTGCTTTCCTCCTCTTGGGCATCAGCAATCCTGACAGCACCTTCTGCTGTTACACATACTCATCTTTTATCCACCAAAGCAGTGCTTTGCAGCATCACTCCCCCAAAAGCCCCTAAACCAACAAAAAACCCAAACCTGCACATTTTCACAGAATCACAGCATCACAGAACATCAGGGATTGGAAGGGATCTTGAAAGATCATCTAGTCCAATCCCCTGATATAGGAGGATCACCTGGACCAAGTCGCACAGGAACACATCCAGGTGGATCTTAAACGGCTCCAGAGAAGGAAACTCCACAACCCCCCCCAGGGCAGCCTGTTCCAGTGCTCTGTCACCCTCACCGTGAAGAAGTTCCTTCTCACATTTACGTGGAACCTCCTATGTTCCAGCTTACACCCATTGCCCCTCGTCCTATCACTAGATGACATTGAGAAGAGCCTGGCTCCATCCTCCTGACACTAACCCTTCACATATTTATAAACATTAATGAGGTCACTCCTCAGTCTCCTCTTCTCCAAGCTAAAGAGACCCATCTCCCTCAGCCTTTCCTCATCAGGGAGGTGTATCACTCCATCATCTTCATAGCTCTGCGTTGGACTCTCTCCAGCAGCTCCATGTCCTTCTTGAACTGAGGGGCCCAAGAACTGGACCTAGGTGTGGCCACTCAAAGCATCACCAAGCCTGACCTTAAATGACTCCAGGGATGGGGCCCCCACCACCTCCCCAAGCAGGTAATTCCAGCCATCAACCACCCTCACATTGTAGAACTTCTTTCTAATATCCAGCCTAAATCTCTCCTTTCCCAGCTTGAACCCATTGCTCCTTGTCCTATCTGTACAAAACCTCTTGAAAAGACCTTCCCCTGCCTTCAGGTAGGCTCTCCTCAGGTACTGGAAGGTCAAAAGAAGGTCCTCCCAGAGCCTTTTTTTCTCCAGGCTGAACAGACCCAAACCTCTCAGCCTGTCCTCATATAAGAGATGCTCAATTCATCAATCATTTTAATGGCCCTCCTCTGGACGTGCTCCAGTCTATCTTGTGTTGGGGGCTCCAGAACTGAACACAACACTCCAGGTGAGGTCTCACCAGGGCAGAGTAGAGGGGAAGAATCACCTCTCTTGATCAGCTAGCCACAGTTCTTTTGATGCAGCCCAGAATGTGATTGGCCTTCTGGACTGCGATTGCACGCAGGTGGCTCATGTTCCCCCCACCAAGGCACTAATTTCTCATTCTCTTGAAAAAATAGTTTTGCCTTTAAAAATATTACAGTTTATGGTTTTCAGTCAATGAGTTGTAAAAGTTATTTTTATAGATATTGTATTATTGATTTGCATTTTCTCCTCTTTTTATGAGCTAATCAGAATCTCGTGTAGAAGAGCCAGAAGCAGAAAAGTCAATCTGATATGCTCGAAGATTTTCATTTTGAAAAGAGTCACATTTGGAGGAAATAAATGAGGTGTTTTCAAAGTTATGGCTATTTAAAATGGAAATTCAAATCCAAGCAAACAATTTATGCTGTACTTTCTTTAAATTATGATCTACAACTTTTCCAAACACATTCAAGTCAGCTTTTTAAAAGCAGCATTAGGTATAATATGTATAATTAATTATAATTAGTTATATTAAATTTTACTGCAGACGCACATGGGAGCATAGCAAGGATAAACCACAAGCCACACAACCTGTGATTTCTCAAAGTTTATTATTAGACTTAATAGCTTCAAGGTTCTTGTTTGCCCTAGCCAGCTAATTCAGCTCTTAGCTGAAGTTCACTGGTTCCCAATTGCCTCATACCTTATCAAAGTCTGTAGATTAAGTAACAAATACCTAGACAGGAAAGCTAGATAATGCACGGCTCTAAGCACACTTAAACTTATTAATATAATTGAAAACACCTTTTATTCCTTAAAAACGTTGCAGCTAACCTAAGCGAGCAGTGGGGTCAGCAGAACCTCTAGTGAGATCTCTTACATAAACATGAACAAATCAAACATTATTCTCACGTGCTGTTGAGTCTAATAGCTTGTTGGAGAAATGCATCTGGTCTAGATCAGAAGACATGAGGTGATGGAGGATCCAACACTTCCTATGGTAATTGTCCCAGCAGTTAATCATTCCACTGCCAGAAATATCTGCCCAATTCCTAAGTAGAGTTTTAAAATCCAACTATTATGTGTGTATATATATTTATAATTTTATATATAATTGATTTATTGTGGGGTTTCTATATCACAATGCTTACAGTACTGTATTAGAGCCATCATCACTTTTTCCTAGACATCCGGCCAGTAAATGCTTCAATTAATTTTTTACAGATATACAGATTATCTTATCTTTATACAAGTCCCAATTCTGTCCTGCCTATGATTTCTGTGGTGCCTGTGGCACTACAGCTGCAAGTATTAATTCAAAAGAGAACTGACTTTACAGAAGCTTCCCACATAAGAACATATAGACTTAGTCCTCACTTAAAGAAGTTTACTTTGGAAAAAATTCTTTGGATAAACTTATCTGCTGAGGGTATGATAAAAAATATAATAAATAAATAAAACCCACATAAAAATCCACATAAGCTGCCTCATATGAGAATCATAGGATCATTAGGGATTGGAAGGGATCTCAAAAGATCATCTAGTCCAGTTCCCCTGCCAGAATCATAGAATGGCTTAGCTTGGAAGGGACCTCAGAAATCATCTACTCCAACCCCTCTGCCATGGGCAGCAACACCTCTTAACTTGACTTGGTTGCTCAAGGTGTCATCCAACCTGGCCCTTAACTCCTCTCCAGGGAGGGGACAGCCACAACCTCTCTAGGCAATTGATTCCAGAGTCTCTCCACCCTTGTATTGTAGAAATTCTTGCTAAGATGTAGTCAAAACCTACTCTCCTTCAGTTTAAAACCATTTCCCCTTGTCCAATTGCTAGACCCCCTTGGGAAAAGTCCCCATCCAGACCTCCTGTAGGTTCCTCATATTTCTTTCAACCCTGCATGAACCACTGTTTAAACACTGTATTTAAAACCACGCAATTTTTACATTTAACACTGACATGAACAACAACAAAAATGCTTTTTTCCCCCCTCCCACAGGTCAGATGTCTCTATTTGCTGGGGGAACAAATGGTCTGCAGCACTGCTGTTATGGCAGCCTAGTGCTGCAGATGCTCTCAGCACTACAGAGGTCTGTGCTCGCCCTCATACACACAGCAGCTGGAAATACCCTGGTATCATATACTATCAATAACCAGTATAACGTGGTATCTAGTAATACCCGTGCAGCGGACAAATTAGGTTCTCTTCTGACTCTGATGTACGTCCTCAATAAAAACAGCACCATGATGTCCAACATCAGTTTAAACAAATGGTCCAAAAGAAATTAAAAAACAAAAAGATTTTCCTGTGTACAAGATTTTAAAGTACAGATTCACTGATAGTTGCACAAAAAATGTGTGGATGCCTTCTTAAGAAGGAAAAATAATATATGAAATAATCACAGCATGTAGCTTAAAGGGTACTTGCCATAAAAGGCTTTTCCTGACTAGAAGTTGCAGATGTACTTAAAAACCAGATGTGCATCAAAGACTGTTGATTAGAAGCACAGAGAGAAGCAATTATCAGTTTGCTTTTTTTTTCCAAAAAAGAAATTCTTTATTCTAATACCAATAAAATCTTCGCATGTATGGAATGATTCTATGGGTTTAATTAGCCATATGAAAAATATGTGTATGTGCTATTCCTGCTCAGCATCATCACGTTCTTATGGCCACTCTGGGTGAGCTCCTGATACGTACAAGACCTTGGCTTCATTATTTTGTCACACTATTAGCTTAAAGACATCATAACTGAAATTGTCCAAGACCTATTCATTTTTGGCTTGGAAGTGCCTGATGCTAAGAATTCTTTGTGGATCAGAGGTACTTTGACCAGCAGATGCTGAGGCTGGCAGTCACAGACAGCCTATGCTCCAGCATGGTGCAGTGGACACAGTAGCACAAACTACAGTCCTTGTTAATCTGGTGGCTGGCTGCAAGGGCTGTGACTTAGGAATAAAGTTAAAAGAGCCCGAGGACAGGTTGGAAAGTTGTCCTGAAACAGCAGAGGTTTTTCTGACACGTTTCTGGCTCATGCCAACTAGTACTTCTCCCCAGAATGGTACATTTCTGTCTATAGATGCCTCGCCAAAGAGCAAGAGATGATGAAAACAGCATTTATCCAAAACCTTTTAAGTCTTACGAATTTTAAACTAACACTTGCTTCTCAAACTGAACTATTTTTACTGTTCTGATTTTAGATGTGTGAATGACAAATCCCTGGTCTGTAATACGCAGAAGACCACATGCAAGTGTATACCTCAGGCTACGTACTTGGGATGGCTGATACTGTTTTGAACACTGGAAGGAAGTATTTATTTGAGCCAAGCTCAGCCAAGTGATTATCAGCTTCTCACACGAAGTATAGTTGATGTGTACTAAACACTAATTATTTCATCATGTTAGCAAATACTCATTTCTTGGCCAGTGCCTTCATTGCAATCTCTTCCACATGTTGATTTCAACTGTCCTATAAGACTAATAGCCGCTGACAACTGGATCGCTTAGAGTGTGACCTACTTATCAAATTAGCTACAAGTACCCACTTGACTGTTTATTTTTGCTGAGACAATCCACTATTAGAGCCACTTCTTCCTCTGTCTCAGACTGGAAAGCATTTATTCCTTCTTGTCATTTGCTGACTTCAGGAGACTCTTTCAAAATCCCGTTTGAATTTATTCCCCTTCCAGTTACCCTTAACATCTTTCACTATCCTTCTGTGCAGCTGAATAATTAACTGCTCCTTCACTCTATCCAGTCATTCTTTGGACTTCTACCCACACATTCAGGCTTCAGATACATTACTACTATTGTTCCTTTCTGTGTAGATAGACTTCAGGTAACAGCTGCTTCCCCAGACCTGACTTCAACAAGAAACATCAATTAATATCATTAATACGCAGCTGAAGTGTTTGATACAGAGTAAGTATTCCTCCCCCATTGCCCTGTCTATGCAGGCAACTAAATTCTGCCCAACCATGTGAATTATTAGTTAGGAATTGCCAGTGCTATAGTTTGTCTCTAGCAGAGCTATGAAACTATCAGAACTACAAAGAATCATAGAATCATTGTGGCTGTAAAGGACTTTGAGGATCATTAAGTCCAGCCCTCACCCCTAGACCATGACCTCAAGTGCTCTAGCTACTCTGTTTTTAAACACCTCTGGGGAATATGACTCCACCGTCTCCCTGGACAGCCTCTTCCAATGCCCAACCACTCTCAGGGAAGAGCTTCTTCCTAATATCCAACCTGAACCTCCCCTGACACAACTTGAGGCCATTTCTCCTCATCCTCAGCCCATCACTTCAGCCTGTCTAAATCCCTCTGCAGCACCTCCCTACCCTGAAGCAGATCAACACTCCCACTTAATTTTGCATCACCTGCAAATTTACTGAGGGTGCATTGGATCCCCTCATCCAGGTCATTAGAAAGATGTTAAACACTGGTCCCAACACTAAGCTCTGAGAAGCACCACTTGTGACTGGTTGCCACCTGGATTTAACCCCATTCACCACAACTCTCTGGGTTCAGCCATCCAGCCAGTTTTTAACCCAGCCAAGAGTCCACAAAGCTGATTATCTCACAGCCATGATAAACATTCACAATATAAATTAGTAGTTCACTAGATGTCAATAACCAAATGGAAAAGCCCTGCCATCGATAACATAAGCGTGCCACATAAAAAACAGGTCTAAAGTGCACATTTTTAATCTAGCACAACAATATCAACATGAGACCATAACATAGATGTATTTATATAGCTAAAATGTTCACTGATACTCTGCTTTTCAAAGAAAAACACCTCAGCCTTTTTAATATTTCTAGAATACTGAAAACAATGTGACCATTTCAAATGATTTATGGGTTTCTGCATGGATCTACCCAACAGACAGAACACACATTTATGGGTGATTTGTGAGCTAACAGCAACAAAGCAATTCGTCACTGTCAGGAAAGGTGTCTATTTAGATTAAGTGATCATAACATCATTTGTTTCCAACAAACACAATTCTATAATCTTTAAACATTATATTATTCTGAAATACCTCTGACTTAGTAAGTCAGACAACTGATTTATTTTTGAAAATCTGGATAAATATACAAGCTCAACTCTTGTGAATCAAGACTTTCCATGCCAAGTCTCGACTGTGAGGGATTTTTTTATGATTAAGTATGAATTCCTGGAAAACATGGTTTATCATAGGAAAAACTGGCAAAGCTCTCACAGTATTTGCTCTAACAGGCGCCACTGTAATGGGCTACAGATCCATCAACAGGCCAAGAACAGAAGCTAAAGCTAACACTGAACAATAGAATCCGTTACAAAGAGGGAAGATTTTTTCCCCCCAGAATTCTAATAGATGGGATTGATTTCAATCCATAATTTACATAATGAAGAATTTAACTGGCCTGATCTCATCACTTCTCAAACACACTGTTTGGTCATAGAATCATCACGACTGTAATGGACTTTCAGGATCATCAAGTCCAGCCCTCATCCCAACAGCTCCCTAACCCCTAGACCATGGCCTCAAGTGCTGTAACTACTCTGTTTTTGAACACTTCCAGGGATGGTGACTCCACCACCTCCCTGGGTAGCCTGTTCCAGTGCCCAGCCACTCTCACTGGAAAGAAATTCCTCCTAAGATCCAATCTAAACTTCCCCAATGCAACTTGAACCCATTTCCCCTCATCCTAGTAAGTGATTCTGTTCGGAAACTCCAGCTGGCAATGGAAGTATGGGGATTGGACTGGGATTGCTTAGTTTGGAGAAAAGGAGATTGAGGAGAGACCTTGTTGCTCTTTACAACTACCTGAAATGAGGGTGTAGAGAGGAGGAAGTTGGTCTCTTCTCAAGTCACTAGCGATAGAACAAAAGAAAACAGTATCAAGCTGTGCCAGAGGAAGTTTAGATTGGACATCAGGAAAAACTTCTTCACTGACAGAGTGGCCAGGGGCTGGAACAGGTTTCCAAGGAGAGGGATCATCCCTGGAGAGGTTCAAAAGAAAAAAAAGAAGATAGATAGATGTGGCACTAAGGAACATGCTTTGGTGGGCATGGTTGGGTTGACAGCTGGACTTGATGATCTTGTAGGTCTCTTCCAACCATTATGATTCTATGAGTCTATTCTAAGACAGTGACCAATCAAAGTGATTGTACAGTTTTGCATATCACAGAATCACAGAACAATTGGGATTGGAAGGGACCTTGAAAGATCATCTAGTCTAATCTCTCTGCCACAGCAAGATCACCTACATTAAGGCTCATAGGAACATGTACAGGCAGGTTTTAAGCGTCTCCAGAGAAGGAGACTCCACAACCTCCCTGGCAGCCCCTTCCAGTGCTCCGTCACCCTCACTGTGAAGAAGTTCCTTCTTATATTTATGTGGACCCTCCTCTGTTCCAACTCACACCAATTGCCCCTTGTCCTATCACTGGATGCCACTGAGCAGAGCCTGGCTCCATCCTCCTGACACCCACCCTTTCCATATTTATCAACATGAATGAGGTCACCCCTC
>JAOXOE010000343.1:40490811-40527589 GCA_028565055.1 Phoeniculus purpureus
TTTAAACATCTCCAGAGGAGGAGACTCCACAACCCCCCTGGGCAGCCCCTTCCAGTGCTCTGTCACCCTCACTGGGACAAAGTTCCTTCTCATGTTTATGTGGAACTTTCTATGTTCCAGCTCGCACCCATTGCCCCTTGTCCTGTTATTGGATGCCACTGAGCAGAGCCTGGCTCCATCCTCCTGACACCAACCCTTCACATATTTATCAACATTAATCACGTCACTCCTCAGTCTCCTTTTTTTCCAAGCTAAAGAGACCCAGCTCCCTCAGCCTTTCCTCCTCAGGGAGATGTTCCACTCCCTTCATCATCTTTGTGGCTCTGCACTGGACCCTCTTAAGCAGTTCTGCGTCATTGAACTGAGGGGCCCAGAACTGGACACGATATTAATATTACAAGAATTAATAGAGATTGAACTGGATGATCTTTCAGGGTCCCTTCCAATCCCTGATGATTCTATGATTCTAAGTATTTATGACACGTGAAATGTTCATAACATTACCTCGATTGCTTTCCTAAACACTCAGCTTGATGCCTTTGTCTAAATGTTGCCCTTGACTTCAGCTTTAACAGCAGAGTTATTTAACTAAAAGACTACCAGGAGTGAAAATTATAAAATTCAACTGTACACAGGAGAACACTGGTATAAACCCGTGAATTAGTGCATTCAAAGGAGAGTGATCCAGAAAGGATTACACTCACATCAAAGAAGATCCCAAAGGCTTGAAATCTTAGCACCAGACAAAATGCAGAGACCTAAGTAACAGAAACAAAAATGTTCACTGTTAGACACCCTTCCTGCCATGAATCACACACAAATCTTACTCTGCTTCGGAAAAATAGTTGTAGTTCAAGGACTCCTTGGAGGAAATAATTTCATACTAGTGCCATACACCCCATTTATTGGGAACAGCTTCTGCAAACTGGTTAAACAGAATTACTCTTAATAACATAGTGGTTGCAAAACAGCAGTCAAGAGAGCCATTAGTCTTTCCCACTGCTGTATGAAAAGCTTAGTTTTAGAACACAGGAATCATCCATTCAGATGAAACTGGCTCTATCTCATCCATAATCTGCTTTTGACGAAGTACAGCATCAGATATTTTCAGGGAACTAGATATGAACCACAGCAACAAGCACTTTCTTCCTGTCGTATAGTACCCACTAGCTCATCTGCAAATACATAGTGCTGCGCTGTAAGGCTTTTCCTTGATTGAGATAAATGGGTAGAATTAGATAAGTACAATAATAACCCTATCACTTTCCACTTGTAGTGCTCATTTGCCCTCTTGAGAGCTGTAAAACACTTTATAAACATGAAAAGAGAGAAAATAAAATCTCCATCTAACTGGGTAACAAAAGACGCAGGAAAAGCTTAAGGAGGTTTAGTGACTGTCCCCATATGTGTCCCACTGTGACAACACCACGAGTAGAACACCAAACAGCTAGCGTAAATCTTCCATTTTAACACCTAGCTACATCCTGAGATGTCTTAATAACAGATACACACAGGTACACAGATCATTAGGGTTTGGAAGGCACCTCTAGGAGTCATCGAGTCCAACTCCCTGCTCGAGCAGGATCATAAAACTTAAGACAGATTAAAGAGAAACACATTGAGAGGGGTCTTAAAAGTCTCTAGAGAAGGAGACTCCACAACGTCCCTGGGCAGCCCGTTCCAGTGCTCAGTAACCCTTGCAGTAAGGAAGTGTTTTCTCATATTGAGATGGAAGCTCCAAGTGACACCCATTGCCCCCTGTCCTATCACAGGGCGTACGTGAAAAGAGATTGTCTCTCTCTTCTTGACACCCAGCCCTCATGGATTTATCGACAGAGATACCTTTACATTTATCACGTCTCTGTTGGGTCAATACCAATCACTCTGATTTAAGTAGTTTGAGTTCTTGCTAGTGCGATTATCTTTGGGTCACTGAACAATAGCTTAATAGAAACTACCACAACATACTGAGTCAATTTTAGGCTGAATTCCCATAGGATACATGTTAGAGGGTAAATTTTCAACTCTTAATTGCAAGAGGACACGTTTGGCCAGGTCATACTGGTGGTTTGTCCTTGGCTGGATGAGATGGCAGCAGAGACATGTAGAGATACTGTTTCTTCCAGCACAAATAAGTTGGTCCAACATGCTTTACCCCACAGAAGCGTGAAAAACATGGATGGGAAACAGTCACTACGTGGAACTGACTAAGGCAGAATCAGACAAGGGTGAGTTATCACCCTTTCTATCCACAAATTCTTTATGATGTCACAGCAACAGATCATCATCTTCCCTTTAAGGCTTTTAGCAGTGATTTTCCTGAAGGCAGATTTATTTAAAAAAAATCAAGTGCTTTGCTGAACACAAACATATATATAATTATTTTATATATACATATAATTTGCACCAATGATAGAAATTGAGCTATTTTTAATTTAAGCTTTAGAAATTAAGCATATAAATACTTAGAAAAACATATTTTCTTCATCAAAACCCGATCTTCCTGTGCATTTCCCCAAAGACAGCAGTCAACTAGGGAGCCAGCCAGCCAGATTCTTTACTGAACCTTGCATCCTCCCAAAGGCAATCCCTCCTCAATGGTCAATAATTATCTATTTACACATGCACCAGCAGGTGGTTTTCTTATAGGGTTGGGGGTTTTTTTGCACGCCTAAGAATCCAGAACAAAGCCCTGCAATCCAGAGGGTAAAAGGACAAATGACAGTGTCATACATCAGTCTGGAACACTGACTGTCGTCACACTGGCTCAGAAGTGGATGTTTGGTTGGTGTTAAATAGAACAGGGAAAGGATTCTGGTTTTTGACCCACTCTTGCTTTCACAGTTTCTGTAGGTTTTGGAATCAGTCACTAATCTGCCCAACTCTACGCACGAGCTGCATAAGGCAATTTTCTCTTTGGTTGGTTGAAATATTTCCCAGCAAAGTAATTTATTTCTGTAGCTATTCAGTTCCCACCCAGCCCAAAAATCTGCAGTTACCATTAAACAATCAATTATTTTGTTTTACAGAGTTTACAGTTTATGAGGGTTGGAAGGAGCCTTCAGAAGCCATCAGGTCCAACCCTCCTGCTCAGGCAGGGTACAAGTTACTGAAAAGCAGAACCGCCTAAAAGCCTCAATCAGCTACACAAAACTGCATCCAGCTGGGTCTCTGAAACATCTCCAGAGAATTATTGTTAGACTCTGCTTTCTCCCATATTAATAATGAAATTTATCCTTGTGCTCACACATTAATGACTAAATTTGATGCTTTGAAGTAAGTGACAGGTATTTTGCATGTTAATATCCTCTCCTAGAGTTTCCAGAGCATTTTATATTTTGCTAGCTTTCAGGATTAAAGACAAGCAATGTTTTCAGTTCAGCAGCCTGAGATATGCTTCTAAGAGTAATTACTGGGTTTTACAGCATTTCAGTATTTATTTTAACAACTCGGCAGCAAAAGAAAGTCTGAACTACAACAAAATTATTATGAGTCAACATTTTTCATGTGTGTGTAAGCCAGGGATATGTTCCTAGCATGAATTATTTCAAGGGTAAATTGTTCCCAGTTACAACATGCAGAGGAACTAACTACACGCTGCAGTCAGGAGCTGCCTCCTAATAGCTCTCAGTGACAGGGCTCTGCAATGTGGATTTGAGGGACTGTAATAGCTCCTGGCCTTGGAAAAACAAGGTGTCAGGAAAGCTGATGTGTAGCTATTTCAATCCAACATTTCTTTTTTATCTGAAACAGGTACAAATTAGAAATGTTTGCTGAAATGAGCTCATTTGTCACCTCAGGTCCCTTCCTCCCTCTTCAGATGAAAGCTGTTCACTAACACAGAAACAGCTCCCATTTAAGCTCTCAGAAACTCTGCAAAATACCCGTAGAAACTAAACGAAGTTTGGACTTGAAAGGGCTCTCACGAGCTTGGCAGCAGCGCACACTTCATCCTAACATGGATTTTGCTGAACCTGTCTTACGTCTCCATTAAAAAAAGCAGAACAGCTGCATTTCAGATGCAGCAGCCCAAAATTTTAGATGATAAATAAATACAACCCCAAGGAAATATTGGAGAAGCTGGAGTTGAACTAATTATGTCCCTGGGAAAGAATTTTTACCCAGAAGCATTGCTTGATATATATATAATTATTTCATAGGTAACGACAAACTACCTAACGATTAGAGAAGCTGTTGGCACCATAGATTTGCCAGCAATAGAAAGCATCTGGATCCCTACGTGGAAACAAGCAGCACGAACCAAGATTTTAAGAAGGAAAGTGCCAAGCATGCCTACCTCACTGCAAAACTTCTTGTTGCACTTCTGAAATAATCTCACGTTTGTGTTTTAAAAGATAGGGAAGTGATACAACTCAAGAGCTACCATCCCCAGAAAAACGGCTGTACAACAGAGTGTGAGAACTTGAACAAGCAATGATAAGTCACTTATAGAAGGTTCTCTAAATAATATCGCTTACAAGTGCGCTGAAAAAAGTGGTAATAATACATGAAAGACAGGAATGTACTTTGTAATTTCAGAACAACTTTATATGTCAGGCTGCCAGATAAATATTTACAACACACTCCAACTTAGCTGAACTTATATGACTTCAATCAGGAGAAACTGCTTCCAGACATGAAGGTCATGAAATATGTTATCAACTTTCCAGAGCCTGCCTTCAAACTCACATTGAAAGTGGAGAGCCACACGGCTGTCTAGTGTTATGCAGACTTGGAAACACTGATAGGAAGTTTACGAAATCCTGCCTGGGGTTGGGGAGGTGGGTAGTGAGGGGAAGAGATTATGCTGTTATCATATTATTTAATAAAAAACTTGTTCTTTATGTACGATTCTTATAACCATTCCTGGGAGCACCACCCTGCGACACGCAGATTGCTGGGACTTCGCACACGGATGGCAAGAATCACTCTGACAAGTGAGACCAAATGTGTAGAAAGCCTGTGCAGCCAGATCCGCGGTGTCAAGTTGTCTTAGTTTAAAATAAACGTTACTAGTGCCACACTGGAGTGGAAGGGGAAAGCATAGCAGTTGGAAGAGACTGAATGAAGCCAGAGACCCCCCCAAAGTCATCACTTACAGCCACCACCGACAACAAATAATTATTAGAGATTAAAATCGTTCAGACATTAAAGAATGAACGGGGTTTCTGAGAAATTCACATTCTGTTTGACATCGTTGTTATTCCCTCATTAGCAGAGTCACTTCATAGGAAATTACCATACAAAGGACCTTTTACCTTCCTCAACTGAAGTGAACTATTCCAGGTATGACAGAACTGTGCAGTTTAGGCCACTCACAATAAATTCTTCAAACTGCAGTTAGGAGGAGTGTTCTGGTGTCAATTACTGTTCTGAAGCATCGACCAGCGATGCTGTGAATTCAAAACATTCCCAGTCAGGAGCCCTTCCTCTAACGAATATGCTCGGTCTATTTTTCACTTGCTGTATGTTTTCTGAACCTTAGGCACTTCAAAAATGCTGTTTTCTACTTTTTCCACATGGTGAGAAAGGGTAGAACCTACTTTGGCTTCATTAGTTTGGATTTCTGTGTTGAAGAAAAACTAAAATAAATCTGCTATATGAATTTTCTAACTGCAGGTTTATGCTTCTCTACAAGAAGTAGAAAGGAAAGAGTTAGTCTCTTACCTACTTTTCTTGCATCGCTGGGGATTTCGTTTCTTCTTTCGTACCCACCCTCAGCTATTTGCTACTCTGGTTATATACTACAGGGTACTGCTGGATGCTCCTGTGACTACAGGATAGAAACGTTGCTTCTAAAAGAAAAACAATAAAACATAGTCAGAAAGAGTTTCTTGGTTGGTTCTCACGGGAAATAAATACAATTAACATCAATGTGCACATAAACGCAGCCACAGATCATTGTGTTTGGTGACCTCATTAATGGTTATAAACATGAACATGGAGGGTGTCAGGAGGATGGAGCCAGGCTCTGCTCAGTGGCAGCCAATGATAGGAAAAGGGGCAACAGAATCTGTGATTCTGTGTAAGCTGGAACAGAGGCGGTTCCACACAAATGTGAGAAGGAACTTCTTTCCAGTGAGGGTGACAGAGCACTGGAATGGGCTGCCCAGTGCGGGTTGTAGAGTCTCCTTCTCTGGAGAGGTTTAAAATCCACCTGGCCATGTTCCTGTGTGACTGGATCTAGGGGCTCCTGCTCTGGCAGGGGGAATCGGACTAGATGATCCTTCAAGATCCCTTCCAACCCCTAATTTTCAGTGATTTCTGTGATCTTACTGCCTAGGTAATCTGAACTTTGCTTACCATGTCCTACAATAACAACGTGGACCACCGAATTAATACTGACACAGGGAATACGTCAGTTTGCGGCGCTCATCACAAAGCGCTCCGTGGACATGATTGAGAAAAGGCAAGAAGAGACAGACCCATGGAGTACTCCCTCACTTTGCTGTACTCTGTACCCCTGTAAACACTTTCACACATAGCAGAAGGACAGCTTATGCTCTTCCCAGTAGCTTTATGAAAACTTTACCAATATTCAGTCCATCGGTGAAAGAAACACAAGTCAAGACGACTGCTATTTAGCCCACCAGGGCAATAGTTCACACTGCATTCTGGAGCATTGCTCCTAGTGCAGAGCAGAAGTGGGGAGAAGGGCTAAATGGTTCCTTTTCCAGAGGTGATGCAGGAAGGATTTTCCAGGTGCACTAGAGACTCCTCAATCACACCCTTTGCCTAATGAAAGGATGGGCAAGTTGTGCTAATTAGCTAACCCATTTAAGCTCTTTCTTGACATTCCCGCTTGGATCTCGAGTAAATTAAATTGACCGATTTAGCCTATAACACTCCAAAGAGAAGGACTGAGGGACTTACTTACTTCATGGGGAAAGAGTAGAGGAATTCTACTTTTTCCAGAAATAGTCCTGAGAACATAAAACAAATTTGTGTGTAGCCTAAGTCTCCTCAACCTCAGTTCAGCGATTTTCCCTACTGTTAAACTAGAAGCCTATCATCAAAGCCACATAAATCTTCAGTCTAATTCACCAGTCTTAGCATCAGTTCATTTTGGTTCTGCTGGAGTCGCATCTACGCTGTTTTCACCAACAGCAGCCACACAGATTTGACTAACTTTTAACATTTGAATTTCCTTGTCCCGTAACCTGTTTTATTTTAACACAAAGTGTCAGAAGAATGAGATACAGCAAAACCCCACTGCTGTCTCTTACTGGTGAGATAATCGATGTTACAGGCCTGTTGCTCTTATCTTTGGGGAGTGTTTAACAGCACGATGGGAGTTCCGCTTCGAGCTGCGACTGTTTCAGCTGGGTGGCCCAAACAGTCCGTGGAAGGTGTGAGCAAAAAGACAGCTGCTGCTTTTCTAAAGCAAAGGGGTTGTTCTGGACCTTGGAGGCAAGTAGAACCTAGGGATTGCAGCGTAAGATCTAGGGATCAAACTGGTGCCTGCACTTTTGACAGTATTTGCAGGGGGATTCGCTCATCCAAACCCACGTCTGTCTGGGACTGCTCCATCCAAGGAATAAAACTAAAAAAGATGAACTAACTTCCTCCTGTAGCCTAAACATCACAACATTTGCAGGATCGTGGGAATATTCTTACGGCACCTCACAACTCATAAAAAAAATAAACTGCAGTTTAAGATGCTTGGCCTCGCTCCACTCTCTCTAAAACGATTTGCCTTTCAAGCATGGCATCGGTCACTGTTGCTTGCCGTGGCACGATGTGAACACTGGAAATAAAAGGATATGAGTCCTCAGGTTTCTGAAGCGTCTCGGGCACAACATTATATCTAAAAAAAATTAGTGTTATGTTTAATGATTCTTCGTTATATTTAATAACAATTTCAGACATATTGAAGAACAGGGAAAGAAAACTACTCTTAGAAAGCTTCTCTGGACCCAGGAAAGTGTAACCTCTACTGAATGTCTCAAATAATAGGTGCAACCCTGACACTATTTATTGTTTTCTACTAAAAAGAGGGACACATTAGCAGATTGTGCTGGGTTTGATCATTAGGACCATTGCTCAGTTGAGTGTATCTCGGCTGGAGGTTTTAAGCCACAAGATAGTTAGGAAAGTTGATGACCTACAGGAATATGTAGGGTATGTGTGGTGCTGAAAGGCAAGAGAGTGAAGTTTGACTCTATTAAGATGGATGTGGAGTGATTGATAACATGTGTGAGAATGTAGATAGGAGACCTGAACACGGAAGCAGAGGAGACAGGGAGTGTATTTTTACTCATTTCTAAAATTTCATTTCTAGAGCCAGAAGGGACAAAGTGCAGATTATTTGTAATCTGCCCTGGCTTGCTGTGGTAAGTATGATTATTCTTAAAAAAACCTATGGAACCACAACTAAACCTGGAGCAATGGACAGACTGTAACTTGAAGAAACGTAGACTAACTTCATCATAAGATCTTATTTGGTAAACGAACCACGTTCCTATTGTGCACAACCATACAAGAGTGTCAACATCCATCAAGGATATTAGTTTGAAACACAAAAACTCATGAGTGCTCTTCTACATTTCTACAGAACTATCATTTTCTCTTCAGCCAGATCTACCTTGAGAACTGGACTGTGTCACAAGCACACTTAGAAAAAGAGACTTTCTGCCTTTTAAATCTGCACCTCTTCCATAAGTGTGAGTTAAACCATTTAAAAACGTTGGCTCTCAGCCTTCTGCCCATACGTAAGGCATGCCATGCATGTTTATCCTAAAACCAGTGGTTTAAATTTATTGCAATCAGTAGACCCTCAATCACTAAACAATGATGATTTATCGAATTCTTTTTTAAACTTAAAGTAAACATTAAATGTCAGATAGGCAAAATATAGTCTACACAACCCTCGTCAGTCAAACATTCTCTAGCTCCTAGTTGTTATAACAACTCGTTTTCTGGACTTAATCTTTCAGTGTGCTTTTTAAAGCTTTTACCTGAGTTGCTGCTCCTTTTTTTCATTACCTTTGCTTTGTCAGAGGTCTTCCCCTACAAGTATTTCCAGAGTTAAACACTATGACTTGAGACTGCAGTCTTGTAGCTAGAATGGACTAAAGCAATGGCCACTCCAACATGTTTTGACACACAGGTTTACTCCCCATTCCACCTACTGCTCTGTGGCAACAGGAATGTAAGCTGGCTGCACTTACTACAAGAGGTAAATAAGATGCAGAAAGATCTTTCTACACCTTACTGAGAGTCGCAGAGTGGATGTTGATATTCAGAAGGCAAGAGAGAGCACCGATCGTTCCTCCTTAAATATGACAATCATCCACTCACCGTTGTCTCTAAGTGAACCTGCTCTTTCGTATTACTCTTTACATTTTCCTTCGACTCATAATCTTTTAAATTTACTGACAGTTTAAGAAATAGATTTTAGCAACTTTTTGCATTTCACACCATAACAAAAAGAATCTCTGGAAGATGGTTTAATGGTTCAGGGTTGTAGGGTAGACAATTCAACTCAATAATCTTGAAGGTCTGTCTTTTCCAACCTTGATGACTGTGTGATTCTACAACCATTTGCTCATGGTTTGTTCAGATTCAGACTGAAAATGGCTTTTGATCTGCTTTTCATTAATTTGAAACTCTTCTCTGATAGCAAACAGAGATAAATGTTATCTCTATTTAAAGCTGAGTAAATGCAATGAAGAGGAAAATCAATGGCTTTGCTAGTTATTTTTGCACATCTAACCTCACACTTAGTAAGTAAAGAGCAGTGATCACTACGTCTGAAAAAAATCAACCCTTTCAATTTTGACATTGAATAACCTAAGTTTTGGGTCTCTTTGAGCGTGAGCACATTTCCAAGCGTCTTTCATGTTCTTTTGCAGGAGCTTAAATGCAAGTTTAGCGTTAAGGAGCTCCAGATTCTACTGCCTGATTTATTGGCAGACTTGAGGAAATCACTGCAGTTCTTTCAACTTCATTTTTTCACGTTGAACTTTTAAAGTGCTTATCTGTCATGGTCCCTGTTTTGAGGCAAATGGGTTTAGTATTGCAGGAAAGGGTGGCTTGTTATGCTCACCCTTGGCACCTCACTGTTGCTGCTCTTCATCTCTGCTCAGTGCAAAACCTTCGCTAACCCTTCCCTTTCCGGCTTCCATCAGCAGACTGAAGCCAGCACTACACATTTCATGACAGAAGGCAACACACAAGCATTATCCTGGTTGTTTCTAGCTCCCTCTGCTTACATTCATCATCTCTGGGATATGTTTATTTCTGGTACTGTTTACTTCTTACAGAATCATGATTTCACAACGAAGCTAGGCCATATTTACATGTGCAAAATTGCCTCGTTACACATGAGCAGAGCTGTAATCCGCTGCCTTCATCCCAACACATGCAACAAGACTTATGAAATCACTCCTTGTTTGGCCCTCAAGAATTCTCCCCCAGCTGAAAATTCTTTTTATGGTTTTTTTTCCATGTTTGGCTTAAGTCACATCATATTGGATTAAAAAATCTTTTGCCTCCATTTTGTAACATCAAGGCAGAAAGGCTCACAATAAAGTGATTTATGCTCTGTAAAAAATAGAATGTATGAGCCCTGGACATCGTTTCAGTGTGCACAGGTATGAGAATATGTGCATTATGTGCGTGTGCATTTACAGGTATTGGCATAGAATCACAGAAACATTCAGGTTGGAAAAGACCTTTGGGATCAGCAAGTCCAACCATCAACCCTACTCTACAAGTTCAACCCAAAACCAGATCCCCCCAACACTACAGCTAAGCTACTTTTAAACACATCTAGGGATGGGGACTCAACCACCACCCTGGGCAGCCCAGTCCAGCGCTTGATCATTTTCTCCATGAAGAGTTTTTTCCGGATATCCAGTCTAAACTACCCTGTTGAAGCTTGAAGCCCTTCCCTCTGGTTCTGTCACCAATTACCTGCGAGAAGAGACCAGCAACAACATCTCTACAATGTCCTTTCAGACAGCTGTAGAGAGAGATGAGGTCTCACCTTAGCCTCCTCTTCCTCAAAATAAACAGCCCCAACTCTCTCAATCTCTTCTCCTAAGTTATTCTTCATCCCTTTCACCAGCTTCATTGACCTCCACCACACTTGCTCCAGCCCCTCGATGTCTCCCTTGTACTGACATGCCAAAACTGAACCCATACTCAAGGTGCAGCCTCACCAGCGCTGAGTACCAAGGGACAATCATGCCCCTACGCCTGCTGGACACACAGTTTCTAATCCAGGCCAGGATGCCATTGGCCTTCTTGGCCACCTGGGCATACTCCTGTCAGTTAGAACCCCCAGGTCCTTTTCTGTCAGACTGCTTTCCAACCACACTTCCCCAGGCTGTAACATTGCACGGGATTGTTGTGACCAAAATGCAGGACCCAACACTTGGCTCTATTGAAAACCACACAGTTATCCTCAGCCCATCACAGAATCATCATGGCTGGAAAGGACCTCCAGGGTCATTGATACAGTCTGTCAAGGTCCCTCTGAACCCTCCAGCACATCGACACTCCCTCCTGACTTGGTGTCATCTGCGAACTGACCGGGGATGCACTCACTCCCCTCATTTTGCGTGTGTGTGCGATGTTAGGACAATGTGGAAAATCTCCAGCATCTGAAGTTCAGATCATTATCCCAAATACACTGAGAGTAGGGCTATCACTGGCACAGTCAGCAGAAACACACCTTACAGTAATTCCTTCTTACCTCTGCAATATTCCTCAGCAAAACTGCTATGCAGACGAACCATCTTGGGAGAGAGAGGGAGGGAGAGAGAGAATAATGTAAAAGGAAACCTGACCAGTATTTCATCTAAGCAAATTGCTGCAGACCTCTCCTTCCAGCTCATGGACTTCACTGATCTGCTCAGCAGAGCAAACAGTTGGCACATTTTTGTCAGCCTGAAATAAACAGAGCCTTATTTTAAGCAAAGAGCACATACATATTTTTAAATCCTCTTGGCATGATGAAGAGTGGGACAGCAGGGGAATATAAGTGTCTGTTTTATGTAAAATTCCTCTGCTTCTTACAAAGACCCTCTCTGACCACAAAAGTTTACAAGGGAAAGGAAATTGTAATGAATTCTCTTCTAACTGCTTGTGCCTCGTAGAAATTGTGTGTCGATCTGTCCCGATTCTCAAGATGAGGTACATTCTTTTCTTTGTTGTCTAGCAGCAGAAGGACCTACTTTATAAAAAGTAAACACAAGTTCCACTAAAATAAAGTAGAAATGTTAGGACTTGGATGTTTTATTTTCCCCCGGATGCAGCGTCCAAGTTTATTTGTAGAGGACCTGAATGTTGCTGTGATTCTCTGAAATGTGCACTGCTCTGTGGTTATGAAGTTATCAAAAAACTGGGTGGTAACTTCGGTTTTCACATCTTTTGGGTGGAGATTCTGAAGCAGTGATATTGCTTTTACGAAGTGACTTTCTTTGTACGTTTTACTCAAGCAAAGTTCAGCCTTTACTCTTGTCTATCCTTCCCCTCCCCAAAACCTTTTAGCAGGTGACTGTTCTATGTTCAGTTTTCCACATGACAGAACAAGCTATAGAAAACTATATAAAGGTGGAAGAGTAGATGCTCATTTCTTACAACATGGAGAATGATCAAGTGTTTGTCCCAAATCACATCATTAATTGCTTGAAGGAGACAAATCTGACATGCTCCAACCACTACCACAATTACACATCAGCAATGGTTTTTGCATCTGAATCACAGAACATTAGGGACTGGAAGGGGCCTCAAAAGATCATCCAGTCCAATTCCCCTGCCACAGTAGGATCATCTAGATCAAGAAGCACAGGAACATGTCCATGCAGGTTTTAAACATCTCTGGAGAAGGAGACTCCACAACCCCCTTTGGGAGCCCCTTCCAGTGCTCTGTCACTCTCACCATCAAGAAGTTCCTCCTCATACTTATGTGACTCTAAATATCCATGACACCATAATGCTCAGAAGAAAATATAGGAAGATAAATCACACTCAGCACAGTCAAACAACCTCCAGACTCCAGGATTTTGAGCCCAAATTTCAGCAGGAACTGTTCATGTAGAAAAGCCATTGTGGTTTTGACTTAATGGTAAAACATCTAATTATTTATTAAATCTTTCCCTTTCCGATTTAGGCTTTTCCACATTTGATTTGACAGACATGAGTCTACAAGCCCTGGAGGTTCAGGTAATTATAGTGCCAGAGCCCGTAGCAGATCTTGTGTATTTAATGTTCCCTACATCACATTAAAAGATGCAGCTCCAAAAGAATATTTGGAAATACGGATTCCAAACTATGTTTGTTCCTTTGTTCTGGCTCTTCACATTTTTTCATAGATAATAAGGGAATTTTTATTCCCTAAATTCTTTGTGTACATTCATCTCAATGAACTATAACCGGGCTTGATGAGGAGGACAACCGTACAAACCAATCTGAAACACCAGTAAAATTGAGTCTGTCAGAGACAGGTCTGCTGGGTATTCAATTTGAACAAGATTCTACTCTGGCAACACAAATGTTCTAATAACAACCTTGGCACAGCCACACACTGCTGTCTTAATTTAACTAGTCAGGCTCATCGTGAAGCGAACTGCATGCATTTGATTTCAGTTGAGTGCACCGCATACTGAAAACAAGACTGATTCCAAGTGAGAATCGTTTGGATCGAGGCTGCAGCCTGCACAATTCCCTACCCACTGGTCGCAAGGAAAGGCAATAAAAAGGATCCAATATATGATGGAAAAAGCCAGGCAGAATTCTGCTAACATTTGCTCGAGGGTAAAGCTCAAGTAACAAAAAGCGAGGGGGATGAAATCCTATTAAAATAAGGATGTTCTACAGGCTTCTGTGTGACTTCTGCAAGCGATGTGTACGGACTCCATACAGATTATTTCAGGGGTCATTGTCACAAAATGAGTAGTGAGTGTGTCACAGAGTCTTCACACTAACCTCTAGGAATTATCTAACCACATGAAACCAGGATTTACGTGTCTTAACTTGGGCAGGTGTATTATAGACAGAGAAGTATGACAGCTAGAGTCTCTCATTACAGGCCACCGAGGAAAATAAGCACTTGTGGCACACCGTTTCATCTCAAGATAGGTGTGCCAGAAACGTTTCCCCACCAGCATACTGTTTAATGTCTTCAACCCTGTAATAACTTCGAGAGGTGCACCAGTGCGTCCAGCAGGAAGGCACAAAGAAGCTGGAGGCAGTGTTCACAAAGGCATTTAGACAACTGCTCCTAATAGGGTACCTAATTTCTTCTGAAATTCACAGACAGATTGTGCTTGCCTAAGGTTAAACTGTAAGCCACAATCACTCTGTAATACCTGTCCCTGGCCCTTTGCATGTGGTCACACAGGAAATTTTTGGCAGAGCCTGGGAGCAACATGACTTTTACAAAGTTGAGACCAACACTAAAGCTACCAGGTTATTTGTCCTCTGCACCATCTCTCCGTTTTGTCTAGCTTGTGCTCCTTCCTTAACGTTTATTTGGCTAGTTCCTACTTCTCCACGTCTCGCCGGGCTCGCTGCTTATGTGAATTTGCCTTGTATGTCATCCTTAACAAAAATCACTCCTACCACAAACAAGTTATTTGAAAAACAGTTTAGATATCCCCAAAGAGGATTAGTAGAGCCTTCTTCCAGCAGGCAGACAGGTTCTCCCTTGTTTCCCTAGCCTTTTATTCCCCTGGCAGCAGAATCCTCCTTGCTGAATTCCCGAAGAATCAACACTCATCAACATGATAGGATCTCAGCTCCGCAGCTAAAAGTCCTGAGACAGAAGGCACACAGGTAAATCTCAAACAGAGGCAAACTCGCAAATTATAGAAAAAGAAACTGCATGTTTCATTTTAAAAGAGATGCTGTTGATAAGTGAAGTGATAGTTCCCAAACCTCACACTCATCTCCTATTACCAGCCCATTACCTTAATCGCTTCCCTACTCCTGCTGGCCACACTATTTCTCATACAAGCCAGGATGCTGTTGGTCTTCTTGGCCACTTGAGCACTCTGCTGGCTCATATTTATCCAGCTGTTGACCAACATCCCCAAGGTCTCTTCTGCCTAAGCAGCTTTCCAGCCACTCTTCCCCAAGCCTCTAGCATTGCACTGGACCATTGTGGTCCAGAACTTGACCTTCTGGAACCTCAGACAATTGGTCTTGGCCCATTGATCCAGCCCGTCCAGATCCCTCTCTAGAGATTCACTGTCCTCAAGCAGATCATCAAGGGGGTCATCTGCAAACTTACTGAGGATGCACTCAATCCCCTCATGCAGATCACTGATAATGAACAGGAACCACTACAGAGTGAGCCCTGGGGAGCACCATCTGTAACTGTCTGTCAACCACATTTAACTCCATTCACTACCACTCTTTGGGACCGGCCATCGAACCAGTTTATCATCGACTGAAACTCATCCAAACCATAAGCAGCTATTGTTTCTCAAGGGAATGCTATAGGGAAGGCATCTGAAGTTTTACTAAAGACCAGGTCGACAACACTCACAGCCTCTGGCTCAGAAATAAATACCAAGCTGCAGGGAACCCATGTTGACCTTAATGTTTACAGAGACTTTACATATCCCTACACAGCAACACTCAAAATATTTTGAATCATAAGCAGTTATTTGGAGTCCAAGTGTTGGTTTAGCAACTTGTTGATACGTTTCCTGACCCTACAAATTCAGAGAAAGACATTTCATGATTTTTTGAGAGGATTACTCACAAAATATGCAAAACAGATGATTACCCTTTAAACCTGGGTGGATGCTTTCTCTGTTCTACAAGAATAGCCCTCTGAAATTAGTTCTAATGATATTATAAAAGCACACAGTGTTCTATAATTAACTGCTAATAGGTAGCTACATGATCTGAAAAGCTTTAATAGATTTAATTAAACACCACAAACATTTACATTGCTCTAATTAAGTGTTAGGAAAGGAGCACGATGCCTAGTTTTATGATTAATTTTTAAAAGCCTTTTTTGAATATAAATAGCTCTTTGGTTAAAAGCTATGAATTCATCAGTAAAAAGGTGAATGCTTGCAGATATCATACCTTGGGAAATGGCTGGGGTTTCCTTAGCAGATGTTTACAATGAATGGAAAAGCTCCCGCCTGACAAGAGTTTTACAGAAACTGATACTGACAGAGTTAATCCCACAGATTTCCATCTTTGTTTAACCTGTTCCTTGTGTGTTAAAGACGAAGGGATGAGGCATGGCTGTTTATTTTTCTGCTTTCTGGCAGGATATTGCTTTGCTACGTGCAAGCGAATAATTTTTAACCACAGGTAGCAAATAGGCTGTTCACAATACCACAGGGTTAAAATACATTGAACACATGAACACACATGAATACATGAGCACATTAAATCACTGATTTTCATTTGCATTTCATCCTGGAACTAAGCTGCAAGAAGTAAGAGCTAAAACCTCTTACTGTTTACACGCCAAAGGAGCTCATGGCACAAAGCAGAAGAAACTTGAGGAGTGAGGAAAGAGAGAATTGGAAGAGAGAAATCAACCACAGTTTGATGTCAAGACTGATTTTGGCCTTTTGTAAGTCGTCTTTATTTCTTCTTTACTTTCACTTTGTTAAATGCCTTTGAGTCACAGTAAATATCAAGATGAACTGTGAAATATGTGCCAAAACTCCTCCACGTATTTAAATCTCTGTATTAACAAGTAAGATCTACACTGAGAGTTTCAAGGCCTCTCTACGTTTTAGCTGTAGTTACTGCACTCACATATTTTGTTAATATTTTTTATACTCTTTACTGCAATAGCACCTGATGAGATGAGCAAGTTACACTGGGTGCTGTTTTACAGATGCTCAATAAAACCAGATTCTCCATTCCTAATCTCAGGGAGTTGATGCTTGGCCAAGTACCGTATCGTCAGTGACCAACTGATGAATAACTACTTTGAGAAACTGGGCTTTGTAACATAGCAGGACCTCAAGATTCTTCAAATTCTGTGAAGAATTGACTGTAAAACATGAGGAAAATGCAAAGCTAAGAAATGACTGAATGTTCAGGATTAATCATGATTCACTGCATTTGTCTTTAGGTAGAACTGTGTGTGGTCCTGGTAGGCTTTGAAGTGTTTACCAGAGGTTTACTGTTAGACGGAGCATATGATGGTAAGGTTGCAAATGTGCACTTCAAATCCTTGCATGTCAAGTGAAGAGAAAAAGAGCCTTTAAAATGAGAAAATATAATAAAATCTTTTATAGAGATGAACCAATGTCTGTCCATCAGCTGCTTTGCAACAACATCGTTTTGTTGTTAATAATCTAAGTGTGTCCTGTATTGCAGCTCTAAATATAAACCAAGCATCACACAAGCTGTTACGCAAGCATCCCATTCAGCTTTGCCAGCAAATGTCAGCACTGACCCCACAACACCCCATGCCTAGGGCCTCTCTGACACAGAGAATGCCAATTGTACTGAACTGTGGGAGCACTTACACTTTAGAGAACAGGGGCTAAAACAAGACCCAACCGAACTTATTTTCACTTGAGATCAAAGCCAGAGCGCCAGTTTAGCTCTCTAGACATCAAAGACTAGTGCAGAAGCCCACTGTGCCATTTCAACCTGAAATTATGTCCTTATTACATACAGTGGGAAACATACAGCTTTTATCCTAAAAACGCAAGAAATTCAGTTAGTTAAACATAAGAAGCTAATGTAAATAATAAATAAATAATGCATACATAACCGCACGTGATCATCATCATCACCACCATCATGTGAGCTTGATCAGCAAGAACACTGCTAATTAAAAGAATTGCTGCTTTTCTGCTAGGGTTTCACATCAAGTAGTCTATGAAGATGATGGAGTAGAAAGACCTTACACAGACACAATGAAACCAATACAATTTTCTTCCTAATAGGACTTGATGCCGCTCTGGCTTAGGTTTCTCATGCTTTTACTGTGTTTCACATACAGACACTTAGAGCTCGCTTCTAATTAAACCTGCCTTACTCAATTGACAATTACAAGCCACTGCTGTTCTGTTTTCAAACCCTTTTGAATCATTAGAAAGACCACCCACTGCTTTAAGCAAGTGTTCCATCAGCGTTGATAAGATTAGCTGTTGCTTGAGATTCACGACTACTTGCACATGGGTTCATTGATACCCAGAACTGTGAAATGTACCAAGAGTTGTGAAGACTTCACTAAGTGCTACTGAGGCAAGTGAGTGGTAGATCTGCAATGCCATGTTCTCCACTAATGAAACAGAGAAGAGATTGTTCAGACAGCTGTATTCCTAAGCTGGAGGAATGACTGTAACACACACAGAAGCAAAGGATGTACATGCACAACTTTGTATGTTATATTGACAATAAACAGTATTGATGTGACCCACTATGAGACAGTAAGGTGACAGACAAACAAGGGCTGTGGGTTAAACTTCCTTACTAAGTATGTGGTCAGAGAAAATTGCATCTTCTTTCCAAGGAGTAACCAGAGTTTCCTGCTGTAACAAAGGTTGTCACAGATCTAGATCCATAGGAGTGTGGTGTGTGGAAGTGCTCCTGAGGTTTAGGTCTAGTGCTACACTATTGTCACTCCTGGCTTCTCACTTGTTGACTTGACAAGAAATCGTTGTGAAACCTCAATCAACATAAAACTAGTGTTCCTGCAGTACTTTAACAACCCACATTCCAGAGCCCATACACAAGCTGAAATCTTTCATTCCAGAAAAGCTACAAAGCAGAAGACACAGTAAACACAAACTAAGGCATTTACACTCTTCTAGGTCACCATAAACCTGGGCAAACTTATTTTCTGCCATCATAAACTGATGGTACAAGGAGTTACTTTACGGTTCACTTCTACTCTTGTTGCCTTGTGTTAAACAGACTGATTGGTATTGATTGCTCTGCACTGACCACTCAACCCTCTCTCTGCAGCTGGGTTTGAACCAAGGTCATAAATCAATGCTGTTAGCTCAGCTTTCCCGGAACAAGTGGATGCACAATACACCATGGAGCTAATAGGAGGTATAGGACTCAACAAGCATAAAATCTGAATTGCCCTTTGAGCCCACAGGAATCTGTCCTCCCAAGCTGCAAGCAAGGCAGATTTGCAAGTAGCAAGCAATAAGTCAGTGATCACGTCATGCCCACCCACAGTGGATCTGAGCTCTGAACAGATTTATATATTAAGGAAAAATTATTTGAGCATTTTACTGTATGAATCAAGAATGAAACAGGATCCTTCATGTATTCTAAATGAACAGAATTTCAGAAATCATTCAACCTCAGTTTTGGCATTATTCCGTTCCTATGATTGCATTTTATTAAGTTTTATATTGTAATATTCTTAGAAAACTAAATATTTATAAGAAGGTGCCAGTGAATTAGGGCTCCATGCAGAATTTCATTAAAAATCTTTGTATTTTTCCTGTCCTTTAAAAATAAATAAGCTTTCTTCAACCAGCCAAAACACAGTCATTCTGGGTAAGAGTACAATTCATCATCTATCCGAGCGGTTTTTCAACAATACCCTTTGTCTCTCTGACACAAAGCTACACTCCTTGCTTTTTTAACATTTCCACTCTTAAATATGTATAAAACTAAAAGCATGCTGAAAATACTTGGCTGTTCCTTCCAAAACATATCTTACAGAATAATGACAATGTCAAACCAGCTGTTTAATAACTGCAGTTACAAATAAGGACAGGACATACATGAAGGGTGGATGTCAGGAGGATGGAGCCAGGCTCTTTGCAATGTCATCTAGTGATAGGATGAGGGGCAATGGGTGTAAGCTCTAGCATAGGAAGTTCCACATCTATATGAGAAGGAACAACTTTACAGTGAGGGTAACACAGCACTCCACATCTCCACTCCAACATCTCCAGTGAAGGAGACTCCACAAGTCCCCAGGCTGCCCAGGGACTTTTGGAGTCTTCTTCACTGGAGGTGTTTAAAATCCACCTGGACATGTTCCTGTTCGACTGGATCTAGGTGATCCTGCTCTGGCAGGGGGATTGGACTAGAAGGTCTTTTGGGGTCCCTTCCAATCCCTAATGATTCTATGACAGGCGTTTTCATAAGGAAAGGCTGTAACTTCAGTATGAACAGAGTCATGCAGTTGGAGCAGCCCCAGGCTCCAAACTACCTGGATCCACCGCCACTAGCCATGAGTCTCAGGGCTACAGCTAATATGGACCCTTAGATGTCCAAAGTGAAATAAATGGAGCAACTGTCTGTCCTGGAGAAAGGAGCAATCTCTTAGATCCCCATTGACACTGGGTTTTGGGGTAGTGCCAAGGTGCAGAAACTGATCTTGGAAAGTTATTTCACAGTGTTTGTTTCTTCCTGATGCAGTGGAAGGCAGTTCAAGGCAGCCGCAATCAGGACACATATGGCTCAGAAAGTTTTGCTCGTGCAAAACTGTAGTACCAGCAGCTCACAGCAGGTAAAGCAAATTGGAGTTAGACAAATGGTACCACAGTCAACTGGACATACTGGCCTTCCATCAGAAAATCATTCAGTGACCATACAAGGTCCAGACAGGAGTGCCAGAACCTCAGGCAAAATAAATACCGTGCCACAACCACAGATTAGCTGCAGTCAGATCAGATTTGCTGGTTTGCAGCACCCCCAAATCCACGATGCTTTCAAGCTTTGTGCCAAAAAACCCTGGATTAGTGCATTGACAGCAATATTTCAAAATGGCTGGAAAATCTCTTGGTGGTCACAACGACTGCACCTTCAACAAATGAAAGCAAGGAGTTATTTTAATCTCTCATGCTAATCCCTAACTCAGTTTTGATTTCTGTCTAAGGAATATTGTTCTAACGCTTGTGCCAATGGAAGCCTTGCCAATATTTCCACAGAATGCCGATAGGTTTTGCCAATATTATATTAAGAAGGACATCTAAGAAATGCAAACATCTAGCAGACTTTTATGAAAAGTGATGTCTGTCCAGTATCTCATACCACTGGATAAAAAAGAAAACAAACTAAGAACCAGGCTTCTGGAATACGTTCATATTACATATGACAGAGAGACTCGTTCTTTGTCCCATGAAATAACGAACATATATTATCAGTATTTGCTTTCAGTTACCCAAATGTACTCACACAATCTCAGGCTGTCTCTATCACGAAGCTCTGACGTTCTACAAGATGACAGCAAAGATAGATGAACACACAGAAAAGGATAAGTGACATGAAAACACTCAGAGGGCTGGAGCACCTCTCTTACAAGGACAGGCTGAGAGAGTTTGGGTTGTTCAGCCTGAAGAAGAGAAGGCTCTGAGGGAACCTTATAGCAACCTTCCAGTCCTTGAAAGAGGCCTATTAGAAGGCTGGGAAAGACTGTTTCCAAAGGCAGGGAACGATAGGATGAGGGGTCATGGTTTGAAGCTGGAAAAAGGAAAAAGGTAGATTTAGGTTTAGAACGTCAGGAAAAAGTTCTTAAATCTGAGGGTGGGGGATCCTTGGAACAGGATGCCCAGAGAGGGGGTGGAGGCCCCATCCCTGCAGCCATCCAAGGTCAGGCTGGATGGGGCTCTGAGCAATCTGGTCTGGTGAGCGATGGCCCTGCTTATTGCAGTGGGGATGGACTAGGTGACCTTTGGAGGTCCCTTCCAAGTTTATAATTCTATGATTGTGAGATCAGAGGACTAGGTAGGTCAGTGAGCCTATGGAGGTACTTTATCTGTCCTACAGGTTGCATAACTGAGTACTAATTCAGAGCCAGCTCAAAGTCAGTACGTACGTAATGGAAAGGTTGCCCATACATCCACAGAACAGATCGGCTAAGTGTAAAGCCTTGATTTGTAGGAAGAAGCCAATTCTGATCAAAATTAATTTTGTCATGTTGTTCATGCTTTGAAAAAAAAAATGATAAGAGATAGGATGGAAATGTGAAGCTTAAGGCTTAATACTTCCAGATCTTCAATAACACTAAACCACAATAAATGATTCTAAGTGAGTAGGTACTCAAGCCTGTAAAGGTAAACTGAGACTTTTAAGCTATAGTCCATAAACATCTATAAAAATCCTCAGCAGTTCTATAAATTATAGTAGCTTTATCCTCATTCAATTCTAGGATATACCCACAATATTTCATTCCTTCCATGGTGCCATTTTCCCAGCCACACTTACACATCTCTTCCATTTACTCCACTGCACTGAGTCTCGTGCAGCTGAGATCTTGGAGATCTTTTATTGATGTCTCATAGCCAGTTCACTACAATACAGAGTTTGTTGTTGACCTAGAAGTCAAAGTTTGGTTTGCACTGGGAAGTATAACAAGTATGACACTGCCACAGCCAATATTGACCATTTTAATTGTTCAATGTGCATTTAAAGCATCTAAAAGTGGTAAAAGTTTTTAAACAAGATTTACAGCATCTAAAGCTGCAGGAACAGTCAGCATAGTCATTCTCAGGTTGCCCTCTACTGTTTAAGGTTAGAAAGACAAGGCTTGTTTCACAGGGCTGCGAAGAGTAGGTTTGGGCATAGTTCTAAGACTAGAATACAAATATGAAGGCTTTCATAGAAGATTTTTACCCTTAACTAAAACCCCACTAATTTGAACAATTAATATCAGAGAAGTAGAAAGTATTTGAAGAGAAGTTAATGAAGGAGCAAAGACAGAAAGTTCAAGTCACTGCCACAAGGCTAATTCTTAGAAGTTTAAACACCCAGTTGAAAGTCTTGCCTTGGAGAATTTGACCTGTGGCAAGAAACTCCAGCTTCTCTTGCTTTACCACTGCTTTCATAGAATCATAGAAGCAACAGAGGAAGACCAGGCTACAGTTACCACTGCACATGGATGTAGGAACCCAAACAGATATCCCCCAGCAAGATCACAGAATCATAGAATTATTAGGGATTGGAAGGGACCTCAAAAGACCATCTAGTCCAATCCTCCTGCCATGGCAGGATCACCTAGACCAAGTCACACAGGAACATATATAATGATGCTATTATATAAATATCCTTTTGGAAATCCCATTACCCATGCTACTCACGTAGTTGAACTAAACTGAATCCAGGCATCTCTTGAGCTTCAGCAAAGTTCAGAGCTTGAAGGGTGGCCTTGGAAAGATAGGCAATTGCAGAAACCACAGGAAGAATTTACTGCACTGGGAAGAGACTCTAAACAAATGAAACCACCTTTTTCCTATCAAAATGACCCTATTTAACCCTTATATAGGGTTTTCTTCAAGAGCCTATCTCAAAGGCCAGCTGTAGCATTACATCCTGGAGAAAGCAGGTGGGTAATAGCAGCCCTAAAGAGTTTGCCCAGTCAGTCATCTGACCTTTCACACTGCAAACAAGGGTCAATCAAGTTTTTGGGTTGCAGAATGAAAGACAGGTGCTGGATGTGCTTGATTTAACTGGGGAGAAAGGTAGGTGTGTTTACTGCTTAGCAGCAGCTGTCAGGCATAGGGCAAGCTCCTTTGTTCACTCAGCAGAGGAACCATGGAACTTCAGAGTATGGTACAGAGTCTTCCTTCAGGGCAAGTGAAGACATTCCTAAAAAAAAGACATTTCTTTTCAGTAACACTCATCAGAAACTGCAGTAGTTTGCTTTGAATCCTTTACATGGCCATGCTGATTTACTGACTATATTCTTTCTTTCTTCATGAAAAATATAAAACTGTCCAGATTGTGGGGTTTTGTTCAGAGAGAAAGTAAGGAAAGAGGGTCCTAGTGTTCACTAGCCATGGAGGACTAGTTGGTAAAACCTTTGGGTGATTTTGGGTCAGACCTGCTGGACACAAACCCCTTCTTTAAGGGTGTTTCTTTAAACCAGTTTAATCGTCTTTGGGGTGCTGTGAAAAAGTCAAGTTATTACCATATGGAATGTGGCAGAGGGGTGGGAGGAGGCTTGAATGTTTCTCTTGTGAGTTTTCTTCTTCAGATTAATTTAGGTTTCTTGCACAGCTCTGTTTCTTGTATTTGTTCTGTATGCCCTTTCGATATCTTTATTACTCCAAATTATAGCCACATCTTGTGACCTTAGCTTGAGCTTAGCATAGTTTTTTGTGTAGGATTGTGTATATTTAGGGTCACTACCAATTAACTTCAATATAACATTGAATTCACATAATAAATTCAAGAGAATGTAGTGTGTACAGAGCACACATTGCCTTTAGGGAGATGTTCTGCCTCTAAAACAACACTGTGAACTGACCCAGATGTGCAAGAACAATTCTCACTGACTACACAGAACAGGTTCCAAGGTCTTTTGATCTTGGCCTCCCCATTTCTTTTCTAAACATCTTCAAAGTGCTGTCTTTCTTAAAAGAGAACTTAACCCATTGTGATTTGCTGACAGATGGAGCAGAAAGGGCACGTGGAAGCTCTTTTGTATTTCACTGCTTTATTTATTTAAAAAGCAAATGTAAAAGGTCTGACATGTATCACACTGGGATGGAGGACTCCTCAAAACACAGCTCAGTCCTCTGTCATAGCAAACCCAAAGGAGTAAGGAGCTACAGCTCTACATGATGATTATTTACATGAGTCACAGTGCACAAGGGAATGGGGTTTGCATTTACTTGTTAGTCTAACACAATAAAACTCCAATGTGGTTAAATTCTGTCCAAAGTGTCCCTGTCAAACAAGTACAAAATACAGGGAGGTCTTTGAATACAGTGGAACTCTTATTCACTGAAAGTGGCAACTGTTATCCAGAGTATTGGAAAATCTGAAGGAAAAGGTGTAAATAAGTGGCTTCTTTAGGGTTATAGACTGACTGACTCAGACCCCTGAAACAACACTGTAAATACTCTTTATTGCTATCTACTAGATATGAAAACCATTAATTTAGACAATTCCACCAAAGACACAGAATAGAAATCAGTAGCAAGACTGAAGTACAAGGCAGGTCTTGACTCTGTGCACTGCTTTATAACAGTTTGAATTGGATGCGGTCGTCTTTTTTTAAGGCAGTTCAGAGACTATTTCATCAACATGGAAAAGTGCATCTATTTCTGCCACATCAGAACCTTTGAAATGTTAGAGTCATTAATCCAACGGATGCGCTGCATTTTCAATCATTTTAGAAACAGGAAGATGAGCATTTCTGCATCTTCCAAGCCTAAGGAAACCAGATTCTAAATGTGCCTCAGATATATTAAAAAACCAGACAATAACCATCTAGGTTACCCTTCTGATTCTCAGGAAATAAAACAAGCATTGTGACAGTGGCGCTGGGTAGGAAAGCAGGACTTAGAAGAAGAAACTAGTCAAACTCTCTGGGAACAATCTACCAACATAAAATGCCACTGCAGACCCATTGTACCATACAAGTATTAGGAAGGTCCCAGTGAAACGCCCGATACAGACAACAAAAGACTTCTACTGACATTGCTAGACACTGGATTAGGTTTAAAAAAAGCAAGCTACAAGCCAAGTAACTAACACATGGAATTCAAAGAATATATTTCAGGAGTAAAGGAAACGATACTAAAAAGATACAGCTTGCTAGGAAGCTGGTCAAGGGCACAGGAGCAGAAATTCCTCCACAAAACTTTATCACAGAGAGCCAAAGAATGTGGATTTATTTCACTAATGATGACAAGCTCAAGGCATCTACACAGGAACAAAATGAGTGCTGAAAGATAAACTGACACAGGCTGTGCACTTCATTCACAGAGTGCAGATACTGCTCTTACAGGAGGATGGAATCATTCAGAGCACAGAGTTATTACAGGCAGAACAATGACTGCTGTAATGAAATGATGTACAAGGGGTCAGAACCATACAAAAGCTGTTTCTTTCAGAGGGATTCTTAAAGGCTTTTCCCATTTTAGAGCTGATAGTAAAATTGTCTACATCAAGAAACAGATGAGAATCCCCAAGCACGGTATTGCTCTGTATTTTATCAGTTCCTTCCCTGTGAAATAGGGGGATGCTATCGACAGGCAGAAGTTCCCCTTGTACAGGTTTATTTTCAACATAACTTGACACTCAGTGACATCTTCCTCACTGTATAGAGATGATCATGTTGCTGGATAAGCAAACAGTGTTAGTCAAGATCACTAGGAGACTGAAGTGTTTCCAGTTGGAAGCACGGGAAATTCCACCATCCAAGATAAAAGTTAATCACTACTATGCACTAAATGTCCATTTATAAACTGCTGTACAGCCTCAGCATTCCTTCTGGACCTCCAGACCAGGGCCTGCTATGGCACATTTGGACAGAAACATGAAAAATTAGTGCTATGAAGGGAGTAGGAAAGAGTTTTACTTGTCAACAAGAAATTTGGCTTCCATTTTATGGATAAAAATGTACCTAATTCTGGAAATGTTCTTAAGATTTAAACACATTGAAGTGGCTGTAAGGAATTATCATTATTAAAGAACTCTGTAAACCATACAGACCAGATAATAAACTGACTTAATGAAGACCTAGTTCTCGCAGGCTAATTATATTGGTTTAAAGAAATGGGATTTTAAAAGGCAACTTTAGCACTGTAATTTTTAGTTAAAGAGACCAGGGACCCATCCAATCTGTGACTATCTCTAGGTGTTGGGGATCTACCACCCCTCTAGGCAACCTAACCTGTTCCAGTGTCTCACCATACTTATTCTAAAAAACTTCTTCCTTACAAGAAGAAAATCCAAATCCCCACTCTTTTAGTTTTAAACCATTGCCTATCAACAACAGTCCCTGTTAAAACATGTGTCTCATGTTTCTTACAGACTCCCTTTAAGTACTGAAAGGCTGCAACAAGGTGCCCCTGGAGCCTTCTCTTATCTAGGCTGAGCAACCTCAAGTTGTTGAGTCCCAACCCTGTCAGTCTGTCCTCAAAGGAGAGCTGTTCCCCCCCTCTGATCATTTTTGTGATGATCATACTTCTGAAATTCATGCTCGATATTGGATGGACCATTTCTCAATTTATGCCCATACTACTTGGAGCAAAGGAAAGCAGGAACTCATAATAAGACAGCAAAGAATCTTTTGAAGAATCAGGTAAAACTGAAAGATGAAAATTTTTCCAAAGCAAAACATGCAACTGTTAGGCAAATTGCTTCCAGTGCTCACTGCTCAATCCTTCATGGAATTTATTCATCATCATGAAATAATTCATCCCCGCATCCATAATAGAATGCCAAACTATTAAAGAAAACAAAGCTAAAGCTGAGTTTATTCACAAGAGCATCCTCAGATGTTAGAGTCACTACTAATGTAATCTAATGATAGGACAAGGCGCAACGGGCGCGAGCTGGAACACAGGAGGTTCCACATTAACAGGAGAAGAAACTTCTCCACAGTGAGGGTGACAGAGCACTGGAAGGGGCTGCCCACGGGTGTTGTGGAGTCTCCTTCTCTGAGGATGTTTAAAACCTGCCTGGACACGTTCCTGTGCGACTGCATCTAGGTGATCCTGCTGTGGCAGGGGGATTGGACTAAATGATCTTTCGAGGTCCCTTCCAATCTCTGATGTTCTGTGATACTACAGTACAGTCTCCTGACACTTTGTTTTACTCTTCGTGCTTCTTACCTGCGTTCCAGTAATGGACCCATAGACACCCTACCCTTAAAAATATAGACTCTAGATAGTAAGACAATATCAATAAAAACCTTTACGCAGTGATAGAAACATCAGCAATATAACTCACAGGATTAACTTGTTAAGAAGTTATGTGTAAAGCATGTTTAAATCTTTGGAAGAAACTACTGGAGAACTATAAAGCATTATTATTAGAAGATGTTACAACAGATGTCACCCAAAGATTTGCCAGAAAAACAAAAAAACCTTTATTTCATAGAGTCTCTTTGGTGTTTCAACAGTCTTTGAAGTAGAGAATAATATTTTCTAAGAGCTGTGATTTATAGCCATACTGTTTCATTGGGATTTTCTGGTAAATCATGTGGGGGTTTTCTGCTGCTCTTGTAGTGTGACAGCTTAACTCCTCTCTTATGTCAGAACCAACTGAAAAAAACCCACAGAAAAAAAGAAACTCTCTTGGGACTCTTAATTCACAGAGTATATTTTGGCAGGATGCATGTAAAAAACAACAAACTGTAGGCAGTTTCCACACTTGTTTTCTGTTGCAAAGCCTCATGACTGGAATTACAGGGCTTCATTGGAAGTAAGGCTCTTATGCCTACTTTACACTAAGCTTACATTAACAACGCATTGGGGTTACTCTAGACACCTCCAAGTGCACATGAGACAGCTAGGCAACACAAAGAACTGTCCTAGAAAGCATCAACTGGTCCTGCCTTATCCAGGGGTATTCACAAAATCACAGAACAATCATGGTTGGAAAGGACTTCCTGGATCACCGAGTCCAACCATGCCCACAACAACAAAAAACCTAAATACCTGAATCCCTAAACACCTGATTGATCGACAAACACCTGACTACAACCTCCCCTCAGGGAGTTGGAGAGAGGGAGAAGGTTCCCCTCCAAGTCTTCTCTTCTCCAGCCTAAACACCCCCAGCTCCCTCAACCTTTCTTTCATCAGACTTTCCCTCCAGTCCCTTTCCCAGCCTCGTTGCTCCCCTGGACCAGCTCCAGCCCCTCAATCTCTTTCCTGAAGTGAGGGGCCCAGCATTGGCCCCAGTATTCGAAGGGAGGCCTCCCCAGTGACCAGTAGAGGGGCAGAATGACATCCCTAGTCCTACTTGCCACACTACAATAGTGACAGAAATTATACTCTTGTTTATACAACTTTCATTAAAAAAAAATGCATATTTGTTTCATGAGGGAACATAAAGATCCTAGGGATGTCAGAGTTAACTGCATGGGCTGGTTACTTGAAGCTTACCAGTTCCTGGGTTTTTGTGGCTGTCAGAGTTACATTTCTCGTTGTGTCCCAGCTCTGCAATTTCTCCAAGATTAATCCTACTCAGAGAAGTTATGTAAAACATGCAGCTGGTGATCAACAACCTACGATTAAACAAGTTTTAAAATGTGCTGGATATTCTAATCCTTTAATTCTTCATTTGCATAACAATTTGCCTTCATATTTTCCCCATGGAGTTTCAAAATGTAATCTGAGAAAATGAGAGTTTCATTTCCTCATTAAAAGTTTCTATTCACTTCAATAATAAGTCTGAGTATCAGCTGGTGCACAGGGAGCAAGGAAACTGCCCAAAGCACCCTCAAGCAACTGCTTATTCAAAATAGTCTGGATTTGAAGAGGTTTTGCTGTTTCCTACCCCTGAACATCAGCATCGAATGCTACCAGTCCACTTCCAGTGACCCAACAGGCAAAGGAAGGGACCTTTATGTGAAGGAGAGACCAGGGCATAACAGAAACTGGAGCATTTTTTCCTCACAACAGCAGTTTAAGCATAAAAGGGAAACAACAGAAACTTCAGCCAGCCTTCATCAGCAGGGTTCCTCCTCCAAACTGTTAGACTTCATCTGGGGATGGATGGATAGATGGATTCTTTGAAAAGAACTCTATAATAGAAATATCATAAACCTTGCTAAGCTCTAATTCTGTGGTAAAACGAGATGAGAAGTAATAGCACCTTGATTTAACTTACTCTGATTTTTGATCTGAAATTCTGACAATGAGTTTGAGCTGTAGGATAAGCAGCTTTGCAATAATAGACTCTCTTCTAGAGTCTTGTATTCTGCTTCAGAAGAACAATGGGTTTGCTTTAAAAATATACACTCCTACCCATGTAAAGGGCAAGATCATTGCATGTTTTACAGCATTCAAAACATGAATCTGATGTATCTGCCAATGTTTGCTGAGTCTAAAAAGACAGTCTGAAAAATGTGACCTTTGCTATTTGGGTATTAAAACCACGCACATAAATCAGGAAAGAAATCTCTTCTATCAAAATAATTGAATATTTTTATATTTTTTCTTACAACTATCAAAAAAAAATAGGGGGGGAAATTTATAGAACTATTCCTTTAACCACTATGCAAAAACGTCAAATGCTTTCCACCGAGCATGTGACATCTCCAGCTTCTTCCACTGTTAAAGAAATTAGCTAAGGAAAAAAGATTCCCTATGAGGAACATCCCATTAAAAAGAGATGTCCTTGAGAGAGAAGTTCTGCTGACTTTTATAGAGTGAAAAAAGACAGTGACAAGAATAAGCAAATTACCAGAACTGAAAAAAAAATCCCAATCTGGAAGAGCCAAACCTCAGCTGACCAGCAAGAGATTTGAACTCTGTAAGTCAAGACGCCAGCAAGGACATATGAAAACCTCTACTCTAATACCCCTGATGACCCAAACTGTAAGTACAATATTGTTTATGGAAGAATTAGTTTTTATAAGAAGTGTTCCAAAGTGGAGCAGCACTTTATGCCATGAAGTGGAGAGTACACTTTGTGTTCTTCTCATTCACTCCTATAAACACAAAAATTGGAGTCAGCTGTCAATTTAGTTGAAATTAGAAGGATGAAGATCACTTTAATGTTACAATTGAAACCAGATTATTCTTTTAAGAAAGAAAGAAAGGAGGAGCTAGTTATGTCCTAAACAGCTTGTAGAAGATTTATTACAAACCAAAATCATTCAATGCAACCACAGCTGAGAAGCAGTCTGTATACTTTTATATACCGCTAATTCTGGCAGATGCTAATTATCCCCTCCCAAACCAGCAAATGTATTGAATTATCGCTTTGTCTCTAAAGCTGATATACAATCCAGTAACATCATGACACCACATCTGGAATTGTGTGTCCAGTTCTGGGCCCCTCAGTTGCAGAAGGGGACAGAGCTGTTTGAGAGAGTCTAGTGCAGATCCACAAAGATGATGGAGTGGAGCATCTCTCTGACGAGGAAAGGCTGAGAGAGCTGGGTCTCTTGAGCTTGGAAAAAAGGAAGCTGAGGGGTGACCTCATTAATGTTGATAAATATGTGAAGGGTGGGTGTCAGGAGGATGGACCCAGGCTCTGCTCAGTGACTTTTAATGATAGGACAAAGGGGCAACAGGTGTGAGCTGGAACAGAGGAGGTTTCACAACAATCTAAGAAGGAACTTCTTCCCAAATGAGAGTGACAGAGCACTGGAAGGGGCTGCCCAGGGGAGGTTGTGGAGTCTCCTTCTCTGGAAGCATTTAAAACCTGCCTGGACATGTTCCTGTGTGACTTGATCTAGGGGATCCTGCTGGACTAGGTGATCTTTTGAGGACTCTTCCAATTCCCTAACATTCCCTGATTCTGTGATTCCTCCTACCACCTCTAGTGCAGGTGTTAGCAGTGTTGTCAAAGAAAGTTGTACAAATAAATACAATTTCAGAAAATAACATCATCTAAAAAACAAGTATCCTTTATTATTGATAATGATATGGGTTTTTTCTTGATCATGTGTTTAAAATACAATACTGCTGTTCTCACTGACTATTCTGAGATTTTCTTGCTGGTCTCCATTTATCCCCTCAAGAAAAGCCCAGCCTACTAATGTTTTGTGACACCAGATGCACTTTTAAAATGAAACCACAGTAGAATGCAAAGCTCACTGAAGTCAACGGAAACAACATTAGACAAAACAAATGCAGTGTGCTTCAGTTGCCTTTGGCTAAGGATGCTGCCTCCTCTGCATGTAGCTACATCATTGAGAAAATATTTGCAAGGAGAATCTGGTAATAATAACAGAGCACGTGCCAATACTAGCTGCACACTAGCAATGAGGTAATCTTTGCAAAACACTTCTCCTCAAGCTGTCAACGAGGCCATCTGCAGCAGCATCTTCCTTGCTTGGCTTTGTAAAGGTTCTCCAACCAGCTAAGCTCAGGAGTTCTCACATGTACCTACTATAATGACCCCAAACAATCTCATTCTCACCATACAACTTGTCTCTTGGTAACATCCAGATGTGCAGCAGAGGTCTGAGCTGCTGTTTATTGCAACTTGGCCAGGGTGTAAATTTGGGCAAAGAAGAACACAACAAGGTTCAACAAAAGCAAGTGTAGGGTCCAGCACTTGGGAAGGAACAACTCCATGCATAAGTATAGGTTAGGGGTAGATGTGTTGGAGAGTAGCCCTGAATCACAGTATCACAGAATTGTTGAGGCTGGAAAAGACCTCTGAGCTCATCCAGCCCAGCCCAGGACCTAACATCACCTCAATCAGCTAGACCAGGGCACTAAGGGCCACAGCCAATATGTCCTTAAACACCTCCAGGGATGGGGACTCCAGCACTGCCCTGGGCAGTCCATTCCAGTGTCTGATCACCCTTTCCATGAGGAAGAGTTTCCTGACACCAAACCTAGCTCTCCCCTGGTGCACCTTCATGTCCTGCCCTCTCATCCTGTCACTAGTTGCCTGGGAGAAGAAGTTGCCCAACCCCCACCTGACTACAACCTCCCCTCAGGTAGTTATAGAGAGTGATAAGGTCCCCCCTGCCAAAGATGGAAGAACTTGGGGTCCTGGCAGACAACAGGCTGACCATGAGCCAACAGCGTGTCCTTGTTCCCAGGGAGGCCAGTGGTATTCTGAAGCGCACTAAGAAATGTGTGGCCAGCAGGTCTAAGAAAGGTTGTATTTACCCTCTACTCTGCCCCAGTGAGCCCTGGAACCAGACACAATGTTTTTTCCAGTTCACTTCCTTATGTCCATGACATTTAAAAAGAGAGGAAAGAAAGGTATTTTTTCATTTTCCTTTGACTCTTTCTTTGCCTGCAAGTCCATTTACAGATGCCTGTCCAAGCAAGAGGGAAACCAACCTTATTTTCTCTGTTACCTGCTAGTGCATCATTGCATAACAAAGCTATTGTCAGCTACTCAGAGCAGTCAAATCCCCCTGCCCTGACCTAAGTTGAAGGGGTAAGTTTATCCAGTATATATGAGTCCCCTCTGGCCTCCCCTCAGTTACTGCCGTGAACAAACTGCAGGTTTTGGCAAATGTCAAGAAAGCAGAAAGTGAGGGAAAAGAATCAACTTCACCTTTCTGTAGACAGATTGGTATCAGACTGCCAAGAATAAACTCAGTGCTTTAAAGAGAAAGTCAATCTTTCTTCTTTTACATCTCTGTTGGGGTTTTGGCTTTTGAAATGGAATCGAGATGAAAATAAATGAGCATATAAAATCATATAAAAGGATTTTCCTTCATTCATCACTTACCATGGGTGCATTTAAAAAAAAATAAATAAATTAAAAGAAGGGTAGTGCCTCGTTAGCTAGAACTAAGGTATTTGAACCATAGATGAGTTACAGATTTTAAGATAGACAGATCTGAGCTAGAAAAGACACTATTAGTTTGGTTACTATTTGCTTATCCAGAAACCAGAGTAAGATCCTTCTACCCTCTATTCCAAGTCACTGGGTTTTTTCCATAGGGGAGAGATGAAGGTACAAGCAGGATTACATGATGTAATATAATAGGATCACAACCCTGGACTTCAGAAGAGTCAAAAGACTGTGGTCTTTTCAGCTTGGAAAAATCCCATGTGATACTGTCCCGGAGAGAAAAGTTCTTAAGGAGGGACACGGTTCACTGGTGGAGCTGGCAGTGTTAGGTTAATGGTTGGAGTTGATGCTCTTAAAGATCTTTTCCAATCTAAATGATTCTGTGTTTTATGTCTCCTTATTCCCCAGCTATCGCAGCTCTGTAGCGCACACAGCCTGCACACACACATTTTGACATCATCCCGCTAAGGAAGGACCTATGATTTAGAAACAGCATCTAACATATTCACTCTTCATTAAATACACTTATCCATGTGGTCTCTGGGGAACCTGCAATGAGTGTCTTGTTTCTTTGATGTCTCTCCACTGTGCAGCTAGCAGCAGCGGCAGCAGCGCTGCTCAGTGTCCTGGCGGCGGCAGCCGCGCTCCGCGGCGGGGCTCCAGCACACTCCGGAGCCTCCCAGCAACCTGTGAATCGCTGCCCTGCAGGACCACAGCCCATCAGAAACTCATCCTGCTCCCAAAGCCGCGGGACCCTTAGAACTCTCCCCAGGAAACTAAAGGAGCGCACTACCTGTGCAGTAACTGCTATGCCTGGCTCTGGCTGAGACAGAAATTTGTGGCTTTTTTGCCGATTTGGAGCTGAAGCCTCGTTCCCTCTTTTAGTTTTCTTTGAAGACTTGTCAGTCTGTCTCTGGGTGACGGTTCCCTGCTTCACATAGGCTGTACTTCTGCAGCTGCTAAGGGAAACGATGAAAAGCCCAAGGATGTGTTAGGCTGCTCTTAGCTTTCATACCAACAAGGATGAAAATGTCTCTGCTCAGAGTTTTGGAGTCTTTTCCAGAAAAGCCTGGACAGACCAGAAAGAAATGAAGTGCTGCTGTTCACTTGGCAACACTTAGCACAGGCATGGAGGGCAAACAACAGTCTGTCACCCCCTGCAAGTGCTGCTTTGACTTTCAGCCTACACAACAAAGCAAAACATCTTCTTTGGCTTCAGTTTAGTTTTTATGATACACAGAAATCTGCATAAAATATAATGCTAAATTTAGCATCCACATCACACAACTCTGTTCACCAGAACACTCCAGCTCCCTCAAAGCTTCACACTATTTGAGCCATCTTTGTAGCTTAATTTAACCTTTTTAAGTTCAGATTTATTTAACATCAAATTTGTTAATGCACCTTCAAGCTAACATATCTTTCCATCTTTCCTCTTGGCACTTTCCACCATTATAAACATTTTGTTGTGCAACGCCTGAATATTCCCACTTGTCTTGCGCAGAAAGCTTGAATGAAAGGACAAGCATGGGGTAGGAGGATTTTATGAGCAGAAAGCAAGTCAGGGAAAACACATGAAGGTAACAGCTTTGAGCTGTGGCTGAGGATTTCATGCAGGAACACATGAATTCTTCAAACCTGGCAGCTGCTTAAACATGGCACTCATCCTAAGGAAGGATCGCAGCTTTACTAAGCATGGTAGTAGGCAGCTGATATGCAGAAAAGGATAATTTTGGTGTCTGCTGTGCAGAATTGAACTGAAGATCTGCAGCACTTCCAGAGTGGCAGAACTCCTCCTTTACAGTGAACGCAGCACCAGTGGCCAAGCAGCAGCCTGCTCAAACATGTCTGGTTGGTTTTGTAAGTCCCTTCCTGTTAAGAATTCGTGGAGGAGATTCAATTATGAAAAATAGTGTCTGGGACATTTTGATGATCATCCATTTCCTCTTCACAGACTTGCAAGGACACTCGTTTATGTTGGGAAGACAGACAGATGCATCACCAAAGGTCTCATAACTGGCATTTTCTCCTGAAGATATTTCCACCAGTGATTCTTTTATTTGTTTCAGCACTGAGGGCTATTTTGCCTCTGCCGTTGCTCTTTGCAAGTACATAAAGTGTAGTGTAGATATGAACATCCTCTGACAGTTCTCCAGCTGGGGTTGAACACATGTCACTCCCTCAGAGGTGCTAGACTCAAGATCTTTGAAGGTTTCCCAACAGAAGTAGCTGAAGGCAAGAGACTATCTGCAGCTCTAGGTGTGCAATCACAGAATGTTACGGGTTGGAAGGGATCTCAAAAGATCATCTAAGTCTAACGCCTCTGCCAGAGCAGGGTGATGTTACCATTCTAATCATCAAGAGAAATGCATGTCTTTTCACTAGTTTTGAACCCAGATGATGACATCTAGTCAGAGTGACCCAAGTACAGCAGTCAAGTAAGAGATTGGAAGAGTGCCAAAGGACAACAGCCTTACAAATCTTTTGGCCCCATTTGTTTTGCAAAATCTCACCCACAGAGCTGAGAAAGAAAGCCAACCATGAAAATCTTGATGGGAAAACCACTTTCCCTCTTAACGACACAGCTCTCTCACCTCCCTCCTAACTGCTTTCTGATGTAGACAACTCACTAAAAAGCCAGCTCTGTGCTAACGGGTTTCCTTGCAGAACACTGTGGCCTCAGAGCTCACCCGAGTGACTTAGTTTTGAGAGGAAGATTAACACTGCAATTCTACACGGCTGCGACAAGTTACCATAATTCCTGTTTGCTGAGCCAGCAAAACCTGCGGCATCAGCTCATCTGTTCCAGTGACTGCTGCTGAGTGCAGGCTCAATTTTGGACCCTCTGTGCTGCTGCATACACCTCATGTTTGGCCAAGGTCCCTCTTGAAAGCACCGGTTTATAGGTTATATACATTTGAACTTACTCTTCCCTGAGAGACTGTAGGGTGACATCAGAGATCTTCTAACACCGACGCACTGGAACACTGATGTTCTAGAAGTGAAGCATCTGTTTCTATTCTTGCTCTCCATTACTGTCTGCAAAAGAGATTAGTAGCTACTACTTGAGACAAAGGATGACACAATGAAAATAAAGACTTCTGTGTTAAATGCACTTTAATTCTTTTTTTCTAGTATTGCTGCTACATTTCCAAACGGAGATTGAGACTCGTTTGTCTCTGCAGCAAACTTGTTCATAAAATAAATTACCTGAGAGACAGAAGAGTGACATCAGAGATCCTCTGGAACTAGAACACCAATTTCCATCCATATACTCACCTAGTCCTCATCTCTTACGGGTGGGGGACTTGCTTGTTGCTCTCATCGTCTGTTTATAGACCATTAGGGCATTAAGTTCTCCTTAACTCTCTTGACAGAAAATATCCGATTATAGAATAAATTACTGGAATCAGCCTTAGTGTCTGAATCCACACACTCTAGCTGAGAAAACAAGCAGACCAGGAGAGATGAAAGGCCCAGCATCTGGGTCGAGGCAATCCTAAGCACAAAGACAGGCTGGGCAGCGACTGGCTGGAGAGTAGCCCTGAGGAGAGGGACTTGGGGGTGGTTGTGGGCGAGAAGCTCAACATAGGCCAGCAGTGTGCACTTGCGGCCCAGAGGGCAAACCGGATCCTGGGCTGCATCAGAAGTGTGGCCAGCAGGTCGAGGGAGGTGATTCTCCCCCTCT
>JAOXOE010000343.1:40527689-40543048 GCA_028565055.1 Phoeniculus purpureus
CCAAGGAAGTTGTGGCTGCCCCATCCCTGGCAGTGTTGAAGGCCAGGTTGGCTGGGGCCCTGAGCAACCTGCTCTAGTGAAGATGTCCCTGCCTGTGCAGGGGGGTTGGAACTGGATGATGCTTAAAGTCCCTTCCAACTCTCACCATTCTATGATTCTATAATTGCTTATGACTTCTTATTGATCACCTCACAGGAGTCAGGAGAAGGCTTTCACATGCATTTAAAAAGGACCTTTCAGCGAAGATCGAAGGTCAAATGCAGTTACAGACCCCCATGCCCCCCACCCACTAGTCATGTACTAAATACTGATGGTAGATTGCACAAACACCCTTTTCCCTTCACATAGTCCAGTTACAAACTAACAGTCCAGATTCTTCCCACTTTCTTTCTGTGTTGAGGCTTTTGGTAAAAGAATTGGTGTCTTGGTGTTGGAATCCCAGAACTAATATTTAATAACCTGAAGATGGAAACGTTTTCTTCACATAGAGTAATCTATTTTTAAGACTAGTTTCAATAGTTAGGGTGTACATAGAGTCAGGGAAGTTATTTCTGACTTCCCATTGCTAACAGGACCAGTAACAATGACACCCAAAGTATAAGATTTCAAATACCTGAAGCAATATTTGAAATAATTGCATTAAAAATTGAAATGTTGTTACTCGGTTGTCAATAGTCTTTTCCTGTATGGACAGTAATCAGAGTTTTTAGCAAGGTTATGTTATCATGCACGTGCATTTTGATTTTCAAATGAGTGCTAAGTACTAGATTAATTTACATCAAAATAAGTTCAGAAAGTGATGTGTGAATTATTTTTAATGAGTGAAAAAAGTCCTCCTTACAGAAATACTTCTGAACCTGTTGAGAGTTACGGTCTACCCAGGAATACTCTAGGAATTGAAGGAGAGCTACAATTGCTAGCTGAGCTATCTCCTGCAAATTAGTTAAGCATCCAGCGACTAAAAGCTCTTTGAGGTCCACATGTAAGTGCTCAGCATGAGTATCACCGCTCTCTGTTACACAGCCTTGGTGTATTTGTGATAACCCTTCACCATGGAGATTTTTCACTTCAATAAACCTGGAGACAAACCCATTGAAAACTTTCAAGGCCTGACATCTAGTTTGGAAATACACCAGACCTCTGCTTGATAGCTCCTGAAAAACATTTTCTCGTGACAGACTATTGTGGTCTTCTGGCTGTTCTATGATTGCAGCAGCAGTGATGACCCTTTTCTGCCAGGGCCTTGAAAAAGCAAATAAGCAGGAGGCTTTTCCATCACTTATAAATGTGCCTTATTAGAGGAAAGCAATAAACTCTCTAATAAACCAAGTAGCAATATTTGGAACAGATAACAGATATGTTTCCAGAAACAATCTAACAGAGACATAAACCACAGCAGCAGCTTCAGCAGGAGGTAAAACCCCACACGGTTTCTTTCTGCACACCAGTAAGTGGCTGTATTTTACTTACAGGCTCCTGGTCGTGAGAGCAAAGAGAGGTCACGACAAGACTGAAATAAAAGGAGCACATTTTGTATTTGGAGGGAGTATGGTAAAGCACCATTTCTGTCCTTTGCAAACCAGGGGCTGCTTTAGGACTCCAACATAGGAGGAATGAGGAGGTTTGTAGCACTGAGCAACTTGTCTGAGCAGTAGGTCACAGAACCACGGAATCATAGAGGTTGGAAGAGAGCTCCAAGATCATCCAATCCAACTGTCAACCCAACTCCACCCTGTCCCCCAAGGCCACATGTACTTATTTTTTTAACATCTCCAGGGATGGTGACTTCACCACCTCACAACACAGCCTGTTCCAATACATCATCATCATCCTTTTGATGAAGAAATTTCTCCCAATGTCCAATCTAAACCTCCCCTGGCATGACTTAGGCTGTTTCTTCTTGTTCTATCACTAGTGACTAGAGAGAAGAGACTGACCTCCACATCCCTACAACCTCTTTTCAGGTAAAGAACAATAAGGTCTCCCCTCAATCTTCTTTGGTCCAGACACCAGAAGTACTGTATCAGCACATATAGACAGGAGTGTTGTCACATTGGTGGTGCCACAAGCAATCCAGTGTGGATTTACTAGGTCAAGAAGACTTTCGCTGTCGCTGCTCCCCTGCCCACACACACGCAAATCCTATCAACTTCCTCATTCAGCCTCAAGCACAGGTAAAGAACAACTAAGTGCACAGCACAGTCATCCATCCACCCCTATCCTGCAACCTTCCCCAACCCCTGAGAGTGTCATAAGATAGAGCTAGAACAGAACAGGGAGAGAACCAGCTCAGCATCACCATAGCATTACCTCTTCTTAATCCTATAATGGGTATGTTTTGCTCTGGTCCAATTACAGATTGAATCCTTTCCAGTGGGTTGTTTCCCAACGACTTTAGTTCACAAACTCCCTTAGTGGGGATAAGTTCCCTATCATAAGGCTGAAGTTCACCACTTTACCCTCTGCTGCCTGTGGCTCTCCTTTCAGCGCTAAGATTACAGCTTTTGGCATAACACCGTCTTGCACGACTGTGTCCAGCTTTTAAATTCAGCTTCCCCTGAGCTCCCCGACTGACAGCCACTCATCTTACCCTTGAAAACTGCCATTTTCAATATTAAAACTTACACAGAGTGCAACATCTTCAGGATTTTTATAATGCAATCTTACAGGCAGCTTCCTCTGCCTGCTGCAGCCGAAAACCACCAGCTCAGATGCGGCAGAATGAAGCATTTATTAGAGCAAACCCTTTTTGCCTGCAATGCTGCTTTTATCCCCAGAAAAACGCTGCTGTCTCCAGTCACTGCCTGCATTTGGACAGCCTTTGGACACTTCATTTGGACCAATCTCGAGTATAACATCAAGATCTTAGACCATCTACTGAAGTATCAGTTGTTACTCGGTAAATACTCAAAAGCAGGGAAGACAAGACATGCCTTTCAATCAGTATTAGAATTTTAACTGACCACTGTCACACAGTGACTTCAAGAAGAAAATACAACACAATGTTGAAAAAAGATGTAACGCATTTTTCCAGCTATCTCATACCAGAGAGTCTTTGATATTTCCTTCTTCAGGCTTCCTAGGCGCCTCTTCACTGAGTTCTTTACTGGTAGAGCCACTCTCATGCATCTCCCCACAATCTTTTTAAAGAACACTTAAGAAAACAGCAAAATCCTTCTTTTGACCTTCCAGTACCTGAGGGTAATACATGAAGGCAGGGGAAGGTCTTTTTGAGAGGACAGGACAAGGAGCGATGGGTTCAAGTTTGCCCAGGGAGGTGGTGGTGTCACCGTCCCTGGAAGTGTTTAAGGAACGAGTGGATGCGACGCTTAGGGATCTGGTCTAGCAGCTAGATACTAGGATAAAGTTTGGACTCGATGACTCTGGAGGTCCTTTCCAGCCATGGTGATTCTGTGAAGTTGGGAAAGGATAGACTTAGGCTGGGTATTAGAAACAAGATCTTCAATGTGAGGGTGGTTGATCGCTGGAATGGGCTGCCTGGGGAGGTGGTGTGGGCCCCATCCCTGGAGTCATTTAAGGTCAGGCTTGATGAGGCTCTGAGCAACCTGACCTAGGCAGAGTTGTCCCTGTGTAGAGTGGTTGGTCCCTTCCAGCCCACAACATTCTATGACTCTAGATCACAGCAGCCTGACTTTAGATTTTACCATGAATCTTACTTTTATTTTCCCAAGGGTTCCTGTGTTCTATCACAATGTGCCAACCTCACAGGATTGCTGTTTTGGAGATCTGGACCAACACCAAACACAGAATAATATTACTAATAATAACAATTCTGCAACTGTACAGTTGCCATCCGCATATTATCGTAAGCGTCATGGCTCCTGTCACTTTTATCTGACTCTATAAAGGTTAGACACGAGATAAATTGTGTGTGATTTACATTCAGGGAAAGAGACAGGTTGGGAATGTTCAGACCAGCCAGTCCATGTAGACAAAGTCATCTAATGCTTGTATCAATAAACATGCCAATAACTCAATTAAATTGGGTAGTTTGTGAGGCAAGTTCATCAGGAAAACATCAGCGTACTCCTGAGGACTGACATCACAACTGAAAATAATTGTGAAAGGTTTCATCTATTAGCTCACGGAGCCCTGTAAAAGCAGGTGATTTTCATATCTATGACAGCAAAAAGTAACCGTTGTTTTCCTAGTGCCTAGTTTCACTCTTCCACTGATTTGTTTTCGTGTGATGAAATCTGAATTGAATTTCTCTAATGAAGTTAATAGCACTCGATTCTCTTTCCTAACCTGAAATACTTTTGTCTTCAACAGTTATCAAAAGCATTTTGCATAAGTCGCCTTACACGACAACGCAGTTTGGCGTGGGTGTTCGCACAGGTTTATATAAAACCCCCAGCATGACTGCTTGAAACAGGATAAAAACGTAAGTGAATCATCCTCTAGCAGCTAGAGAGATAAAACAGTGTGACCAGTACTGCACTGTCTTCTGTATAACCGTATCTTAACGTGTGTTTGAAGACATGTCCAGCTGAAAGACAGTCACCTCAATGAAAATTTTAGTCTTCAATATCTGAGAAGTTGTTATTTGTGCTGTAGATCTTCCCCCTATTTCCTTTACTCTAGTTTTTGAGTTTACGTTATTATTACGTTATTAGTATTGAAAGGCTGCAATAAGGTCACCTCAGAGCTGTCTTTTCTCCAGGCTGAACAACCCCAATTCATGCGGTTCTCTGCGGGGCTGCCCTCAACCACATGGTCATCACCCAGCCTGCTCTGGTATTGAGGAGTGCCCTGACCCGGATGTAGGACTTTACACTTGGCCTCGTTGAACCTCCTGAGCAATATGCTGCTCCAAGCTCACTGACTTTGTGCCACGAGAGAATGTCATGGTTTCTGTACTGTAATACATCACACACATGGGTGTTCTTAACTAGCAGACTGCATAAGTCACTCTTCTAGCAAGGGCCATTTCTAGACATGTAAGGTCTATCAAAAGGTAGGAGAGTTCCAGACTCCCTTTTCATAGCTGCCTTGAAACATCTGCTAAATAAACCCAGAATTCTTCCAGTACTTGGAAGATCCCTCAGAACATCCAAGGTCAGGCTGGGTGAGGCTCTGAACGACCTAATCTAGTTGACGATGTCCCTGCTCATTGCAGAGGCTTGGACTAGGTGACCTTTAAAAGGTCCTTGCCAACCCAACGCATTCTATGATTCTATTCTTGAGAGGATTCAGATAGCATCGTTCAGTCCTCTGCTTAGCTGCATGTCCCAGTAGCAGGAAAGTTACACTGAAGGAAAGCAGGAGAAACTTCCAGTCAAATCAACACAACCAAAGGGTCTGTGCCCCACGGGAAACGACCGGTGTGCTCCATGAACACTAAGGACCACAGGCAGCACGTCACAAGCTCATTCGCTGTGATTTTCCCTTGTCTGCCCCACTGTGAAGGCTGTGCACTTCCACTTCCACCGGGCTGTTTGCAAAACATTTGTCACAGCATGCTCCGCGCTCGATATCCGTAGGAATTGTATGTGCTGTGTGTAACGTCGTGCCCCGGCAGTCACTTGGCGTTTTGGATGCTTCCAATTTCTCTACTCAGCACTTACGCTTGCCAGTTTGCTCCCCCATGCTGCAGTGACTTCTGTCTTCGAGAATTTTTACCATTAGTGTGATTATCCATTTTCTTGTTTGGTTACAGCTCTCCCCGGCTACGGCTATGGTTTGGCTGCAGATTAAATCCAGACTCCGCTGGAACAAGAACACTCCCACTACACGATGCAGAATGCTGATAAACTTACACTTGAACCAGCCAAAAAATGTTGATGAGCTAACTTTGTGCCAGCTAACTCTATGCTAAGTCAGGACTGGCTGACCATGCCAGATCTCCCACAGCTAGCAAACCTCCTACAGATAGGCTGTGAGCTTTTTCACAGGCCCTTCTTGCTCCACTTCTGCCTGTCTACCCACAGAGTCACGGTCCTTGGAAGGAGCTTTACGTCCTTTATACTCGGCCACAGGGCCCTGTATTTCCCTTAATCTCTGGTATCCATCTGTAGTCATGGAGCTAGCCATGGACCTGTGCATTGTGTCTCTACTGTCTCAGACTTTGCTACTGACACTGACTGTTGGCTACACCACCGTAGTTATCATCACTGAGATAGAGACAGGATTTGAGACAAACCGAGACCACGTGTGTCTCATTTGCATGATCCCAGGTCCCACCATATTGGTCTCAATTTTAATGTTAATTTAATCACAATGAAGGTGGGTAGACCTAAAGCAGCTGGTAAGACTCAGTGTGGAGTCTCTTCTACAGGTCTCCTACTGACAGCACATGCAAAGGTTCCATGCGCTGCCTTGTGGCTGAGCATTAAGTCTACCCCCCTACCTTAGCAGCAGCACAGAGTGGCACTGAGTCCCTCCCCTTGGCATGTCTCTGGCCTGAGCCAACTGAGCTTTTCCCACAAGTTTAGAAAACACCTTTGCTCAGGTGCTGGCTCACAGGAACCATGGACAAGGTCATCTTTGTTTTGCCGGTAGAGAAGGGAAAAGTTTAGCCATCCTCATCTTCAGTGTTTCGGGCCATGGGAGAGACCCTGGCTTTTTTTTGTTGTTGTAGGACTAAAATCATGAGCCACGTGTGACTAAGCTGAGGGCTTTGAAGAAGGGTTAATATGGACTGAGAAAGACTACAGCATGACTATGAAATGACCACGATATTAATGTGATAATCCAGATGCTCAGAAGACATGTTTCAAGATCTATGAAGACCTCTGCAGCTGCATGACTGCAACGTTCAAGATGTGGATGCTCAAGATGTTTGGCCTCCTGCTTGCTGCCCTCTTTGGATCAAAAAAAGAAAAGGGAGTATCTGAGGACAAACTCTAGGTCATTATTTAAGGCCTTTGAGACCTATTTGTATTTCCTTATCATTTTCTAAGCATATAGTCAGCTCCAAGGCATTTTGCCAGTAAAACAGCCCAGTGTTGCTGGCAATTCTGTCCCTCGTCCTCTGTCACTGACTGGGAACTGGCCTCATGCTACCTAAACCCTTCCCCTCTCAAAATAAGCTTTACTGGTCTAGGACCCACGGTTTGTCACATCTGGAGGCTTTTACTTCTTGCTACACTTGTTTCACCCTGGGAAGTTGTGACTCACAGCCCCATATCTGTTTCCCTCCACAAAAAAAAGTTCTCCCTGACTTATTTTACTGGAGTTGCACAGTAGAGCATATTAAATTTAACTAGACAGGCGTACACATAAATATTGAGAGTGATGGATTTTCCTGCTCAGAAAAAGCTCTTGCAGAAGGCAAAAGAGATGGGACTGACATCCCTGCTCCCCAGTGTGATCATTTACTATTATATCAGCTAATATGTCAGTGGTTATGCGTCAGCTTGAGATGGATAGACAATATACCCAGATGTTTCCTGAGGTGATGGGCTTCTCCACGGAGGCAATTTTTTCCCTCCAATACATTCAGCATTCTGAAGCACTTTTTGCTCACAGGAAGGGTGCAGGATGTTGAGATAATATTTCTGTATGCCTATAATTGCATGGGTGCATGCTCCATAGTGGCAGCAAGTACTCCCTATCAATTCACAGTGGGCCCATCTGCATGTGGTGGTCCCCATGACTCATTGTGCAACTGTTGGAGTATTTGTCCTCCGTGCACGGAGTCCACACATGGAAGAGTCAGGAGAGATTGTACTGGATCCTTGAATAAAGGCAAAAAAATGTACCAAATAAAAAACAAATCAAGTTCTGAGCTCTTCTCTCCCCCACTCTCACTGGGACACCACCAACCAAGCACAAGATCACAGATAGAACCTACCATCACCTAAGCTGAGGTGGAGGACAGCCTAGAATAAAGGGTACTAATTTAGCTGGGGTATCTACAATGACCATGTCTATCTTCTGTTATATTCTGTAAGCAGTTTGGTTATCTGTAGTCAAAGTCAGCTGCCTGGACACATGAGCCTGATCTTTGGCCAAGTATATGGGTAATCTATGAAATTAAAAGTATGGGACCAGGGAAGAGAGGACTCAAGCAAACATAGTCTGGCCCAGAGGAGGTGTACTGTTCTGTTTTTGCCCTGGGCCAGTGCCAAACAACAGCTACAGCTGCTCTTAATTACTCACACACTAACTCTGAACAAGACAAAAAACAGAAGATCGCAGAGGTAGGTTATGGGCGACCCAGCACAATGTGTGGGGAGGTCTTTACCAGCACCTGGTTCTTACTCAAACACCTCCCACACTCTCAATATTTAAGTCACCTATTTTGTGAGCACAGTTTCCCAGTCCATGTCTCATTCACAGCCCTAAGAAAACAGCCCACTGAATTTCCATGAGCTTCCAGAGATCAAAACCCAGTAGAACAAAACCAGGCTGCAAGCAATGCCTGTTGGGATCAAGTCTGGTTCTGTGATCCCGGGAGCTACACATACTCTAAGCTTTGCCATTTCTGTTAAGTCCTGTTTTCAGCATCTGTTTTCCAAACTCCTTTGTTTTCAAGTCTTTGTGCTTTTTCCCTTGACAAACTCAAAGCTGTGTTGTTATTTTTGTAGTTAGAACCCCAGAGCCTTCAGGGTTGGGATGGAAAAGCCCACTCATCTGGGATTTAAAAGTTGGTAAGAACTAGACTGGCAGAACCTGCAGGACAAAAAGGACTTCAGAGAAAGGCCACAGAGACATAAAAAAGAGAGAAAAATGAAGTTGTATCATGTCTCATTGCAGCTAAGAGTTGTGGTGCTGTTTCTATGTCAGGACACTGAGCTGCTATCCCAGAGCACATAGATATATGAAGCAGAAATGCTGCAAGGGTGAGTGTGCAAGGAAGCAAATTTTATCCTGTATCTTTCATACTGCCTGCTGGGGTAGGTTTCTGAAGTTATTTTTCCTCAGAGCCAAGCCACAGAGGACCTAGAAGTCCACTCAGGAATGAGCTGGTGTGTATACAGAAAGTATGATCACCACACATCCAATGGGATGCACAGTAGGAGGATCTTCAAGACCAAAGCTAAGGCATGTATTGAGCAGCCCAAATCTGTAACAGTCAAAAGCAGTAGGTACAACTACAGCTAGTAAGGTGACAACACCAACCCTCTGCCCAGCACAGACACATATCGCCACAGAGGTGCAGCATCAGTAAGGCCAGAACTGCAGAAGATACAAAACACCCTCCTTTTTCCTGGACCACTGAAGGTAGCAAAGCATCCACAGCTGTTTAAAGAAGCTTGTGGCACAGAACTCCTGACAGTCTCCTGTTTGCACTTCATCCATATAAATCCAACCCAAAGTCTTTGCACAGTCAACATCACAAGTCAGGTACTGGTCAGTTACTATCCAGTTTTGAAGGAGTGATTAGAAAAAAGCAAAGGGTAGGAGTTTTGAACTTGATTACCACTTCCCACTAGCTGATGCACCAGCAGAGACACAACTTAGAGAGCAAGGTCGTGACAAAACCACTTGAGCAACATCTCCACACTACCACCATGTTCCACTGGTGGACACACCAGCAAGGACACAACATAGAGAGCAAATTCAAGACAAAACAGCTTGAGCAACATCTCCACAGTATCGCCACGTTCCACTGGTGGACACACCAGCAAGGACACAACATAGAGAGCAAATTCATGACAAAACAGCTTTAGCAACATCTCCACACTACCACCACATTCCACTGGTGGACACACCAGCAAGGACACAACATAGAGAGCAAATTCAAGACAAAACAGCTTGAGCAACATCTCCATCCTGCCACCACCTATAATTCTTCTCTAAGGCACTGAAAGAGAAGCTGCAGAATCATAAATCTTAGGCATTTCCAATCCAAACTGCGCGTGGTGATTGCTGCTGCATGATGTTCACTGGGATGGCAGTGAAAAGCCATTAGACTTTTGAAAGGTCTTGAATTTTTTCCTTTTAATAGGGCAGTGCCAAAATGCAAAGAGGGTTTTTAAACACAAAACTGAGGTTTGGATGGAAAATGCACTGGAGTGCTACGAATGGAAACGCTCTTTCTTGAAAAGAGAAAATTCAGCATGAGCTAGGACAGAAATAAAGCCCCTCTGCACTTTACCCTGAGTCTGGGACTTTCGCTGTCCTGGACCACAACAAATTCATGGAAAAATCAAATCACAGAATAGTCGAACTTAGAAGGGACCTCTGGAAGTAATTCTGTCAAGAACTCCACAATATATTGAAGGTGAGACTGCACCAACTCTAATACAGCAGGGTAATTACCTCTTCTCACGAGCTGGTCAAACTGGTACATCTCTTGGGTGCCAGGGCTCATTGATGCCTCTTATAGAGCCTGCTGCAGGGATCCCAGGTGCCTTTAATGATTGCCCACAGCTGCAATCTGTCTGGAATCCTTGCAAAGCCTCTGGAAGTTTATCAGGTTGTTCCAGTGTGACTAATGCTTAACATAGTCCTCATCTACTTCTGCAACTTCCTTTCCATCATTGGAATTTATTCCCTGCCCTTCTCAGAAGATTTTTTTAACTCTCTTGCCTGTTCTCATTGACCATCCCACTTGTTGCATCTTGAATGTCAGTAATAAAGTGTAAATGTGATTGAAAATTCACCTGTTCCTCTTTCCATCAGCTTCACCTGACCAAGACTGCAATGTCTAGGTAAACTATGAGCCCTTCCTTCTGCTGCCCAGCCACTACCTCTCTAAAGGATTATGACAGAAACGCGTAGTAAGCAGTGGATACAGTAAAGACCATGATCCTACCTGCCAGTCCTGCTAGTTTAAGAGACTGCATGCGTGTCTCTGAGGCAAGAAACTTTTCTATGACTTCTATTTTACCCATTGCACAGGCAAATAACTATGGTGCTACATTAGTCTTGCAAAAAGAGGTGTAAATACCACCTGGCTTAAAGACATTCTGGTGACTTCATTCCAATGAAAGGTGGATGATTTTGCAAACAGAAGTGGAGTTTCTCCAAAGCCTCCTCTAGAGCTTCCTACATTGTTCTGAGGTTGTTATCCCACAGCCCACAAAACAGGCAAGCCAATGCACAGAATCACAGAATCATTCAGGTTGGAAAAGACCCTTGGGATCAGCGAGTCCAACCATCAACCCTAATCTACAAGTTCATCTCTAAACCAGATCCCTCAACACCACATCTAAGTATCTTTTAAACTCATCTAGGGATGGTGACTCAACAACCACCCTGGGCAGCCCATCCCAGTGCCTGACCACTCTCTTCTGAAGAAGTTTTTCCTGATGTCCAGTCTAACCCTACCCTACTGACGCTTGAAGCCCTTCCCTCTGGTTCTGTCACTAATTTCCTGTGAGAAGACACCAAGACCAACATCTCTACAATGTCCTTTCAGGTAGTTGTGGAGAGCGATGAGATCTCCCCTAAGCCTTTTCTTCCTCAAACTAAACAGGTCCAAATCTCTCAATCTCTCCTCATATTTATTCTCCAGGCCCTCTTCTGCCTTTGCTCCAGCACCTCAATATCTCCGTTGTACTGGGGTGCCCAAAACTGGACACAGAACTCAAGGTGCACTACTTGATCTGAGCCATAGGCTGCTCACCCTGATCTCTGACTGGTGCAGAATCACTGCCGTGTGGTCTTCCCACATGAAATGGGTATTGCTATGCCTTCAACTGGGTCACATCTGGGTTCCCAAACCCTGCTGTACATGCAAACCACATGCTTTCAGAAAATGCACATTGGCCTCCTTGAATGAAATTCTCAGCTATTGTGTGACACTACAACATGACAGTTTTTAAACAAGGACATGAAAAAGTTACCGACTTGATTTTTCAAAGTTATCTGCAAGATTTTAAACTCAATTCAAATTCTTGGTTTCACTGCTGCCTTTTTAGTGCTGTCTCCTTTGCTTTTCCCCTTGACAGCTCAGGCAACGCTCTGCCACTGCAAGTTACCCTTCCTCTGCTGCTGGTTCTTCACTCCTTGGGCTTCTGAAACATCCACCTAGGTCAACACTACCCTGTCACAGAGGTTTGGCAGCTAACAAACTGTTACACACTGTTGGAAGTGATTAAAAGCAAAAAAACCTTCTCACCCCTCAGCTGGAAGAGGTTTTTCCTACTCACAACAGACCCTGCAAACATGAAACTGCAGCCAAACCACAGATCTGACAAACTGCAATCAAACAAACCATTACTCAACAGATAAGCAGACAAATTAATTTACTCCCAGGGAACAAGGACTTACTCCTTCCGCACCAGCAGTCGCACAAGAAGCTTGGTCTTCATCCACTCTGCATTCTGGATTCTGCTGGGAAAGAGGAAAAGTGGCTTTAAAAAGCCCTGAAGAAATGTGCCCTTCTTCACTCTCTGTCCAAGGGCTTAATTATTCCTTGAAAGCAAAACAGCTCCAGCAGATACCTTCTCTGCTCATGCATTTCCTGAGCAACAAAAGGCTGAAAATGGGGAGGCTGTTTGGTGAGATGTTTTTATACTTCCTATCTGGAAAGAGATCTGCTTTTGACTTCTGTTGCCTACTAGCCCAGATGGGTCCAGATGTCAGGCTGGACAATCAGGCAATGTCAGGCAGGCAATGCATGAATAGTCCCTCCCCATCCCAGCTATGGGTTAAACATTCTTCCCCCTGAAGTAGGAGATGTGGCTTTAAATCAATTTAGGAAGCATACAAACCTGTGGCCAAGTCTCCTGATGGCAGGTGATTGCTATAACATGCAAACAACTGCAACCTTATTCATCCTTTGACCTTAACCCCCCTACTCATTCTTAAGCAAAGGGCCTCGATGGCTATGAATCATCTATGAAGATAAATCCCCCACTGTGGCAAAGTTTTGGCAAGGCATTATGCCTGAGGTTTCCTGTTGGCTTCCCTAAGCCGTTACCTGGTCAGAGTGCTGACATCTCTGTCCGTGCAAACTATGCACAGTCCATATCGCATTAACACATCGGAACCTCCCGAGAGATGGCAAGAGCCTCAAAGCTGCACGTTGTGGTGCCAGGGAACATACACATCGCACGACACACTGTGGTATGTTACACATTACCAGATAGCAGTTTAGTGGGGTGCCCCACAAGGCTGAATTGCCCACTCCTCAGCAGTGGAAATGGTTGTGGTAGCCAAGCTGCAATGTGCAGGGCAGATGTATCCCGATCACGAGGTTGCAGCATTCTGTGAATCCAGCCCAAAAGCCTGTAATTTCCATTGAATGTTTGTTGGCAACATCTCTGATAGCTGAATCACACTGTGAATCTTAAATCTGAGTGTAGGCATGTAAAGTTAAGGCTACTAACTCAGAACGGAGGCATCCACGTTTTGACAGTGAGTTACCTGGAAACAAGACAAGATTTCTTTTTATCACTGTACCAGCTAAAATCCTATAAGATTGTTCTCTGCAGTTTGAAGCATTTGATTGAAGCTGAACATGTTTGCAGGAATTCTCGGGCTCAGTAACATATTACTAAGAGATTTATGCTCTCTTCTGGCCTCAAAACTAATGTTTTTTTAATGCAAAAATATTTCTGGTTATTTCTTTCTATACAATTCATAGTTTTAAATAAGTATAGGTGAGTGAAGGAGGTTAAAACAAAGAAACTTTTTCTTCCCGGGTTTTTCGGCACCATTTTTGTGGTGGGTTCAAGACCACAACTAAGAAAACAAAGGAAAAGAAAAAGCAGCTAGGTCTTGACAGATTTGCCAGACAGTGGATGGCTTAGGGAAGATGAAAAAGGGTTTATTAACTCTATAACTGTCGACAGAAAGAAGAAAGAAAAGGTTAAGCAAGTTAGTGCACACAAACCAGAAACTCCATCACAAATCCCATCACATATTCTGAGAAAAATGCAATGGGAGATCATTGTCGTATCCGTCCTTGGTTTTTTTACATTACAGACCTGAGGAAAGTGTGTCAGTCAAGCAGAGACAGGTGCAACCACCCTCTCTTCTATTTGTTTCAAGAGAGCTTCTAGGTCCCTTATGAGTCGTGCTTCCTGGTCTATAGATACCGAACCCTCAGCCAGTTCGAGCTGGATTGCTTTGGCATGGAAAAAAGGAGACTGAGGGGTGACCTCATTAATGTTGATAAATATGGAAAGGGTGGGTGTCAAGAGGAGGGAGCCAGGCTCTGCTTGGTGGCATCCAATGATAGGACAAGAGGGAATGGGTGTAAGCTGGAACACAGGAGGTTCCACATCAATCTGAGAAGGAACTTCTTCCCAGTGAGGGTGACAGAGCACTGGAATGAGCTGCAGAGGTGGGTTGTGGTGTCTTTTTCTCTAGAGATGTTTAAAACTCACCTGGACATGTCCCTGTGTGACTTGATCTAAGTGATCCTGCTGTGGCAGGGAGATAGGACTAGATGATCTTTTGAGGTCCCTTCCAATCCCCAACGTTGGGTGATTCTGTGATGAAGAAAAAATACACTTAACCTAAGTAAGTGCAGGGTACTGAATTAAGTACATTAACTCAGGAGATGAACATATGGAGCCAAGACGTGCCTCGGTCAAAGTGTAGAAGTTATATGAACTGAGTTATATGGCCTGAGACAATGAAAGGTTAATAAGACACATTTCAGAGAGCTGTGACAGTTTTGCTTATTACTCTCAGGGTTGTAAGCAAAATTCAGCTAGTTATTACAAAGATAAGGAGTTCTTTAACAGAAAAAGTAAAGACAGGGTTTTAAAATATAGGAAGCTGAAGCTTAGTCCTTTTGCCTCTGCCCGCTGATACTCTCACCGCTCCTTCTCTCAATATCGATGAAACCCACAGAGCTGTTCTTCCTACACCATGGAAAGTAAACCTCACTCAGTTGAGAGAGGAAAAGGAAGAAGACAAATGGGTGTAGAAAATGAACTGTCCACTGCTCATCCCAAACAACTGGTGAGCTGGGAGAGACAATCTGCCGTGTAGCTGGCTGCAGAAGACCTCAAAAAGATGGCAACAATGGAATTCTGAGAGCAACACAAGTTCCAAGCTCCAAAGATTCCTTTAGCGACTAGGAGTATGGGAAGGGGTATCTGGCTGTCTTGTTTCCATGGGAACGGTGTCAGTCTTACAGACAGGAGTCCACGATTTGAATCCCACCTGGTTAAAGTTCAAACTACCACGAGCCAAAACAAGGCTACTCTGGCTTTCACAAACTGGATGATTCACCTTCCCTGTGAGGTGGTCTAAATAGGTCACACCATCACCAAGAAAAATCAGAACCATAGAATAATTAGGGATTGGAAGGGACCTTGAAAGATCATCTAGTCCAATCCCTCTGCCATGGGCAGAGACACCCCACCCTAGATCAGGCTGGCCAGAGCCTCACCCAGCCTGGCCTTAAGGACCTCCAGGGATGGGGCCCCAACCACCTCCCTGGGCAACCCATTCCAGGCTCTCACCACTCTCACGCTGAAGAACTT
>JAOXOE010000343.1:40543148-40569684 GCA_028565055.1 Phoeniculus purpureus
GCTTAACTGCTATTTTACCTGTGCTCAATATGCTCTTGGTTTGGAGTATGCTTTGGGCAGTGTTTAAGGAATATTCCTCAGCCTTTTGTCTAAGGAACCGGTGAGAAGCATCAAAGGAAAGCACGTTACCTTCATATGAGAACACCAAAGTATTTATCCACTGCAAAGAGCTGCAAAACACTGTGGTTTGCAAATCCCAGAGGTTTAAATAGGTAAGTGAAAGAAGGGAAAGGATTTGCAGATACTTAATTGTAAAGTTGCTCAGCTCAGCTCATTACCAGTTAATTATTAGATATACATTGCAGTCATTCTTTAGCGGAGATATTTGGGAAACAGATGGCTCCTATCAACAGAGTTAAAAATAAATAAAGACTGTCTTCAGAAACATCTGGTGCTGGCAACTGTCAGAATCGGTGCCAAGCTCCAGCATTCAAATACAGCCGTGGAGCTTGAGTGCTGCTGTCCCTACGTTTATGACTGAAAAGGACCAAAGCAAAGATCTAACTATGAAACTGGATCTGGAATCCAACACCAAACCCTTTCTTCAACTCATTTTCCCATGTTGAGACCAAAGTATGTATGTTTCCCTCAGCTTCTACTTACCACAGCTCAAAGCAAGGGTACAAATAAACCTGCCACTTAATGATGCTTAGCGGTGGGTATCTTGGGGATTTCATTCTGTAACCTCTCGGCAGTTGCACTTCTTAAAGAGCTGTTTAATGGTTGTCAGGTGACAAAGTTACACCAGCCTAACTCACTAAACCTAAACTCATGAAACCTTTCATCCATCTCTCTCACTGCCATTCCATCAACCTTTCTGACGACAAGGAGAGAGTATTATTTAGCCTGTTGAGTTCTGGATTAGTCTCCAGTCCATTTTCTGATAAAGGAGTAAAAACACCCTTCAAAGTGCAGTCTGAGTGTTTCAGCGTCATCCTTTTGTTTGTATTTCCAAAGGGACAGTCCAGTTTCACCCTAAAATATGACAGCCTGGCAGCCTGTGCACGCAGCCTTCTGTTTCCAAAGAGAATCCCCAGTTTAACCACCGAGTTTCCAGCTGAATCGGTGTCCACTTTGCAAGTTTATTTTCAAAGAAAACAGAACGGAGGGAGGGGGTGGATCCTGATCACAGCCCATCTGGAAATGTTTTTGCACTAAAGGACTAGTTAGACAAATAATTTCCAGCGTGATGCTGCACACAAATGGGACGAGACTTCCAGGAAACTTAAGCACTAATGAAGAACTCCAGGGCAGATTTTCCCACTCCTATCATCACACATCAAGAGTTTGCAGCAGTTTTATCCTGGACAACCATTTAGTTCATGGAAGAAAACTTTTAGGGGCAAAAAGACTCTATAATTTGACTCTATAATTTGAATTAAAACATTTGTGACACTGGGATTTGTGGAATATTATTTGTCTAATCTGGCATTGGAATATTTCATACCCTTTTGACAATTTTATACAGGGAACGAAAGAACTTCAGTAGTTCCTCTCATATTATCTGGTAAACTCTGTTGTTTACAGATTTACAGATGTCATTGGAATATTATGAAGTCTTATCTGTGACCTGACTTACCTGCCAGGCTCTGCTCAGTGATATCCCATGATAGGACAAGGGGCAACAGGTGTGAGCTGGAACAGAGGAGGTTCCACATCAATCTGAGAAGGAACTTCTTCCCAGTGAGGGTGGCAGAGCCCTAGAAGGGGCTGCCCAGGGCGGGTTGTGGAGTCTCCTTCTCTGGAGATGTTTAAAACCCACCTGGCCATGTTCCTATGTGACTTGGTCTAGGTGATCCTGCTGTGGCAAGGGGGTTGAACTGGATGATCTTTCACAATCCCTTCCAATCCCTGTGATTCTGTGAGATTAACTGAGGCTATAACCTTGGAGTACAATTATAAATTACAATTATAAATTAAGATAAATTTAAATTTCCAGTAGTTGCTTTTATTAGATAACAAGAAAAAACCCCTTAAAATAAATGAAAGTAACATTTCCATATATTTTCTTCCCTGAAAATATGACTGATTTGACTATTAATTTAGGTTAATTAATTGATTAGAGGAAAATAATTTCTTTTTTAAAAGAATTATATTTTCATAACAGGTTAATTCCAAGAAGTTACATTTTATGGGGGGAAACCCACAGATAAAGGAGGGAGATTTTTACCCCTAGACTAGAAAATGTAGCACTAGGAAGTGCAATCCTCTACATGGAAACTTTTAGACATTAATGATGAAGCACTACTGTGGAGTAAGAGCACTCTCCTTTTAACCAGTACTAGGATTCCCCAGCATAAGGTGAAGTGACCTCACTATTCATTCACGTTGAGCTTTCTGGCAGCTACATGTAACCCACTTAGTTGTTTGCAGCACATCTTAAACAAACAAACAAACAAAGAAATGAAAAGACCAAGCACGACACCCTACCAAATACAAAAGCCTCATACAATCTCCTTGCTTACTTTAAGCACATCCAACATTCACCCGACAAAGCAGCTGCCATGATAATTTGGAATATGCACTGCATTTTACAGATTTTTCAGGCTAAGTCTTAATTTTGTAACTGGTTAAATGAAGAGTTTAAGGCAGACTGACCTTTCTGTATTAAAGAAGCACCGGACACCTTCTTGCTGTTTGTTGTTTGCTCTCGGTTAATTTAGTGTGTCTGAACAGGCTCTGCTTTCTTGTCACCCCCTTAGCCAGAGTTAAATACTCTAATCCAGATACCCATCAAATGGTCTGTCCTACCCAGCTGTGGTGAGAGCCTGTAAGGTGTGGTTTGCAGCAGCTGTCCTTGGTTAGTCTGTACTCAGGTGACTTGATGACCACTGTTAGAAACTACATGAAAAACCCAGTGGTCTTTCCTGTGCCACCCACTCTACACTTGTAGGCTACACTGGCTACAGAAAAAAAGCCACTTCAGATTATCACAGTCGTGTTTAGCCCTTGTTTCCCCTGACGTGGTCTGCAAAACTCAAGAGCACCTCTGATTAGAGTGGATTGTGATGGAGTTTTTAAAATGCTCCCTGACTGACACAGGGAGCACACCTGAAAGCTGGCTCAGTGGGCAGTGCTGCCCAAAACGTCCTCTCCTTGCTGTCCCAGATCACATGAGGTGGAGCCATGCAACAGCCCTTCTAGTGCATCCATCAGAGCTTTCATTTCTACAGATGCATGAGGTCTTGTACAGCTCTGCAGGGGAGGAACTGGGGAAGGGATTTGGAGTTCCACCAGTTTCCAGTTGAAACACTCAGCTTGGCTTTTATTCCTGCAGCAGAGTGTGCCTCAGGCTGGAGCATTAGTGGTCTGGTGGTTAACTGCTGTCTAGAGTTTTGTGATGCTGGGATTCCTGTTTCTGCCTTACCACAGATTTCCTGTGTCCTTGAGAAAATCTCTTGAGCTGTTATTCCCTGAGTACTGCACAGGAAACAATGCTGGTCTTCCTGAGCGATGGTGTCATGAGACAGCTCTGCTCCCTCAGCAGAGAACGTACAGCACCGTGGCAGGAACAGTGACCTTCAATGCATTGAAATTGCTGGGACAATCATTGTAGCATGATGGAGAAGGCAGAAAGGACCGTTTTGTGTGCTCACAAAAGAGATGACAGTTTCCTAGAATTCATTAGGATGCTGCTTTTCACATAAGAGTTTCTAGAAGTTTTCAGTATCTCCTTCACTTCACTAGCATAGATCCCTAATAAAAGTGTGAGGGTTACGGTTGCACGTGTGCAATTATCTGCGGAGAGATAAAACAAACCTGTAAGAATTCTTCAGCTAATGAGCTCAAGGACATGTGGCAGATTTTAAGGCAGCTTTGCCTCACCCTGCTTCATTCTGATCAATCTCATTTTGTACCTAAAAAGCACCCTGGCTCAGAGGAAGAGCTCAGATAATGGGACGTGCACGTTCTGGCCCGATACCCTTTGCAAATGGCGTTCTGCAGTTTCCCCAGACGCCCTGACTGCTGGCAGTTTGACTTAGATGATCAAAAAAGGTCTTAGTTTGTATTCAGTTCCTTGATTTTGAAACCCAGTAACCATACTGGTGAGGATGGAACTGGATAGGTGGACTAAGAGGCGGGTGAAATTCTAGCTGATCTCCTTCAGCTATAATCTACCTGATGTGTAGCTGCAAGTGCTGTTCCTCAGGGTCCTACTGGAGGCCACTACTGATCGATGTCTGAATTATCAAGTAGTAAAATAAACATAAATCTGCAGCCTTTGCAAATTTTCAGATGACTCCAAACTGCAGGGAGTAGCTGGTATATGGACAGGGCTGCTAGATGTAGGGACACCAGCAAGTCAAAGAAATGAGATGATGGCAATCTAACAAAGTTTAACAACATCACCCTGGAGAGGACAGCCCAGTGCAGTAGTGCAGATCAGCTTGGATGTGGAGCAGCTCTGCAGAGGAGGCACTGCGGGTCCTGGTGGAGATGAGTGAGAAGGGGCCCTCACAGCTATGAGAACTAGCCACAAGCACATGGTCTGAAGGTGAAAAGGCTTCCTCCCTGCTCAACACTCAACTGTCAAAAGGTCCTGAGCTATTTGGAAGTCCCAAGACTAGATAACTTAGATAAGCCCATCTTTCTTCTCCTGAGTAATTAGCTCTCCTAAAAATAAAAGAAAATGCTTTCAGTACATCCCCTTCACAGAAGGATAGTATTTCCTTCAAATACCTCCCCTTCTAGATCATATACTCATTCTCACATTCTGGAAACAGAAATGGCCTGTCATTAAATGCACTTTTCAATCTGTTACCAAGGTAAGTTGATTCACTGAACTGTTAAGTGATGCAAACCCGTTTGTTAAAGTTTTTCTTTCCTGCTAATTCTCCTCTGTCGGGTGAGCAAAGTGGTTGTGTTGCTCATTTTGGAGTAGCCTTAGTGCCGTGTTCTTCTCAGGCAAACACACAGTATCATTGCACAGCTATGAAAGTGCAAAGTTTAATGTGTGTTTTTCAAACTGAATTACTCAGTTAAAAGGCTCTCGTCTCTCTTAACGACGCATCGCTTCCTTCTGCTAAGGCAATGTGTAGCCATCGTCTGGAAGGACTGTGACATCCTTTCAACACAATGCATAGAACCTCATAAAGTACTTGTCTGAGCCTGGGTTTAGGGTTTGTGAATGGTTATTGCACATGGGAAGAACCTCAAATTTAGCATTTCAAGCACATTGAAGAACATTGAAGAACATTGAAGAACATTGAAGAACATTGAAGAACATTGAAGAACATTGAAGAACATTGAAGAACAACATTGAAGAACAACATTGAAGAACATTGCTCTACGAAGCAGTCTCAGCGGTTGGAATTCAAGACAAGCGTGCTTTGCTTGCCAATGGTTTGGCCAAAAACATCACAAATGTAAGCAGGAGGGATTTTTACAATAATCTGTATTTTAAGTAGTTGATTTCTCATTCCTGCACACACGGCTATCTAGCATCTTTTAATTCCAGAGTAAAGCATGGGAACTTTCAAGCCTAAAACGGACTGAACAGGAGTGTAGTAACTCCTCCAGTAGAGTTAAAAGTCTCCAGTAACTATCTAAGAGTATAACCCGTTTTAACTTGTTATCGTGTATAAGCAGATAAATGTGCTCAAATTTTTACAGGCTAAAAGGAGTGGTGAAGGGAAGGTGAAAGAGACGTGGAAGGGGGACGGGCTGTAGACAGAAATGTAGGATCTAGAAGCAAAGCACTTCATCTCTCCCTTTTTTCCCCTCTTCCTTCCACTTGACTTGTTTCTAACCATATTGCTCAGCAATGGGTAGAAAAATCTGTCTCCCCACTCTAAACGATGCGACTGAAAATGAAGCTTTCAGCAGTGGTAGAGAAGATTGTGTGAGAAATTTTTAGGGAAAACAAATCAGACACAGGTGAGAGACAAATGCTGGAGCATCCTGGCAGATATTCCAGAAGCATGAGCCATTCCACTTGTGTAAGTCTGCTTCCAACAACAGATTGCCTTAAGGTTTAGGGATGGACAAACCTATGTTTGGACCCAATGCAAACGGATGAGTTATTCCAGATGCACAAGGTGTAAGTCGTATGTGTGTGTCTAAGTGAAGTAGTAGGTCACTGCCCATTTTCTGTTACTTTATGGGGTCTTCATTCTGCTCCTTTTTCCTGTTGTCTAGCTCAGGGGGCTGAGAAGTCGGAGAAGAGCTGGTCTATACTATTAAGTCCTGAAGCAAAGAAACATCAAGTACCTCAGCGTTCCTCATTTTCTGTCATCATGCTTCCACCAGTAACCAATAAAGAAGGATGGAGACCCTACATGGTCCTCTTCTCGTTGTTAGTGTATTCATTCCCCTCCAAACATAACAGTGAAGGATTTTATTGATATGTCTTTTGAAAGACTCAGCTGTGAAGCCAAACAAACTGAGCGAAAGGCTCCGTTTTCTTGAGTGTAACAGGCATTTGTCACCTAACCGCAATAGATTTTATTTACCTTGAAATAACTCAGTTCAAACCCTTCCTTTCCAACAAAGCAGGTGACACGAGGAGTGCCCAAGGCATTGGATCCTTTCATATTTTATCCTCGGAGATTTATTCTATTGGAAGAAATGAATTCATATCACAGCACTCACATGGCTGGAGAGCTGACAAAGCCCGACCACTGCTCATCTTCAGGCTCAGCTTTGGGTTCTTTGAAAGAAATTCTATACATGATATAAACTGGAAAATAAAGTATTTCAAAAATGTAAATACCCTGCAAACGGCTACGGTTTCATGACAGCTACAGTAAGTACACACAGCTTTTTTTAAGCTGTGCTTGGGACATGGTAAAGTGCTAAATGTGCAAGCAATTATGAACTTGGCACAGTAGCAGTATTTATTTTAAGCTCTACTTGTGCTGCTTTGGTGGAGGATGTTTACTTAACCAGACTCTATTAAACATGCTGAAGACTTTGTACTCTAAAACATTTTTAATTGATGAAACACAGAAGCAATCAATCATCACGAATGGTAAAGAAAGGCAGACAGGCTCAGGCAAACAGAATAAGATCTGTAGGTGTCTTTTTATCTTTTAAGAGTGGTGGGGGAAAAGCCTATTTGTGCTGCTGAATTAAGTGTTTGTGAAAAGAGAAGCCTTGATAGTGGTGGAGACTGAAGTCTTCTATTTATTTACAAGCAGGCCATGGTGGTGGGAACTCTTGCATGGTCTCTTGCCTTTCCTATTCAACCTCTGACCTAATGGACCTGACGAGCTTATCCTCTCTCGTGACAGGAAAAATCCATGCTGAGTATACAACCTGTGGGTCTAACTTGCTCAAACAATGCTGAATGGTGATGCTTTTCATGCACCATTTGTAAACATATGAAAGCCATTGCACTGTCTCACATTCCTGGTCCAGGAAGCAAATTCAATATAACCCTGAGAACCAGGAGATGGGAAGTGTTTCTGCAGCTACCTTACACTCAAACAGCATCTGTTCTGAGCTCCCTCGTGGTAATTTATGAAATACACTGTCCTAAATGTTTTAAAGCCATAAATTAACTGAATGCAGTGTTGAAGCTGAGAAAGAAGGGGGTTATTGACAGCTCTCTCAATAAAAAGCATAAAGCTGGCTAAGAGCCAAACTTTTGAATTCTGTGGGAACTTTGCTGAAAGGCAGCGACAAGACTGGTTGGACTCGGTGATCTTGAAGGTATTTTCTGACTTGAAGAATTCTGTGATTCTAGGATTTCCCTTTAAAAATTGGCCCCTTTAGGAAAGGGGGAGGTTGTCACTAGCTTTTACGGAAGATTCAGCTGGGGTGATCAGAATATTTCCTTCTAATATAAAAAAACCAGCTTGGACAGTAATCCAAAGTCAACTTTAACTCTGATCTCTACACTGCAAGTGACTTTCACCCACATAAAGTTACAGCAATGCAAAGTGCTAAGGAAGGGTAACATCCCGCATCTGTTGCCAGACTCTAAAGATGCTCTTTAATCCTTGAGGAAAAAAAGAGTAATTAAGCAAAACCAGTGAGTGTCCACATGACTGGAACCACCTCGTAAGGTTTTTTCTGGAATTCTTTTGCATTTCAGTTTACGTCTATAAGTTTCACAAACCACATTCCAATTGTGAAAAGCCCGTTGTGAAAAGACACCAGCTCAACGTGCCAAAAAGGGTCTGTTTATTTCTGAATGAACATCTAATTTATTTTCACTTGAAATCTTTTGTCAGACTCCAGCTGATTTCAGGCAAAGAATTAGGATAGTTGTGGAATTCTAACACGAGCACACGCTACGTACGCATCTGCATGTACCCTTAGGCAAACAACCCAACCCTTGGAGTCATCAAAACTCAAGGACACCTCTTTCTCTCCAGGGCAAATCCAGAGTAAAAATTGAAATCAAAATTTGGGAGCAGTTGAAAGCTACCTCAGATGATCTAATATCAGTCTTTCCAAAAGCAGAACATACAGCAACATGCACGTGTCCTACAAGCTGACAAACCTAACGCTGTTCCAGAGAAGTTTTCCATTTTAACAACTCAGAATTGTTCTAAGAACATTTAATTAAAGGATTTCAAACACAAATTGCAATGGAAACTTATTTTCCAGGCAGAATCACTTCCAGGCTCTCCTGTGGCCCAACACAAAGACATTTCCAGGCTCCCAGTTCTGCAAAGATGCACTGAATGGATTCGCAAGGACCTATGACCCAGAAAGCCCTATTACTGCCAACAGCAAAGGTCTAGACTCCCAGGTCTTCCAAGGTTAGCAAGCTCTTGGCTCAGCCTGGACGCACATGAAGCCAGGAGTTCTGAAGCTCATGGGAGCCATTGCAACCAAGTGCCAAGGTTTCTGGGTCAGCTTTGACTCCTAGGCAGCCCTGTTCATCCACACTCTGGGATCTCAAGGAATCCAAGACGTGAGGCACAAAGCCAGCTCATCAGACTGGCTGTTTCTGAGCCAGGTTTGCACTTCCTTTCACAGATGGTTATGCATAACAATTCCTGATCAAACTGGGATCTAGTCTGGAAACCTTAGGAAACTCTCGAAACTACCTGAATAGCAGAGTGAGAGCTGGAAAGTTGCCTATAATGAACGATCACAGGAAAACAGGTATCAGTGAGGAAATGAAAGTATGCCATAAAGAGCAGAGGAACTCAATCAGATCATCTAATGTCAAGTTACAATAAATAAAAAGAACGGAGAAGAAGGAAACGAGGCACCTATGTGGTGGAGAAAAGGGTGAAAACTACAGGTAGTCCCTACATGGCCCTACAACTGAATAACATTATCGCTTCCATTTTCCAATGAACTGTTTATATGGAGATTGGAGGGGGGCAGATGGTTATTTAAACTCTAGAAGCTTCTGCCACAAAATAGCATCTTTATTAGCTGAAGCTTTCTAGAGGGGGAAAAGGAAAGGTAGAGACAGGATTGATTTTGATGCTTACGGACATCTAAACTCAGATTACATAAACCAGCACAGAAATGGGATGCTGCAGTGACTGGAAGTACGGAGAAGTAAAGTGACAATTAAAAACTGATCAGCTTATTTTACTAAAATAAAGGTCTTTAAAATCTTGTTCCTTATTCAAGTACCAGTTGTTCAGGAATATCTGGAATCTTGTGTCCAGTTCTGGGCCTCTCAGTTCAAGAAGGACACAGAACTGCTGGAGAGAGTCTGGCGCAGAGCCACAAAGATGATGAAGGGAGGGGAGCATCTCCCTGATGAGGAAAGGCTGAGGGAGCTGGGGCTCTTGAGCTCGGAAAAAAGGAGACTGAGGGGTGACCCCATTAATATTGATAAATATGGAAAGGGCGGGTATCAGGAGGACAAAGCCAGGCTCTGCTCAGTGTCATCCGAAGATAAGACAAGGGGCAACAGGTGTGAGCTGGAACAGAGGAGGTTCCCCATCAGTATGTGTGAGAAATAACTTTTTGTCTCCATAATATCAAAGGAGTCGCTAAGATATGAGAAGGAACTTCTTTTCCAAGTGAGGGTGACAGAGCACTGGCACAGGCTGCCCAGGGGTGCTGTGGAGTCTCCTTCTCTGGAGATGTTGAAAACCTGCCTGGACTTGTTCCTGTGTGACTTGGTCTAGGTGATCCTGCTGTGGCAGGGGGTTTGGACTGGATGCTCTTTCGAGGTCCCTTCCAATCCCTAATGATTCTATGAGATGTTTAAAACCTGCCTGGACTTGTTCCTGTGTGACTTGATCTAGGGGATCCTGCTGTGACAGGGGGATTGGACTGGATGCTCTTTCGAGGTCCCTTCCAATCCCTAATGATTCTATGACTCTATGAGATGTTTAAAACCTGCCTGGACATGTTCCTGTATGACTTGCTCTAGGGGATCCTGCTGTGGCAGAGGGATTGGACTGGATGCTCTTTCAAGGTCCCTTCCAATCCCTAATGATTCTATGACTCTATGAGATGTTTAAAACGTGCCTGGACTTGTTCCTGTATGACTTGATCTAAGGGATCCTGCTGTGGCAGGGGGATTGGACTAGATGATGTCTCGAGGTCCCTTCCAATCCCTAATGTTCTGTGACTCAGAAGAGTGTGCTCATCTCTTACCACTTGACATGAAGAAAGGAAAATTCAAGATTTAATTCACACTGTTAATTCCACCAAATCTGATGTCTTGAGGACAGCATTTAATGACAAGAGAAAACTGTCCTAAACTTAAACATGTGACTACGAGCTGTACCTTCCTCTGAAAACAAGAGAGGTCAGCCTGTGATTGACACATGCAAAGGTGTTGGTGCTTACATCAGAACTACCAGGTATCTTGTGACTTTCACTACCGGTGGGTTGCAAACACGTATTTGCTAGCAGGGCAGTTAAACAGCAAGCCCTGCCCTGCCACATTACTGCTGATGACTTGAACATTACGCCAACTCTCAACCAAATCAGCCTGTGCTGGAGATTCCTTTTCGCATCTGCAATGTGAACCATTAGCTAATGTATTTCTGAAGTCAGTATAAAAGGATTCAGCGACAGTAAATAATAAGCAAAATTTGATGAAAGGTCTCTTCCAAAACACACACTGGGAACTGCAGCTGTTTTGAGTTTCATGCAATATCCTTCTCTTACAACACATGAATTCCTAGATGGGACATAATCACTTTTGCGTCTTAGCCTTCAATATAGCCTGCTCAGCTAACACAGTTTAGGTCTTTCTGGATCATAACTAGAAGACTGAGATTTTATATCTATCTGACATTTTATAGATATCTGAGAGGTTCTCTTGTGCCAAAGGGGTACTCACATCTGCCAATTTGTCTTTGGATTGTGCATTGGAATAAGAGGAAAATATAACATTTTCAGTCTCTCTCTGGTATGAGGAGGATCTGGAGCAAAAGTTGATAAAATACCTCCAGATGAAAGCTGGTCTGTAGTAACCCCAGGATTTCATATACTAGTAGTGATTGTTAATTCAGATTGTATTCACCACTCCCGGTCTCACTTTTCATCAGACTCCCTTCTATCAGGCAACTTAATTGACTTTCATTGCCATCATACAAAGCAGCTTTCTAGCTGTCTTCATTTAAGGCACTTTGGGTGTTGCCCAAAAGAGAAGCTTTGCAGCTGGCTGTGAATCTCTTGGGCAACAAATGCAGAACATGAAAGTAGAGCTAAATTTGAAGAATAAGCATGCAGTGAAGTTAGTGACAATGTAAATCACGAATATGCTTGGAGTCATACGTTCAAAATTATGTGTTCATATGCAAAAACAAACAATGCCTGTTCTGCTTGTAGTTACGCTCTGCTGAGCTCAGAGAAGCTGCGCTGAGCTGCAGCCAACATAAGCGGAAGCAGAAGCCAGTGGGTATTCCAGTAAGCGTGATGAGAGAGACAATATCTTATGTCACTGAGAGAAACTTTCCAAAATCAAATTAGTACTAGTGTTCTCTAGCCTTGATAACATAAAAAAGGATATTAAAATATAGAGAAACCTACAAGTTCACATAAAGCCCTTTTTTTTCAGTTATAAGGTGTTCGTGAGGTTCTGATAAATACCTGATCTTTAGATTCACAGAATGTTCTAGGCTGGAAAGGACCTCTAGAAGTCATCTAGTCCTACACGGGGCAACTCTACCTAGGTCAGGCTGCTCAGAGCCTCATCAAGCCTGACCTTCAATGACCCCAGTGATGGGGCCCCCAGTGCCTCCCCAGGCAGCCCATTCCAGTGATCAACCACACTCACATTGAAGAACCTTTTTCCAATACCCAGCCTAAATCTCTCCCTTCCCAGCTTGAACTCATTGCTCCTTGTCCTAGCTGTACAAACCCTCTTGAAAAGACCTTCCCCTGCCTCCAGGTAGGCACCCCCTTGGGTACTGAAAGGTCAAAAGAAGGAATCTTCTTCAGCAGGAATCTTCTACAATTTTTCAGATATAACGACATTGTTCCTCAAAATTTTCTTATTATTCCTTCTTCCTCCTGAAAATTTTACGTGTTTCCCACTCAGCAGTGGAGCGATGGGTTTACTGCTGCTGTCTCTTACCTTTGTACCTACTCTGTTCTTGTAGATGTGTTTCAATAGTTCATTCCCCCCCATGCTAGGTGACAGAGACAGCAGTAGCCCGACCTAACGAGCTAGCTCTTCCAAACTAGAAGACAATTGAAAGGACACTACAACTGAAACAAAAGCATGCTCTCCTAAATATTTATGTGAACAGAGCTTTTCTGAGACCTACAGTACAAAGCATGTGGAAACACACGAAGAGTCAGCTAAAACTGTGCTCAGTCTAGACACCAAGTTGATCTTCATGAGGGTAGAGAGACCCTACAGAGAGATCTGGACAGGCTGGATCAACCAGCAGGTGTAGGGAAAAGATCTTCCCCCCGTTCTCAGCACTAAGGAGGTCACCCCTTGAGTGCTGGGTTCAGTTTGAGGCACTTCAGTGCAAGAAATACGTTGAGGTGCTGGAGTGAGCCCAAAGAAGGGTAACAAGGTTGGTGAAGGGTCTGGAGAACAAGTCTTGTGAGGAGCAGCTGAGGGACCTGGGGCTATTCAGTCTGAAGAAAAGCAGGCTGAGACCTTACTGCTGTCTACAACTACCTGAAAGGAGGTTGTAGAGAGGTGGGCATTGGTGTCTTCTCACAAGTATTGAGTGATAGGATGAGAGGAAAGACCTCAGGCTGCACAAAGGGAACTTTAGCTTGGACATTAGGAAAAACAACCATTACAAGTCATTTTTGACAAGGTAATGTGACTTCTGACAGCACCAAACACCTGCACACCCTGTTGATGTCAGTGGTAGCTCTCATAGCCCCTATGAAAGTCAGATTTTACATCTTGCTCCTAACACACTTCAAATGCCACCCACTAAAAGGCAAGCACTGAATGGGCTCAAAGATACTGTTAAAGCAGTGCAATTTCCCTACGGGTGATTAAATCTACAATTTTAATGTAACATAGTACTGAGTCAATACATTTCATCAATCATTTGGAAATGTTTATAGCACAATTCATACAAGGTGACACACGATCTACATTGTACCTGTCATCAGCTTTAACCCCGCTGGAGGGTGGTTTTGTTGCTAATAAATTATACAGGACATCATAAAGCATTTTGAACAGATTTCAGACTCTAGTACTAAGTTTAGAGACATTTCCATACCTTCTCTGCAGCCACGGGAAGCAAGAAGCAGTAGCATAACAAGATCTTTTCAGTTCTAAAGGGTTTAAGTTAAGGTTTTAAATAAGAAGAGGAAATTGCTCTCCTCAATTGACAACAAGAAGCAGGTGTCAAGTGGTCTGGTTTATCCACAGGTGATGCTGAGGAAACCCTGCTGCAGAGCATCACTGCCCCTTGGCACATCAGGTTGGGTGAGCAAGGACGGTCCCTTGAGAAAGCCAAATAAGAAAGGCCCATGAAGTGGGTTTTGATTCATTGCAAATGAGATTTTGATGCAAGCATGAGCATCCAGATGCCTTGGTGATTTAAATTAAGGTCATTCCATCAATCTAAGTTGAGCAATGTTAATTTACTCTTAAATTAGCCCACAAATAACTGACAGAAAAATGACATTTCCGGATGGCAATGAGCTGGGCAACCTGAGAATCAGCTGAATAGTCACCTTCCCAGGGAGGTGGTTGAGTCGCCTTCCCTGGATGTGTTTAAAGATCGTTTGGACAACGAGGTGTTGAGGGGTATGGTTTAGGGGTGAACTTGTAAGGTAGGGTAGAGGGTTAGACTCGATGATCCCAGGAGTCTTTTCCAACCAGATGATTCTGTGATTGTCAGTACTAGATTTACCTAAAGGTCCACCAGAAAGATGTTTATGGGGAGGAACACTCAAGTAGCTCTTATAATTTTTAAAACTTTGCCTGTTCACCTTCAGTCTATGATTTTTTCCCTGAGGATGGAGCAGCATAGAAATACAAAAGTCCGTTGTGCACAGGCTTGGTCGCTGACATCCAGTATTCAAAGGCACCATCACTAGAAGATGCCAGAGGGATGACACATAGTGATATCCAGCAAGAAATGCAGGCTCCACTAAGTTAAAAAAAGAGAAGAGCTCTAGTTTTTCAGATCACATCTGCAACATCCAGAGATGCATTTCTAGCTGGTCACTATAAAAATCAGTGGAACATTTTCACGTGTTCAGCATGGATCTGCTTTTCTGTTTCACAGTGGCTCGAACTGCTGCTCTCTTATGCAAATTGATGATCCTTTTATCCCCTTAGTATGAACGACATTAGGCAGCTTAAAAATGTTCTGTCTTAATTGAACCAAAAGCCAGGGCAGTGGAAGACAAGCTACAGAGAGTTCTCTTTGAAGTCAGACGTGTCTAGTTCAGTGGGGATAGTTTGCACGATCTTTTCTGTATCAACAACATTCCACACGCATAGTCTCTCTATCTTTTTCTGGGGGGGGAAAAAAGGGACTGCAGAAGCAAGAAGTTCCCAGATAAGCAGGATGACAATACAGAGCATCCCTCTGCACTGTGCCTGCACACAGCTATTACACTTAGGCATCTCCTTCATAGCCCAAATAACACTGGAACTCGATTCTACTTTCATTCAAGTCAGCCCTGCGACAGACACTGATCTTCTCTTTATCATCAGTAAATAGTTTGCTGGTGGCATTTCTTCTGTTTTATGAAAACCCCCCAATTTTTAAAAAAGAAAAGGGAGACTAATTTATAAGTAAATAGATTAAAAAAAGGAGACTGATTACATTGCTGAACCAAGAATTCCAACCTAAATTGATCAGAATCGATTCTAAATTGGTTGGTTTCCATTTCCTTCTGCTGCATGGCTACTTTTACCTGAGGTCTCAAGTCCTGAGGCTGGAAGGTCTCTAACTGGATTACATGTACTACATACCAGTTCCATCACACAAGTATCTCACCGAAATGTCCAAATAGTCTGCAGAAAATGTCAACAAGCAGGATTTTTCTATTTTAAAACATTTTAGGAAAATAAACAAAAACATTTCCTGACTGGCTTCAGCAAAACAAACATGAAAAATTCAGACATCTCCTAAAATATTGGCCAGATAAATCCAAGACTAGGTTTTCATTAAAACAAGTTGCTTGGTCAGTTAGAGTGCTTCTGTTTCGACAGGCATCTCAGATTTTCTTTGGTGTTTTAATACTGACAGAAAAGATGGGTCAAGTTGTGTTTGTGTTCTTTTAGACGTGAACAAAAAGGAAGCACTGAGAATGGCTTTATAAAACTGTTCTCATGAGCTGCTCATCCGAGCTTCGGGCTCGGGAAGCGCTAGGCGAAGGCTGTGCACATAACAGGAGCCGTACACAGAATCCTATCCTCAAATGCACAGAAACATCTGAATTTGTCTGCTTCTCACTGCCTGGGCTTGAGTTCTCTTTCAGCTGCAGCACACTGATACTGGCATCCTTCCACTGGTGCCATCGACGTGATCTCTGACTTATTCTCATGTTCCAAGTCTTTCTAAAAGTGGTCTTCTTGTGTGATAAAATTGCCACTGCACCGTGGTTTTAGCCTGTATCTTTCTAGGAACACAGAGGAAAGAATTGGCTGGCCAGGAAGACCGTACTAGCAGCTCAGTTCTTGATGTGGTACCCCACAATTTTATGCTGACACCACGTAGTGATTGTAGAGCATCTCGTCAGGAAGCACACCATCTGTTTTCTGCCTCTGCTTTTCTATAAATAGCAGACCTCAGTGTCCGTGGGTGCCAAGCTAGCGTTTTGCAATATACCCCTTCAGCCCTTTAAAATTCCTCCTGACCATCTGGGAATTTTCTGTTCTGCCAAATAGGTTGGTCTGGGCTGAGCTGAGGTCTGTCTCTTACAGTTAAGAAATCCCCTTACAATAGGTCAAAGGCATTTTGAAGTAGGTGAGTCTGGAGAGCCAGTGCCCAAAAGAAGAACTGGATGTTCTGCCACTCCTGAAAGTGATAGGGGAAGGAATGGGTGAGGGGTCAGCTTCAGCTGGGTGGGCTTGAGTCTGGGATATGCCCTTTCCTGGGCAGGAACACGGCTCTGACTTTTACTTCTAATTCACAGTATCAGACCAAGCACCACAGGAATTCATTAATGTTGCACTCAGGCTGAGAGCTGAGAGACCTTTTTTCAGTGTTTAATCCTCTTGAAGCTGTTTAATGATAATGATTAGAGTTTGTGGAATGTGTTGAAAACCAACTTTGGGCTCGTGTTCCCATAGGCAACTACTATTTTTTCCTAGTTGTTCTGTGTAGAGAGGGTTTGTGCTACCAACACCTGGACAATGTGATGGCAATCCCAGACTAAGCATGATGCAAGATTACCCCAGATTAATATCCAACTATCTGACAGAGTAACTGAGCAACTGTGACTTAGGGTGTGAAGCTGCTTAACCCTAACCCAATATAACTTGTATTGAATTATGAGTAGTAGTCTAAAAATCATCTTGCTGTAGTCTTTCAGAGGATTTCACTATGGAAGAGAAAACGTAGAAGCATAGAATCATTAGGGATTGGAAGGGACCCCAAAAGATCATCCAGTCCAATCCCCCTGCCACAGCAGGATCACTTCACTGGAGAAGTTCTACAATCAGAATCACTCTGGGTTGGAAGGGACCACCTGATCATCCACGACAGCATTCAGAACTGCACTGACAGCAAACATTGAGCTGTCGTCTTGAAACTTAAGAGTTACAATGGGAAAATTGGCCCTAAAACACATTTCCAGTGATCCATCACGACAAGTTACAGACCAGAGAACAAAACCAGAGCTGATTCTAGTGAACCTAGGAGTCTGATTCATAATTTCAGGAGCTCTGCGTGATTTCAGGTGCAAGATAATGAATGGAAATGGTGAAGTAGTCATCAAAAGCACACACAAAAAGGAAAAGGATGACACCCTCGGTTCAAATTGAACAAATCAAGACTGCATGTCATATCTTCATGTTTTAGTCTTGCTCAATTCCACTTCTAGGAAATGCCCCAGGGGGTCACTGGTCAAATTACGAGATGTTTCCAAGATGCGTAGGAGTGTTAAATACTGGACCAAGAATTTTTTAAAAACGTTTTTTAAAATTTCTAGGGCACTTAACACAGGTTTTTTCTGAAGAGCACAGGGGGGCACTAAGGTAGAAGGTAAGAACTGCTTTTTTTGGGCTTATCATTTAGTATTTAAGAACTTACAATCAATAATCCTAGCTCTAAGAATTCCAGAAATATCTTTTATCTCTGTCTGTGTTTAATTTTATAAATATTATTAATCTCAGTACTTCAACTGCATCTTAAAAGACAGTATATAAGTGTCTTGGTGTTCTATAAACACTTAAATACATTCTTTATTCACTTCTTAAAAGCATCTCTCTCTTTTTAAGACTTAATGGTGGCCAATACAGCACGCAGCAACACGGTTATCATGCACTGGCAAATAAAGTTATCGAAGGTCTTATGAAGACTTAGGTGAAGTGTGCAAGGAATTGTAATTCACCTGTTATGGTGAATTATCCACTCATCCAATAGTATAAAAGGGATGTCTGCTTGTTTAGAGCGACAGAGCAATTCACATTCAGCACTAACCCCTCTTGAATCCTACTGAAATGCAGCCGTGAGTTGTGATAACAACTTCTGATGGTTGAAATTAAAGCAATTTACTCCATAGAGGTAAAGCTTGAAATGTACTAGATGTTTGCTGGAAAGTTCAGAGTACCTTCCGCTCAACACGTGACTCTTGGCCCTTTGGGGTCAAGTCCTTAGATGTTGCAAAATCTGAAGTTGCCAGGTTTTGGCAAGTGCCTTTCTAGTGCTTTTGACCTCTAGCTCACCACAGACTCTCCATGGTGCTCGTTTGATGCTAGTAAGTTGTTTCTTCACTTGGTGGTCAAGTGCCTGCAGCAAACACTACTTTTGAGACTGTCATTGACAGGTGTGAGAGTGTTCTTGGCAAGAAGGAAACGCTGGTGACCACCTGCATTGTCACACATGGACGTATTGGTTCCCCTCAACATTTCTGCTGGGGTCATCTGTATTTCAAATACTTCAATAATGAGTTACACTTGGGGAATTCATGCTTTAAGGCATGCTGCCAAGCATCTTCTTCACCTCGACGTTGCATGAGTCTTAAATTTAGAAACATCAGTTTTTCCATTCTTTACTTCTTTTTAAAAAATTGTCTTCTTCAAGTAAAATTCTCCTTAACCGTGATGAGTTTTTCTTCAGCTGACTGCACCATGACTCCAAATACTTTGTATTTTCAATGCAGGACAAGTCACCTTATTGTGTGTCCTTTGGTGCCAGGTCGATACCTGGGGCAGCATACAGATTTATGGACTACACAGCCACCTTCACCCTTCCTGTCAGATGTTTAATAAAACACATCTATCAACCTCAAATAGATGGACTTCTTGCTCTGAAGCACAACCCCCACCTCCACCTTATACTTAGCCTCTCCAATCTTTCTCCAGCTCCTTTACTGTTTCTCTCAGATGATCCTTTCCAAGAAGAAACGGTCTGTGGTTACAAACTCAGCTTTAATTTCCTTGGGAGTTACCTGTCCCTCAACTATTTCATGGAATTCAAAATCACAAAAACCACTTGAAAAAGCCTTGCACATTCTTACTGCATTTACAGCTTACCCAAATGTTACATAGGGTCTTTAGAGCACGGTAGACAAGCGTTTTACCCGTGAGGTGAGATACTTGAACTCAGCTAACATTTTGGTTTCAGTGCGAAGCAAAGCCAGCAAAACTCTGCTAAAGGAGGTTTGACAGCACCCAGTCAATGTGATACTTCTCAGTCGCAGAAAAAGCCATCTACTACAGAGATACCTCTGTAGAGTGGCTGCCACAAGGCAGACTATGATATTTTATCTTTTACCAATAATTACTGAATTAATTCTGCTGTAATCATCCATTACTTTTAATGATAACCCATTGCCACTTGCAAAAACCCTCTTGCCTTGTATTCCTCTGTGCATACATTGTCTTGCTTGTGCTTCCTTGCATTGTGACAGGTGCAGTTAGTTCTTTAACTAACATGAAGGCAGAGACCATAACCATTGAGCTGTACAATATGATGGAGGTCAGCGATGTCAGACGGATGTATAAAAGGGTATTCATTGCATCAGCCAGAATTCTTGGAAAAGCTAAGAGATCAAACTGGATCACTCAAGAAAAATGTGAAGAGAAACAACCTTAATCATCGCCTCTGTAGTTAGCAGGCTAAAGTGATAAAGTATTTTGCAGCCCATATCTCCCCTGCACAGAAATAGTAACAGAGAAAAACCTTCTAGCAGAGCATTGATGGCCTTTCCCATTAACAGGATAGAAGTGACGCAGGACAGATAGGTGGCCCTTGACCATTTATCTGTACTATGGGAAGTCACACACGTCGTGAAGTATGAAGTTTTAGCCAAGGAACAAAGGCGAAGGGTTCATTCAGGAAGAGATTAGGTCATCTCTTTGAGGAATTGTCCCTCTAAGCAGATCCTCAAAATTCCAGGCACAGCACCAAAGGCATCATGATTTGGGGGCTGCCCATTGCTGTGTTGACTTGCTGCCGTGGCCAGAAGGCCACAGGAATTTCCTGATGAGTTAACATTGTAGAGGGTAAACATTTAACTATGACATAAATAAATATACTTAATACTTGAATGATACTGGCAGTGATCCTAAATCCTCATTTTATCTCCTTTTCTCTACATGTAAATGCCCAGTTTTCAAAGGCTGTAGCAGTCTTCTTTTGAGTCTTTCGGTGTTGGAGGAGACGTAAGAGAACCAATTTCTATACGAAGTGTTTCTATGACATTTAAGAAACATCACGTCATTTCTACACAGGTCTAGCACAGGAAGAAAAGGAAGAAGAGTTTTAGGAGAGTTAGTGCTCTGATAGTGATGGTGAGATGGTGATTTAATATCTGAGGGTTCTTTCTTGCTTGAGACATAAATGCATGACTCAGAATGGAAAAGAGAAGGCACGCAAATGACGATATCATTCAACCCCACTGTTACCCACACAGAGCTCTCTTTCCTGCAAAAGGCTTCTGTATGAGAACTAAAACTCCCAGAACGTTCTTACTGCAAAAGCTCTTCAAAGCTGCACGTACGAGAGCGGACACCGGCACGTCTCAATAGAGCTGTAGATGGTTTAATCCAAATTGGAATTGTATTCAATGGGAAAAAGAAGTTACAAAAACCAACAAGTAACAACTACAACTTGTTGTTGCCTAAATCTTCACCGTGCTAGACCATGTTTGCAGACAAGAGATTCAGAAAGAAAAATAAACTTTTATAAGCAGAGGCTGACAGCTTTAAAACATCTACAAATATTAAGATCCAAAGGGCAGGCAAGACTACCAGGAAGATAAATGTAAAAGGATCTCTGCAGATCGTATTAGGATGGCTCCTTTGAATTTTGTGTGTATTTAGAATTTGTTCTGTGGATTTGGAAGGTAGTAAAGGTCAAACTTTAAAATATATCTCTCAAAACAGTAAATGTACACATTGAGAATCATATATCAGGAAGGGCCCCACTTTGAAGGCTGGAGAAACACTGATAACGATGAAAACTTGGTAATAGTATCTAAAAGAGTGGGCAGGAGCACTCCAGTGACCCCAGTGCTTCAAAACCCTGCAAGTTCCCTCTGCAGGTTTAGGCAGGTGTGGATGAGGAAACTAAGAGCCTGGCTTGCTAAACAAAGTTAAACTAGAAGTTTCATAGCACAGAGAGCAAATGTCAAGAAAATAGTCTTGCACTCAGAAAGCCTTTAAAGGAAGTTTTAAAGGTGGCAGGATCTGTCCATAGATGTCCTATCAGTCTGCATCAGAAATAATTGTAGATTAAAAATGGATTAACACCAATCTGATCATCTATGGTCTACTGTGAAAGAAGCCGTGGTGTCAAAGAGAGACAAATTACCTTCTACGGTTGTCTGCTCACGCTCCCAGTTGTCTCCCACAGTTCCCCAGTCTTGTCTTAATTTGCTGGCAGGGATGCTCAGAGCTTATCCTATCTCTAGGGTAATCTCTCAAGCCTATTTGCCTGCTTGGTACAGAGAGTGGAGAAAGAATGCCAGGACCCAAGTCCTCGGGCAGAACAGTCAGAAGGGAATTCTGCTGACTGGAACAAGTGGATTTTGTTTGTTCCCACACATTCCTATTAGAAACGCCTGGTGCTTTATTTGCAACAACTTGACAAAAAAGACAGATTGCACAAATCCACTCCAACAAATAACAAGTCCCAGAAGACCTGACCAACAATCACAGCTATATAGTTATCACAAGTCCTATTCAAGAAGCAGATGCCACGCACGAAGCACGGTCAGGTTTGTCACGCCACCTATGCACATGAAAGGACAGAAACACACTGTCACACCAAGGCAAGATGTCTAAGGGAAAAGGATTCTGCAGACTCCTTATAGAAGTCTTGAGATGCGTTTTACCCACAAACCTTCAATCCAGATTTTCAAGCTGCAAGATGGTGTTTGCACTCCCAGTCTGCTTCTCCCTCTTTAAGACAGGACCGTATGTCTGACCATTAAAGCACCTCTCAAGTACCTTTTCTACAGAGGCACTTATTTCACCATAAGGTTCTCCATTATCTTTACCTACTGAATTCTACTTCTTTTTCTTTATGATTTCTGCTCCTGGAAGGCAATTAAGGGAGAATAAGACATTTCTTTCAGTCATGTAGCTCCATGGCTTAGAACACCAGTTTTCTATTTGAATTTCTGTGAAGAATTATAAACATGTCTCATTCATTTGGTTTTTGGTTGGTTGCTTCGTTTTAATTCTGAAAGCAAAGAAGTTTTAGCAATGTAGAATGGTGCAACCTGAGCATCTTTCACAGAATCAGAGAACAGTAGAGATTGGAAGGGACCTCAAAAGGTCATCTGGTCCAATCCCCCCACCACAGCAGGATCCTCTAGATCAAGTCTCACAGGAACATGGCCAGGTGGCTTTTAAACACCTCCAGAGAAGGAGACTCCACAACCTCCCTGGGCAGCCCTTTCCTGTACTCTGTTACCCTCACTGTGAAGAAGTTCCCTCTCAGATTGATGTGGAACCTCCTCTATTCCAGCTCACATCCACTGCCACTTGTCCTATAATTGGATGCTACTGAGCAGAGCCTGGCTCCATCCTCCTGACATTCACCTTTTCCATATTTATCAATATTAATGGGGTCACCCCTCAGTCTCCTTTTTCCCAAGCTCAAAAGACCCAGCTCCTGCAGCCTTTTGTTGTCAGGGAGACGTCCACTCCGTCATCAACCCCTAACATCCTATGATCCTATGATGATCTTTGTGGCTCTGCACTGGACTCTCTCAAGCAGCTCAGTCTCCTTCTGCAACTGAGGGGCCCAGAACTGGTCACAATATCACAGATGCAGCCTCACCATCCCTCTAGCTGACTCTACTCCTGTCTCACCTTTACTGTCTCTACATGTCTGTTTGGTGTTGGACTGAGCCCCCTTAGGTCTCGTTTAGAGAAGGAAGATGCACTTGTTTTAAGCACGGATATTTAATCTGGGTTTTTTATCCCAGTTTAGCAGTGACTAACAATGTGATTCCCAACCACGGTAACGAAAAGCAAGAGCTGATCTTTGAGCAAGAACACTGGTGAAACTGTAGTGCAAACGTGCAAGAATCAGAGTCTCTCCTCCCAGTGAACATTCACCACCCCTCTCTTTCACCACAGTGTCGCAAATACACACATGGGGTTACACAAGAATAACCTTGTGTTAAAGTACAGCTTGTTTCACAAGAAAAAAACCACTTCCTATGAAACATGAAACTCTCAATTTCATTCCACTGATCAAACTTCAAGCCTTTAAGAAGACAGGAAAGACTTTTACACTGGGGCTGCTTGTTTAAGACACCTGAGATACCGGTGCTGAAGACGAGGGTCACAGAACAGCTAAAACCATGATACTCGTTGTAGAATGTTCTCATTCCCTAGCTCTGCCTTTACCTCGTAGTGTAAATGTAGAGCTGAGGACCATTCTCACTGTTAGCAGGACAGCAGAGGTCATTTACTCAACTGCACCCTGCAAGCCATCCTCAGCATTACAGATCCACTATATTTACCTGCTTATGTTTTATAAGTGGAGTTACTCATTTTGAGACTGATTTCCTTCCATGAGGTTTTTAAATCTCACCTTGTCTTCTGTAAGCATGGAAAGAATTACAGTCACACATAGACTGTAAAGAGCACAAAACACCTTGCACCAGAAAGCCTCCAAAAGCAACACCAAGAACAACCCGCAGCCTCCCAGCAGCCTCGTGAAATTGAGTAGAATTACTATGTCTGTGTCAGGAAAGGGAAACAAGAATACTTAAAGTTTATGACTTCTTTGCAGTGACTATGCTACAGCCATGAGCAGGAGTAAAGCTTAAATCCATCCCACTTAGCTGAGGCATTTAAATCAGGAAGTGAGAGGCTCAAGATTTCCCTGGAGTCCATGAGAAGAAGCAGGAACTTCCACAGGACGGTTCAGACGGTTGGTTCTTCCTCTGGGCTTGCTACTGTCTCTTGACACAGCACGGACAGATTCCTCACAGCAAAGGGAAAAACCCTCCTGCCTATCTCTGGGTTTTGGTCAGAAGTTTGGGTGGGACGGTGAAGCCCTAAAATACCCGGCTCCGTGCCGTTCCCACATGGGATGTCTTTTCTTTTTCCAAGGCACCCAGCGCTGTGAAGTACAGATTGCTTCCAAACCGCAGAGGGGAATGGGAACGACGAGTTCTCAGCACCCTCGAAATGACACACCATTTACTTCATATCAGCTTCAGTTAGAAAAGCTCCCAGTGTTCCAAATGAGATCTCCCACTGGGCGCGTTGGTTGGACAGTACTGATGACTAATAAATATAATATTTTATTGTTACCAGAAAGTTCCTAATTACAGCTGTCATCACTGAAAATAAACACGCTCAGGTTCTACTGCAGATTATGATAAATCCTTCTGTCCAAGCATGGGAAATATTTTTATAAGTCATTCGCTACCAAATGTGGCAACATGTAAGGCTGCCCTCCAGGCTACTTCTCTGATTCTTCTGCTTCTTAAAAAGCCCCTTGCAAGTAGGTTCCTCTCCAACAATATATTCAGCCATTTAATTCCATATTGAAGTCCTGCCTCTTTCTTGTGGGTACCTCAGGATATCCTCAAAAGACTTCAGCAACTGGATTAATAAAGCTGTGAAATGCAGGCCAGGAGATCTTTTTGGGGGGGGAAATACACACTTCTGTTTGACTTGATGTAGGTGATCCTGCTCTGGCAGGGGGATTGGACTAGGTGATCTTTCGAGGTCCTTTCCAACCCCTAACGTCCTATGATTGTGTGGGATTCTGCAATGCTAAAACACTAGCTTTCCTAGAACCAGTTTGTTGCCTTGAACTTACTCAGCTCCTTAAATGTGACTTTCATGTATTTACTTACCCGCTGAATAATAAACAGTCCTACTAGTTTGAATCCCATCGTTTGTTTCACAACATGTTTGTGGGAACTCCACTTCAAATGTCACTAGGATGAGGATCTGCTTTGGATGTGACACTTCACTGACTCCAAAGCACAAAGGATCACCTAGAGCAGTAAAGAGCATGTTGGTCCAGACAAGAAATCCAGGTTTGAGCTGGATACCTAATGGGAATCTAACAGCCAACTTGAAGCAAAGACTTCTTACTGCTTCCTTGTGGCCCAATCCACTTAAATATGGAAGACCTACTGGAAAGCCATCGCTTACATAGTCTGGTTAGCAATGCTGATACAAGCAGACGTCAGATTCCAAGTCTAATGACCTACTTTTATTTGTGAAAATCAGCAGGAGTTCACTATGGATTTCCTGGCTACACTTAACATCCAAAAGTTCTGTGGAATTTAGGGTCAGATGTTACATTACAAAATGCCCCACAAGACATAATCATAAAATAAAGGAATTTTTACTATTTCATGTAATAGTTCCACTAGGGAAAATCGATTTCTTGACGTGACAAGCTTTTATACACACTCCACCTTCATAGTCGTATAATACAAGCTCCACCCCCATCTTTACGTGAGTATAGATTTGCTTCATAGGGTGATATGAAAACTCTTGATCTTCAAGACAGGCTCTGTCACAGCAAGAGTGACATGTAGGGAATTGTCCCATCTCCTACAAAAGTCATGTCTCACTGCTTTCTAAAGGTAAAATCCATGGTCCCATCTCCTACAACTGTCATGTCTCACTGCTTTCTAAAGGTAAAATCCATTGTCCCATCTCCTACAACAGTCATGTCTCACTGCTTTCTAAAGGTAAAATCCATGGTCCCATCTACTACAGAAGTCATGTCTCACTACTTTCTAAAGGTAAAATCCAGCCACTCTCCAATTAGCAGCGTATTATTACCCTTTTTTTTTTGCAGTGCCAGGCCCTGTTGGAAAAGACAGCAGAAAGGGATGGACTTTCTTTGGAGACACAGCACACAGTGACAGACACCAGCCTCTCCAAAAGCCAGGTTCTTTACATGTTTAAAACCCAAGTGAGCACTTGCAATGTTTCTGCAAAACAAGGATGTGGACAGCAAGCACAGAGAATGCCACAGACAAACAGTTTTTCAATGGTAACAATAAACTTTAAAGGAAACTGTCAAGTAGCTGCAAATATTCAGAAAAATTGCTAGTAATGTATTTTTTAGTGACTGAATTCGGACAATCAACTTTATACTGCTTCTGTTATAGCTGGTGACAGCTCGTGCACTTTGAAGGGAAGTGAGCTGAAGGTTCATTATTTGGTTTAAGTGTAGTAGTGACACCAGTATTTGCAGAGAGAAGGAAAAAAGCTATCTAAGTTCTATGGATATCTATTACATTACAGAATGTTAGAGATTGGAATGGATCTTGAAAGATCATCCAGTCCAATCCCCCTGCCACAGCAGGATCCCCTAGATCAAGTCGCATAGGAACATGTCCAGGTGTATTTTAAACATCTCCAGAGAAGGAGACTCCACAACCCACCCTGGGCAGCCCCTTCCAGTGCTGTTACCCTCACTGGGAAGAAGTTCTTTCTCACATTGATGTGGAACCTCCTCTGTTCCAACCTACAACCATTGCCCCTTGTCCTATCATTGGATGCCACTGAGCAGAGCCTGGCTCCATCCTCCTGACACCCACCCTTTCCATA
>JAOXOE010000343.1:40569784-40603780 GCA_028565055.1 Phoeniculus purpureus
AACTTCTTCCCAGTGAGGGTGACAGAGCACTGGAAGGGGCTGCCCAGGGAGGTTGTGGAGTCTCCTTCTTGGGAGATTTTTAAAACCCACCTGAACATGTTCCTGTGTGACTTGATCTAGGGGATCCTGCTGTGGTGGGGGGGATTGGACTAGATGATCTTTCGAGATCCCTTCCAATCCCTAATGTTCTGTGACATACATTTATACCAGCACATTCAACAGAGCACTGAACAGGTTAAAAATCTTTCTCCTTCTTTATGAGAAGTGAACCTGTGGTCAGGCAGTTTCCATGGCTGCATGTGTAGGTAGGTGGGAAATAAATTTCCTTTTGGGTGTTTTGCATGCTGTCTTTTACAGTTGAGTTTTGTGTACATACAGCTAGGTACGAGGAAGAAATACAGCCAGGGATTGATTTGAGCACCTTTCAAATGAGAAATGGTCTTAATTCTCACTGTAATTAGTGTTGGCTGGTTCTGAAGACCCACATCACTCCCACCTTTTATCTGCGTGCCAGGTTTAGATGCTCTGCAGTCAGCCCACCTGGGCCACTCTCTGCTTTCCTCATCTTCCACAAAGTGGAGCTACAGCTGCACTGAGAGAGAGGGATGAGGGAAAATGATTGAAGCCTAAGAAAATAATATTTTGCACTGAAAAGAAGTTGAAGTTTGACATCTGAAAGTCAAGGAGAGATAATTCATCAATCTAGCTTTGCAATGCTCCAGATCCAGAAATCATACAGGCTTCTTATCTTAATCCGTCTTGAGTGAGAAATGAAGTGCGTGAGCTGCTTGCACGTGGCATCCCCTCTCTTCCTCGCCACAAATCTTACTGGTGGTGGTAGGAGATGGTTTTGATGGTTGGTTTATGAAACAGTGGTTTCATTTCCAGGTAGAAATGCCTGGTGGCAGGTACCATATTTTTGACTAGATGATCCCAGGGGTCTTTTCTGACCTGAATGATTCTGTGATGTCACCAAGTAGTGATGAGAGGTTTCTGCTGTGATTCCCCACCAGATGCTCCACAAGCAACCCTCATAGAGTGGGGGTTGAGTCCCCATCCCTGGACGAGTTTAGAAGACGCTTAGAGCTGGTTTAGGGGTGACCTTGTAGGGTTAATGGTTGGACTCGATCATCCCAGAGGTCTTTTCCAACCTGAATGATTCTATGATTTATGGCTCTGTGAGAGTGTCTTGATATTCTGGAGGGTTGAACTGTGTCAGAACCAAAACTCTAATCACTGCTGCAGCCCTGTGTGGAGTATTGACAACCTGAGGTCAAATAAGTGGCAGTCGATTTGTGTCTACAGAAGAAGAGTAATAATGCTTACAGCGCACTACCACAGTTATTCTTTAGGTGCACTGGGAATCCTGGGGTGGATTGGAAAGGGGGTGGTTAGTAGATGAGAGTGTTTGTCCTCCCCCTCTACTCTGCCCTGGTAAGACCACATCTGAAACATTTTGTTTAGCTCTGGGCCCCTTAGTTCCAGAAGGACACAGGGCTGCTGGAGAGAGTCCAACGCAGAGCCACAGAGATGATGAAAGGAGTGGAGCATCTCCCTGATGAGGAAAGGCTGAGGGAGCTGGGTGTCTTGAGCTGGAGAAAAGGAGACTGAGGGTGATCCCATTAATGTCAATAAATATGGAAAGAGTGGGTGTCAGGAGGATGGAGCCAGGCTCTGCTCAGTGGCATCTAATGATACAACAAGGGGCAGTGGGTGTGAGCTGGAATACAGGAAGTTCCACATCAATATGAGAAGGACCTTCATGGTGAGGGTAACAGAGCACTGGAAGGGGTTGCCCAGGGGGGTTGTGGAGTCTGCTTCTCTGGAGACATTTAAAACCCACCTGGACATGTTCCTCTGCAGCTTGGTCTAGGTGATCCTGCTGTGGCAGGGGGATTGGACTGGACAATCTTTCAAGGTCTCTTCCAATCCCTAATGTTCCATGATTCAGTGATACAGCGCATTGACAGAGAGTCATTTAAGTTCCTAATTATGGAATTGATGGTATTGCTAATATATAACTCTGTTACATACTCCCTACAAAGCTCTTTTCCTCGAATTCTCAAGGAGAGATAGAAAATCCTGCTTCCTAGTTACGTACATGGCAACAGAGGTAGCAGATAAACGAATTATGTTACATAAGGTCCCCTGAAAAAAACAGCCGGTGAGGAGTAAAATCTGCTCATCACAATGCAGCAGTCTGCCACTCAAGCTGGCAATTACTTGATTAACTCCTGAAGACATGAGAAGTTTGATTAACCAGGTTGATCTGACCTGAAAAAAAAAACCACCCCAAACTCAACAAAATCAGCATCAGGGAAAGTTTGAGAGATGCAGTCCTGGACTATAGAGCAGAAAATAAAATACAGACTATCTCAGAATCACGGAACATAAAAGGGATTGGAAGAGACCTTGATATATGATCTAGTCCAATCCCCCTGCCACAGCAGGATCCCCTAGATCCAGTCACACAGGAAGATGTCCAGGCAGGTTTGAAACGTCTCCAGAGGAGGAGACTCCACAACCCCCCTGGGCAGCCCCTTCCAGTGCCTGGCCACCAAATATGGCAACAATGTGAGTGCAAATGAAGTGGGACCTTGCGGTATATGTCATGTAATACACTCAGCAAGGAATGGTGCGTTGCTGTTTACACATGGAAGAGATTCGCACTTTTCAAGGTGCTGAGGAGTACCACAGCGTGTTTGTATTGAGCAGCTGCTGGCCGAGGAACATGCGGAGCCATTGTGCGAGGGCATAAAATATTCTGTCATGAAGGAGCTCCTCATCTATCCTTGACCACATCAAGAGGGTGAAAGGATTTATGGAGCTGTCACCCAGGAGATAACGAATGCAGACACGTACAAAAGAAAGTGAAGCTACTCTAAACCCATTAGTCTGACTCACATGGAAATGGAAGAGCTCTCTGCCAGTTAATGCTTTTAACTTGATTATTCTTTCAGTGCTTTTTCAAATCTAGATTCCGGTGCAGTTTACTTTTATTTCCCCTGTGTTGACATTCTGGTTAAGGTTTGTGGTCTTCTCTCTATCATTTGATTTTGCCTTTTCGTTTAACTGGGAAGTAGATATGAGATGACTGACATTTTGCCCCTCATGAGGTGCCTTAAACAGAGAACCTGTATCTGTGGACTGTACCCCATACTTCTGTTCCCATTGCGGGGCGTAGAGGGGAGTGGTTTGGGAGATACATCAGTTTTTCTGGGTCCTAAAATCTAACCCGTCACCTTATCAAACCAGCTTAAGCCAGATCAAATTAAAACAGCCCTTTTGGCACATTCTGCACCCCTCAGTTCCAGAAGGACAACAAACTGCTGGAGAGAGTCTGGCACAGAGCCACAAAGATGGTGAAGAGAGTGGAGCACCTCCCTCATGAGGAAAGGCTGAAGGAGCTGGGTCTCTTCAGCTTGAAAAAAAGGGAGCCTGAGGGGTGACCCCATGAATGTTGATAAATATGTGAGGGGTGGGTATCAGGAGGATGGAGCTAGGCTCTGCTCAGCGTCATGTAATGATAGGACAAGGGGTAGTGGGTGTCAGCTGGAACAGAGGAAATTCCAGATAAATGTGAGAAGGAATTTCTTCCCAACGAGTGTGACAGAGCACTGGAAGGGGCTGACCAGGGAGGTTGTGGATTCTCCATCTCTGGAGACATTTAAAATCCGCCTGGACGTGTTCCTGTGCGACTGGATCTAGGGGATCCTTCTGTAGCAGGGGGATGGGACTGGATGATCTTTTGAAGTCCCTTCCAGTTCCTAATGTTCTGTGGTTCTGTGTGATCAGACAAGTATTTGTGCTGCCAACTTCAACCGACGCTGGGAGGAGAGTGTCTGAGGCTAATGTGTTGTTCGTATTGGTTGTTCAGCTGTCTTGGTTATAATGACATGGGCCTGCATTAGGGGTCAAGGCAGAGAGTGTTTGCTCTTGACTAGGGAAAGTGCTACAGGAGGCTTGATGGAGGCACTTGAGATGATGAAAGTCATGGTGGGAAATGACTTAGAATTTCTGATGCAAGGAAGAAAAAAGGTCCTTGGTTGTGCCTAGTCCATCCTATTTCTTCTCCATCAAAAGTGCTACTACACTTCTTTGAAGCACTGTCATGACTCATTGTTGCCAATAAGATGTAGAATAGACCTTGTAAGGTAGGGTAGATGGTTGGACTCAATGATCCCAGGGGTCTTTTCCAGCCAGAGTGATTCTGTGAATGAAAAAAGGATCCTTTACATGGTGCATGTACAGAACGGATATTGTGCTGCAGGAAACAATTAAACACCACAACCTCTTGGTAATTTTCACTCTGAAACAAGTATTAACTTCTTACAAAGGCTTTTGCAACCTGGTGTTTTAGCCCGAACCCCTGTTCTTAAGAGATCGTTAGGCACCAGTTGCCTCAGAGTACTTGAATACACTTTAGAAAGGAAAGTTGGCTAAGAAGTGGAGCAAGGGAAACATGAGAAGAATCAACAACAGAACAGCTTGTACTCAACTGGATTAGGAAGCACAGTAAATACAACACAAACAGTAGCAAGCACGAGATCAAAAGTTTAGTTAGAAGGGGTCTTGTGGCTCTGTTGACTTGACAGCATCATGGGTCAAGAGAAAATGAATTAAGCCCATGTGGGATGGTGTAGTATGGCAGAACAGGCTGCCCAGGGAGGTTGTGGAGTCTCCTTCTCTGGAGATGTTTAAACCCCACCTGGATATGTTCCTGTGTGACTGGATCTACATGATCCTGCTGTGGTGCAGGGATTGGGCCTTCCAATCCCTAATGTTCTGTGATGTATTTTTCTGTTCATTTATGTAACGAGATATAAATATATAAAGTCTTCTAGATCTTGTGTTCCCCTCAAAGCTGGGTCTTTTTATGTTTACTTTTCATCATCTCTTCCTGCCGATTCTTTTTGTGTCTGAGCCACAAAGCCTTACTTGACCGAATTGCAATGGAAAGCTTTTTACTCTACGCCAGATCATGTGGCACCTTTGAACAGGGTAGTATTTTCCAGTTTTCCAATAGTTCTTTTTCAAGTTTGATCTTTAAAAAGCGCTATGAGATGTTTTCGTAGAGAATGTTGGGTTTCTATAGCTTGGAAAAAAAGGAGACTGAGGGGTGACCTCATTAATGTTTATAAATATGGAAAGGGTGGGTGTCAGGAGGATGCTGCCAGGCTCTACTCAGTGTCATCTAATGATAGGACAAGGGGCAATGTGTGTCAGCTGGAACAGAGAAGATTCCCCGTAAATATGAGTAGGACCTTCTTCGTGTTGAGGGTGATGGAGCACTGGAAGATGTTGAGTCACCATCCCTGGATGTATTTAGAAGTTGCTTCAATGCAGTGTTGTGGGATCCAGTTTAGGGGTGAACTTGTAGAGTAGGGTTGATGGTTGGACTTGAGGATCCCATCTTTTCCAACCTGAATGATTCTATGTTGAAATCATACCAGAATCTTCATTTAATCCACAAAAAGGATTAATTAATTCACGGTGATTACTCAATTTCCTTGACAGCCTTCCATCAGGACTTTTTTATGCAGTCAGTGTCAGATCATGTGTTGGCTGGAGGGAAGTGCGTAAAATTAGTAGTTAAAAGCAAATTAAACAATTCAGACTCTTACTGCAGAGTTTCCTTAGAAATTCTTAACTTAGTTAAACAATACAGGAAACTTTGTAGTTGAAAAAAAGAAAAGGTATGAAAGCTACTTTGACTCTGTACTGTCACACAAACCAGCCCCAAAAAAATTGGTTTAATAATATTGCCCGTTTTGCAAAGGAAAGGAAAAAAAGCTGTCCTGAGCAGGATGCAACTTGCTGAGCCCCAGAGGCTGTCTTTCACCCAAATGAACGGGTGATAGTGTTTCTGTCTAAGTGAAAAATAATTGACTTCAGCACTGTGCTCCAGGTTCCTACCTGTCAGGCTTTTGATCAGGATTTAGAGACAGAGATCCTTCTCCTTGCGATGAATGGTCCAAGGGAAAAGATAAATACAGGCTAAGCCCAGTCTGGAACTCTTCAGTGACAGATCCACATCCAGGGCTTGGAACAAACTCTTGGTGAAAGTGGGCTCTGCTTTTTCTTAGCAGCAAGACTGTTAATCTTTTAGGCTAAGGCACGCTGATGTGATTGCAACAAAAACAGGGAGAAAACTGTCCCTGGGAAAATGTGAGCAGAGTTAAGGAAGTTTGTGATGCCAGCCAAGTCATAGACTTGATCTAGGGGATGCTGTTGTGGCAGGGGGAATGGACTGGATGATCTTTCGATGTCCCTTCCAATCCCTAATGGTCTGTGGTTCTGTGATGGGTTCTGGGATAATCATGACTAGTGGAACAGAGCATATTTGACCACTTTTGCTTAGTGGTCTTTTGCTTGTGAGAAAAACAGCGTCAACTCTATTCAGTGCATAATGCCAGTACATCATCTACCGTGTGCTTCCCTTATTGTAAGTAATAAGGGTGTTCAAAGATATGAAAGGGTTGACTGAAATGAAATGTGAGCTGTCAAACTGATGAGACTGGTTCTGTCAGATGAGGAAACTCTTTCGGTTCTGGTTGTTCATTTATTTTTAAAGCAGTCTAAATGGCTGTAGAGAATCTCTGCATCTGACAAGACAACGGGCAATGGGTGTGAGCTGGAACAGAGGAGGTTCCACATCAATCTGAGAAGGACCTTCTTTGTGGTGAGTGTGACAGAGCACTGGTAGAGGCTGCCCAGGGGGGTGATGGAGTCTCCTTCTCTGGAGCTATTTAAAACCTGCCTGGCCATGTTCCTGTGCGACTGGATCTAGGGGATCCTGCTGTGGCCGGGGGATTGGACTGGATGGTCTTTTGAGGTTCCTTCCAATCCCTAATGTTCTGTGGTTCTGTAATGCATAAATAAATAAGGGACTTGACTGTTAGAGTCATCAGAAAATAGAATATTCTAATTCTTGCTTTACATAACTAACAGGCAATTAACTTTCAGTGCCTCATGATATGAGAAGTGATCGAGAGCTGTAGACCCTTTCCTTTGGTAGCAGTCTGTCAGTTGGGAAGTATGTTTTGCTTGACAGTTGGTTGGGGGTTAAATGAGCCGAATACAAGTGGTAATTTTTGCTGCTTTTCCCACTTAGCAGAACAGCTATTATATGGAGCGTGTTTCGTTCGTTCATTGTAATGACTGGCTTTAACTGATTAGCTCTGCTAAGAAGAGCTGGTTTTGATTGAAAGATATTGTCTTTGTATTCTCAAGATCTGCAGAAATGGCTGGTACATACAGAACCCAGACCAGAGTGGGTTTATTTATTGACTTTGACAAATTCGGGTGTGCTCTTAAGCAAACTGCTTCTCTTAGGGAAGAACGTGCTTGTTCTGATCATGCACCAGTTTAGACGGCCAAGAAGGGAGCAACAGCATTTCATTCCCTCATAATGTGGTACCTGCCTGTACCTATGAAGGACTATATGGCATCACAGGAGTGCTACCTGCAGACCAAGTGGGCATCACCTTACGCAGAGCTGTAAAACCAGAGAGTCCAGTCATTCAGAGTTTTGGAAGAGTAACTGCTCTCCAAGTCACCAGCCCCACTAGGAGATCACAGAACCATTGGCCCTTGTTCTAACATTAGATGCCCCTGAGCAGAGTCTGGCTCCATCCTCCTGACACCCACCCTTCACATATTTATCAACATTAATGGGGGGGTCACCCCTCAGTCTCCTTTTCTCCAAGCTCAAGAGACTCAGCTCCCTCAGCCTTTCCTCAGCAGGGGAGATGCTCTTCATCATCTCTGTGGCTCTGCACTGGACTCTCTCCAGCAGTTCCATGTCCGAGATACTAGTCTGCTCTTGCTTGCCAAGAGTGACCTCAATCCTTGTTACACTTGTGGTGCAGTACACATGAGCCACCAGAGTGCAATCGCAGGCCAGAAGGCCAATCCCATTCTGGGCTGCATCAAAAGAACTATGGCCAGCAGATCAAGAGAGGGGATTCTGCTCCTGTACTCTGCCCTGGGGAGACCTCACCTGGAGGATTGTGTCCAGTTCTGGAGCCTCCAGCACAAGAAGGATGTAGAGAGACTGGAGCGCATCCAGAGGAGGGCCACGCAAATGATTGGGGGAATGGAGCATCTCTCCTATGAGGACAGGCTGAGAGAGTTGGGGCTGTTCAGCCTGGAGAAAAGAAGGCTCCAAGGGGACCTTCTTTTGACCTTCCAGTATCTGAGAGGGGGCATCTATGAAGGCAGGGGAAGGTCTTTTCAAGAGGGTTTGTATGGACAGGACAGGGAGCAATGGGTTCAAGCTGGGAAAGGAGAGATTGAGGCTGGATAGTAGAAGAAAGTTCTTCACTGTGAGGGTGGCTGATGGCTGGAATGGGCTGCCCCAATGGGGAGGTGGTGGGGGCCCCATCCCTGGAGTCATTTAAGGTCAGGCTTGATGAGGCTCTGAGCGGCCTGACCTAGGGAGAGCAGTCCCTGTATAGGGAGGTTGGACTAGATGACCTCTAGAGGTCCCTTCCAGCCTAGAATATTCTATGATTCTATGTATTATCTGATCAGGCATTGACCATGGATAGACTTCATGCTAGTATCACCAGGAGTTGCGATAGGTGTATCTTGTACACGGCTTCCGAGTTGGAAGTCTGCTAGAAAACACCAGCAAGATGCGCAGCAGCATCTCTCCTGCACAATGAGCAATCCTAAGCAGGAGTGATGCTGCAGTACCTCTTTACAAAGGGGTGAGATACTCGCGGTCTGCAGCTGGGGTGTGAAATACCAGTTCTGTGAAGCTCAATACTCACTATGAGGATTGTGCTTTCCTTCCTCCTCAAACAATAAAAGTCAAAGGAAGTAAATGGAAAAGTGGGTCTATAATGGGTACATCTAATACATCGGGATGCTTCGCAGAACTTGGAGGCCGACAAAGTCAGTGAGGCATCAAGCCTATTGAATCCCCAGAACCGAAACTCGCAGAGACTGAAGAGGAAAGGCCATTTTTACAAATGTCTCTGCCAAATCGCAGCAGCAAATCACTGTCATTTTCAGTTATATCAGGCATGGACAGATGATCTAATAGGCTTTTTCCATCCCCACTAACAACAGTTAGCTCTTACATGGCTTTGCACATAGCATGGTGATTTGCAAAAGAAAGTATCATCATCCCTATGGAGGTGCTGCCAGTGTGTCGGACAAACTTTAAAGCGTGAAGTCACCTTTCTTCAGCTGTGTGTTACAGAGGGTCACTGCATGGCATCCAAGTTTTCTCAGATTCTCTTCTTACGCCAAATTAAAACTTCAAAATAAATCCAAGGAGCATTTCGTGTTCACGTTTTGTGGCAGGTTACACACGGTGAATGCACAATGAAGAACTCGTGTTCAATACTGTAAGTGCAGCATCTGGCCTGCAAAGGAATCATGTTTCATAGTAAGACAGGGAAGAAAACAGAGGCTATCCAGTTTAAGAATAATCAAGCCTGATAGGATATTCTTCAGTAGCTAATTAGTTGCTTTTCTTCTCAAAGATGTTAAAATGTCATTATTTTAGTAGTAAAGAATCACAAAATATTAGGGATTGGAAGGGACCTTGAAAAATTATCTAGTCCAATCCCCCTGCCAAAGCAGGATCCCTTAGATCCAGTCGCACAGGAACATGGCCAGGCAGGTTTTAAATGTCTCCAAAGAAGGAGACTCCACAGCCCCCCTGGGCAGCCCCTTCCAGTGCTCTGTCAACCTCACTGTTCCAGCTCACACCCATTGCCCCTTGTCCTATCATTAGATGACACTGCTCAGCGCCTGGCTCCATCCTCCTGACACCCACCTTTCACATATTTATCAACATTAATGAGGTCACCCCTCAGTCTCCTTTTTTCCAAGCTCAAGAGACCCAGCTCTCTCAGCCTTTCTTCATCAGGGAGATGTTCCCACTCAGTTATGGGACCAGTTTGGGCTACTAATATTCTGCATTTCTTTTCTCTCATACTCAGACTGCAGACAATCCCACTACATACCTTTCTTGAGTAGTCTCTTTCTTAACTCCTCTAGAAGAGATCCCTACTTTAGGAGGTCAGAGGCATTCCTGTGTTGTAACAAAAAGAATGTCATTGTGTTGCTTGAACTCAAAAGGGAACTTGTCTTGATTCATCTCACACTGTCTGGCTTTACAGATTCTCAATTCAAATACAGATGACAGTAGGCAAAAAGTAGTTCAGCAATCCTGTTCAATTCAGGCTCTACCAGGGCTCTGCTGGTTTTGGACAGTATTCATAATGAGATCAGAAAACTGCTATTGCTTATTTATCAACTTTAGCACTTGACTTGCAAGTGTGGAAGGGCATCTTGAAATTAACTAGTCTGACAAAACAGATCCTACACGTAGTGCTGGACATCTGGTGATCACAGAGTCACAGAACATTAGGGATTTGAAGGGACTCAGAAAGATCATCTAGTCCAATCCATACACCAGTTAATAGTAACTATATTAATGTTGATTCTAGACAAGTCGTAATCAAAGGGCTTTGCAGAGAGTTACAAGGTCAAAGGAAGGGATAATGGATAGCTCCCCACCTCTTCAGCCTTTCCTCATCAGGGAGATGTCCCACTCCTTCATTATCTTTGTGGCTCTGCTATATATGACATTTTGCTTTGTTGCTCTTCACTTAGACTGTTATGTACTTTATTTTTCCAACTACCAGCATCAATGAATTCATTGACCAGAGGCTGGAATTGCATTTGTCACTGGGCTTCTAGGCAAAAGCTTTGCAGTAGTCCAGCGTAAACCTGGTTTCCCTTTCCCCTCGTTTTGCAAACTACTAAGCGATAAGCTGGCTGTGTCGAAGCACTTCATTAGAGGAATGTTCAGCTCAGATACCTGCATTTTAACAGTCACAAGGAGAGAACTTAAAGAAGAGGTGATACAAAGAAGACAACATCTTTTCCACTGAAAGATTGAGGCATAATATGCCACTCCAGCCTTCTTGCTTTGTCGTGGCCCCTCCACAAAGAACTAAAAGATTTTGGTTGCTAGAAGCATCGGGAAACGGTATCTTTGAAAAGGCTAAAGACAGTAATGTCGGAATGGGGGGGGAGGGAGAGAGGGAGAAAGAAAGGGATTAGCCATTTTCTTAATTTTTTTCTTCTCTGTCAGCTCTTAAGCACCAATTTAGACCATGTCAGGGATTACCATAGTAACCACTTAACCCCTTTTCGGAGCCTGCTGTATTTCAGTTTAGTTCTGCAACAAGCTTAACTGGCGTTTGCAGCACTCCGTAGTGTACCCGTGACAGGAATTAGCACCAAAGGGCCTTATTTTAGAAAAAAACCAGTTAGAATCTAGAACTTTGTGCTGTATTTTAGGTTTGGCGGTACTAAGCTTATATTGTTTTTGTGGTAATACTATAAGAGGTAGGTTTATGGCATCCTGGCCTGGATTAGAACCTGTGTGTCCAGCAGGAGTAGAGCTTCTACAAGGGAGGTTTAGATTAGACATCAGGGAGAAATTCTTCCCAGAGAGAGTGGTCAGGCACTGGACTGGGTGAGTCCCCATCCCTGGATGTGTTTAAAAGTTGCTTAGCTGTAGTGTTGGGGGATGTGGTTTAGGGGTGACCTTGTAGAGTGGGGTTGATGGTTGGACTCAATGATCCCAAGGGCCTTTTACAACCTGAATGATTCTGTGATTCTGTACAAATTTAGCATTACCAGTTCTTATTTCTAAGCTAACTGGATGCCGCAGACTGCTAACTCATTCCTACAGTTTCCTATCGTATCATGAAACTCAGCCCTCCACCAGTGGCCAAAGACATTTCTCCTGCTAACTGATGTGGTGTTGTAGTATTACAGATAATGCAATCAACCCTGCACTTCTTTCCTCTTTCTTTACTCTGGCCTTCTGCAGCTTACTACGTGATTGTTATCACCCTAACCAGAGAAACACGGCAGACATGATGATTTAAATCAGATTCTAAAAGCCTTTGGAGTAGCGCAGCCTTTTTCTCTTGTTCATGTCTAATTCAGTCTGGGCAAGAGGTTGCTGCACAAAAGAATAACTTGCTGGAAAAAGACCTTTTCATAGAGTATCTCTGTTTCTGTGTTTTATGCATTCTTCCCTTGTAGGTTAATGAACAACTGACATTTCCAGTTCTTAAGATCGTGCCATCTACGACACACATGCAGTTCTTTTTGAAAGGCTCATTAGGGCTGGGCTTCGCTTTCAATCACACACATCAAAGGAAATATCATTGTTCTTCAACGTGTGTAACTAGCGCTACACCAGACGTAAGATTTGCTGAGGTTAACAGGATAGATGTAGATGCTTTTCTGTGCCTTAACTGAGCATGACAATTCTATATCGTTATAATTCTAATTAGAAGAATTACATCATTCTAATTCTATTTCTATAGCATGCCAATATAAATCTAGTTTTTGTTAACCCGTCTGTTGTGGTTTGGCCATGTTCGCCAGCATTTTGGGTTCAAAAGGCCAGTCAACAGCGTCTGTGAAATCACCGTGCACCCCCAATGTTGGCCTCTGGTGTCCAGTCCATGGTGGGCATGCCTGGTGCCATCCACAGGGGTTCCAAGCTCATGCACAGGGTCTGGCTTTCTGGAGGGGGAGGTAGGTACAACAGGATGCTGTTCCTCGGTTCTTAGAACTCTTGGCTGAAAACAAGGCATGCAGAACTCTGCGATGTTGGGGCATCAGTCTCCAACAACCTGCCATCTAAAATTCTAATAGTGAAGAGTTTTATTTCACGAATAATGTCACTGTCTAATGATCACACCATTTCTCCTCTTCCTCTCTGTGTCTCCAGACTCAGGGTGGCAGTGGCTGCACAGTTTCTTATCCTTTCAGTTTTGGGGGTGTTTTAAACTTCTGCCATGATGAGCTAGACCTGAGCTGAGTCAAGGACTCAGCTGCACTTTTGAGCCACCTATCTAAAGTTGCTGTTCCTTTTCAGTATGTGTGTTGACCAGAGACCAAGCTCCTATGAATCACTCCACCTCCTCACTACTCAGAATATTCTCTGTGTGTGTGTGTGCGTGCGTGCAATACGTAGACCTGAGTATGGAGCAGAAATAGATCTTTCTTTTATGATGCATCTTCTGTGATGGAAGCTTTTGTGCAGAATGTAATCGTTTTGCAAGCAGCCTTTAATTGCATTAACTGGGACTTTTTGTTTCAGACGGCTGCCTGGCTGGCTCTCTGGCTAGATGGATGGAGTGGTATTGTAGTTGTTTTGTCTCTTCCACTGGCAGAGTTTCCAGAGTATGACTTTTCTTTCTGTGGAGAGCTTGAGTACAGTCACTGCCACAGAATTACTCCTTCTGCTGTCTCTGTAGGGCAGAATACAACTCGTTTTGAGCTACAATCATCAGTGTGCAGATGCAGTTCGTTTCTGATCTTTTGCACCCAGATGTTGTCTCTCTGTGCTTCTCTGTGGCCAAGCACTAAATGAAAAGAAATACCTCAGACTGAATCCATTGACTTGAAAGCCAGGAGATTTTTCTTGAGCATCAGAACATAATAGTGCCGTAGAAAAAGTGCCAAAGGTAGGAGTTTCCAAACTAACAGTGAGGAGGAGTTTGAAGTGGGATATGATTTGTAGAGCTTTACACCAACAGTTCACGGTCTGTAGCTTATGACCCTAAATCCTCAGCAGGAGGCACTGCCCTGTAAGATATTTTTCCTGATTTAGTAGCTACTTCAAAATTAGGGTTTAAAACCCACCTGGATATGTTCCTGTGTGACTTGGTCTAGGTGATCTAGGTGGTCCCTTCCAATCCCTAATGATTCTATGATTCTATGATTCAAAATAGTCTTGAGTTCTTTGTCTTAGAATGTAGAATGTTTGCTTTTGGCTGTACAGAAGTGTGCTCTGTGTGACTAACTACAGCCAAGCGATTTCCTGCTGTCTTACCAAATTCTTTCATCATTATTTGCCATCATGATAATTTTTGTGTCACACAAAACCACAGAAACACAGGACATTAGGGATTGGAAGGGACTTCAAAAGATCATCTAGTCCAGTCCCCCTGCCACACCTAGATCAAGTTGCACAGGAACGTGTCCAGGCAGGTTTTAAACATCTCCCAAGAAGGAGACTCCACAACCTCCCTGGGCAGCCCCTTCCAGTGCTCTGTCACCCTCACTGGGAAGAAGTTCCTTCTCATACTGATGTGGGACCTCCTCTGTTCCAGCTCACATCCATTGCCCCTTGTTCTATCATTAGATGCCACTGAGCAGAGCCTGGCTCCATCCTCCTGACACTCATCCTTCACATATTTATCAACATTAACGGGGTCACCCCTCAGTCTCCTTTTTTCCAAGCTCAAGAGACCCAGCTCCCTCAGCCTTTCCTCAGCAGGGAGATGTTGCACTCAATCATCTTCGCGGCTCTGCGCTGGACTCTCTCAAGCAGCTCTGTGTCATTCTGGAACTAAGGGGCCCAGAACTGGACACAACATTGCAGATGCAGCCTCACCATCTTTCTAGCTGACTCTACACCTGTCTCACTTTGACCTTGACTGAGGGGCCCAGAACTGGACACAACTTTCAGATGAAGCTAACACAGAGGTACAAGTGTTTTGTCATTACCAAGCATCTATTTCAATCTTTTGTGGTGCTCTGATTAGCTGATGGCCACGAACAAAGAGCAGACCATGCAGAACTCCCTTATTACTCTCATGGCAATACTACCACTATTTGGACTGAGGGATACATATGTGAAACTCTCATGTCTAGAGCTACCCTGGATGTGAACCGAATCCATGGACACCATAAGCCCAGCAAGCTGACTAGTAGAAAGTTCCCTATCAAGACACGGTGATAACATTTCACGTAACTCCTCTTTGGCAGTACTTAGAGACTGCAATTAAATACCAGCTAGAGTCACGTGTGCCACTCAGTTGCTGCAAGAAAGAAAATGTGATGAACTGTTTGTTTTGAACTATTAGTATAAACATATTGCAGTAACAAACCCCAAGCTTAAACAACGGGGAAAGTTATCCGGTATTAAAATAAACAGTTCTAGGAAAATCGCTAAAAATGTTTACCGAGTCACCTCCTTCTGAGCGGTTTCTGCACAGAGCTTTTTGCCATGGCCCTGGGTTGCCAGCCAATCCCAGCACTACTGACTATAGACATGCAAATGCTGATGGAGAAGGCTGGGAGCTAATTGCCTGTAATTGGCTCCCAAACAAGCACGTTTTTATCTACAATCAAGCTTGTAGGTCATCAAAGCACTTTTGGTTTTAACCATTGCAAAAGATAATAAATGTTCTTTAAAAAAAGAAATTAAAAATAGCTGTTTTGCTTTTAGAACTCTGCTGGTTCAGATACCAAAGGAAAAATATTTTCAAATGAAAGTGCTACAGGGCTAAGCAAAACAAACCCTTTCAATGCTGCAGGGTAGTGTTTGTGCTGAGAGATAATCGACCCTGCCAAGTACTGCCTGTGTGCACTTGCGATGAAAAGTCTTACGTATCAGCTGAAGTAATAAACGCATTGAGCTGCAGTAAATCAGAGCACATCTCAAATATTATTTCATATTGTAACTCATCACTTCCAGCCACGGACATACAACCATCAACTACCCTGTGCACAGCAGGTGCATTGTGATGCGCTGGTTAGTGTAGCAGCATTTGACGTTAAAATAGGGGGGGAAGCAGATGTACTCTGGGACAGAAAAGAGATGCTAGATATCCACTGAACATGATGCCCCAGCACTCTGCTTGTTTGCAAAGAAACTGAGTTATGGCTGTGATGCTTTGTGATGGAAACAGCAACGGAGCAAATTTAGTATTCAGAGGTGCTACAATGGGCTGCGCTAGCCTCGTTTGTTCAGAGGGAGCCCTACTCCATCACACAGAGAAACGGGTCCTTTCATTCCGGGGGAAAGTGACACACGGAGATACGTGCACAATCCCAGTTCTGTGTAAACCCCCGGGAGCAGAGGGCCGGGGAGGGAGGGAGGGAGGAGGGGGGTGGTCCAGCCCACAGACACTTTTACAATCACCGCAGAAGAACACAGTCCTCAAAGTCCTTTCATTGGGTCTCCTACCTGTTTAATCACTTCCCTGCCAAGAGTGAGAGGACTAACCCTAACCCAGACATTCACACTGGAGGCTCCTATTTCTTTACGTTCCGTTCAGAGCGAAACCGTGATCTTAGTTCAGTCTCTAGTGGACAAACACAGAATAAGTGAAGGCTCGCAAGGGTGATTCAGCAGCCGGTTTGCTCAAGTCAAATCATGTGCACGCACACACGAACACCACTTTCCCGGGTTCTAGTGCTTGTTGAGGTTTTGTTCTGTAGTCACATGTGTACTGGACAGATTCTTTTCTCTCGACCCAGGTTATGCAAAGAGAGACACTGTCAGGAGATCAGGAAACCAGTAGGGTTAGGGGGATGGGGATGTCTGTTTACTCCTTGTATACTGCCTGGATGAAACACCACTTGTAAAGGAGACAGGGAGCAGTAGCTATGCTGATAGGAAGTTTTAGCCCACCTAGAAGTGTCTTCACTAGATTTTTATTGATGTTCACTCTCAGCATGAACTCCTGGTAGAGTTAAATCACGTATCATGAGTGCACAGGGCAGTTTTCTCGTGCCATCTTACACGACCAGTAGCATCACTCAATTGCTCAAGTTTTGCCAGGTTGAAGTAGGAGTGTGAGAATGAGGGTTCTACGAAGAACTACAACCAACAGCTGGGTTTTTACCGCTCAGCTGTCCCACTGCATTTTCACTACCAGAGGATGGACAAGATCCTGCAAGGTACGTAATTCTACACAAGTGAGTAATCCTGCTAAGGTGAGTGGGACTGCTCATAGGAGCAAAATTACCCCCCCCCCCTCCAGCCTTTTCAGAGCCTAAACTTCAGCTCATACATAAAATACCGAAGAGTTCGTTACTTCAGAGCCGTTGTGAAAATTCTTAACAACCCTATTTCTGCTGAGTTACTGTAATCCCTTGTTCCCCCTTCCCACGAAGGAACGCACAAATACACACACAGAGAGAGAACACAGGGACATGCACGAACCCCCAGAATAAACCCGGCTCTGTCAAGTTCAGCACAGTCTGCACAGTTGAAAAGTTTCCCTGCGATGTTTCAGGAGTGTGAACGCCTACACACTTTCTTCTTTCCTTCCAGCCACTAGCTGGACAGAATAGTATTACAGGATCTATTTAGGAAGGGACAATGAGAGTCTGAATCCACTGCCTTTCAGCAGTGGGGTTTTAAAATGCTCCCTTTTGCTGTCAGAGCAGCAGGTACCCCGTCGTGGCTGATCGGAAGGTATGAGCTATATGTAGTATTTGTAGGAATCCTTAGTATGGTCCCTCGTTAGAGTCTCTGGAGGATTTTTGTGTTCTCTGGCTCACAAACCTCCTTGGTCTCTTAAGGTAAAGCTTTAAGAAGTTGCATCTTTCAGTAACGTGAAGACAATTCCGCTCCCAAGAGCAGTGTCACTAAGAAGGCTGAAACGCTTCTTCCCTGCACAGCCACAAACTAGACCTCTCCTTATTCCCTCAGTTCTCACAGAAACTGATGAAAAAAAACCCCAAACACCATAATCATCGGCAAACCCCCCCCGTTTAGAGAGGAAGGAAAACAAGAATCACTTACTTTTTGCAGCCACTGAGTGTAATTTTCCATCACATGTTCCAGATGTTGCAGTTTCTGGGAAGAGAAATCCTGTTCCACGTGAGGAGCATCTCTCTGAAGAGCGTTTGTGCTGTACTGGTCTGTCGTGCTTTCACGACAGTTCCCATCCTGTTCTGGCAGAATGAAAGTATAGGTGCACTGCCCGTGCTGAATCCGGTTAAATCTTCTCCCACTGGCTTCTGGACCCCGGCGCTGGTTATTACAGCCTATGTGAGCAAGAAGTGCTGCCAGGAAAGCAAAGGAAAGGAAAACTGACATGTTATTATTACTTTCCTTTCCCGCTTCGAGAAAAACGTTCTCTTCCTCCTTCTTTAAATTTTCTTTAAATGTCCTGTTAAAGTCTTAGGAAAAAGGAGTGGAGCAACGCACTTTAGTGATGAAGCTCAAAGAAAGGCTGATTTTTGTAAAATTTCACTCTGAGGATAGCTCCCTTAGTTAAAATTGGGGATATTTATTGCATAGTAGTCAAGATTTATTGTTTCCTCTCTGTTACAGTCCAGCATGTAGCCTGCTTTAGTCAGCTGCAGATGCATATCCCGCTCTCTTTCCCCTGCACTATCTGCTGCAGAACTGCTATTTTCTCTCAGACTTCAGTGAGTTTTATTAAGGTTGCACTTTCAAGCCAAGCTGGAAGCAAGCAGCCTTTCACAAGATGACTTGACAGGAATGCGTGTATGAGTGCGCCCCTATGCTGAGGATGGCTGATGGCTCGTACGGAGGGATCATCTTACAAACGAGCTGGATGCATGACCTCAATCCTGCTTGGCTTTCCAGCCCCTACTGCACACAACCGCTCAGGGCTTTTGGACGGAGCCGCTCGACTTTAATAAGCGAGGCAGTCCACCTTAATACACTTCATATGTTCACACTGCCCTATTAAAATGTAGATAAAGTGTAGAAGTTTGTTGTAATCCCTCTGTAAATACACAAGGCACTGAAATTAAAAATACTTTCGGTTCTGAGCCGCTCCGTATCTATCAAAGAATTCTCAGTCGGGCAAATGACACTGATGGGAAAAAAGTCCCGATTAACCCTCACAGCTTTGGCTGCATTTCTGAGAGAAGTTTGGGGTTTTATCAGAGTTTGCAGAGGGGGTTGAGGCTTTTTACAGCATATAATGAAATGAAGGCTGCCAAATAGTCATGGGAAATGGCAGTTCAGAAGGATGATTGCAGGGGTGTTGGACTAGATGACTTTTGGGGGTCACTCCTAACCCTATGATTCTATAATTCAATAATTTTCCACGTTTGGCACCTAAACTAAGGTAAATAATTATAAAACCATGAGTGATGGTGGTTGAACTACTCCAGACTGTCCTCTGCACTACTCTGTAGCTATCCCATGCAGAACCCTTCTTTTGATAGTGTGAGCTGTACGGGCAACCCTCATTATACACTGAAAATTACTTAGGGGTCACCTCCTCAGAAAAAGATGGCAAAAACTTCTTCAGAAACTACCTTATACTGAAATAACACCTCTTGTATGTGCTAGGGAACAATGGAAAATGCACAGATAAGAAACAAAATCGGAATATTCCTGAAATTCAGGAAGATTTGGATCTCAGTTCCTGCTCTAGCATTGGCTGATGTTACACAAATATCAGCTAGCACCTCTGCAGACCACCTTGCACAACTTTCCCATGAAGAGTAATTAGTCTTCTGTATGGGAGCAGCACATCACTAAAACAAAACCAACGTGAAAGCTTTTTATGCAGGGGGAAACCTACTCGCGAGAGCCCCGAGCGCAAAGACCTTCGGCGCTTGTGCGATTGCCACCTCTATCGTAACTGCTTTTTTGTTGTAAAACAACTGCCTGGGGTATTCAGCCAGACAGCTGACCTGCTCCTGAGGACGCTAGTCCTGCTCAAAACTAGGAGTGGAGGCTGTGCCTCTCGCATCTAGGCAGAAGCCACTGCACTTAAACCAGTAAGAAGTGTTCCCCATGATATAACAGAGAAGAGGAAGCCTTAGCTTGCTTTAAGTGTTTGTGTCCAATATGCAGAGAGAAAAAAACCCAACCACGGAGCACTACAAAGCAAGGAGCAAAGCATCAATATCGCTGTCGCTTTCAGCAAATCTGAGTGTCTTTCCACGTCTGAACTGTTCAACCGCCTCTGCAATGTGGTTTTTATTTTCCTGCCTCTGAACCCCATCTTCTTATAACTTGTTTTCTTGCTTTCGTACAGCGTTTCTCATCGTTCTCCACCACCACCAGTACTGGTTCTGCTGTGGTTTAGTATGCTATCTCTGTGGCTATTGTGAAATGTAATTGCAAGATATTTGCTCATGGAAGATAAGAGAGCTTCAGTCAGGAAGAGAACTGGAGGATCAGGCACTGAGCTGAAGGGCTGGCATAAGGGCAGCTGTTCCCTGAGAGGCAAAGCAAAAACACCGGAGCACAAGCATGGGTACAATACATTGGAACACAGGAAAGCAAGAAGAGAGTTTTGTGAAAGGGGCTCAGAGCAGCTGAGAGGGGAATAGCACAAGTGGGTGTACAAAGGCTTCCTGGATTTCTAGTTCATATTGTGAAACGCTGTTTGCACAAATGCCCCACTCACGTTCTGCAGCGTGCTGAAGCAACAGGCTTATTCCTGTGCACACGTGGAGAAGGGGGAGTGTAAATCACAACTCATACTTTTCAGATGAGAAAAGACTTCAGAGAAGAGCAGGTTCCCCAGCCTGAGCTGCCCCTTCCCCTTCTGTCCGACTCTTCCCGAGGGGTAGCAGCCATAAGGTCCTTTGAGAACATCCTCATCACTGGTCTCCAGCTCGGTTCCCCACCTCAGCACCTGCTTCTCAAAGCCAAATCCCCAACCTCAGGCTACAGACTGTTGGATAATTAAGTGTGGTGTCGAGGGATATGGTCTAGGGGTGAACTTTGTAGAGTGGGGTTAATGGTTGGACTCTACGATCCCGGGGGTCTTTTCCAACCTGAGTAATTCAATTATAATGGTCAGATGCCACAGTGGGGAGATGTAGCAGAGATACACAGCAGCCAGAACGTCTCTTGTAAGCACACAATGCTGAAAGTTTCCTTGCTATGGAGAACCAGGAATGCACATCATGTGCTGCCCACCCCTGTGTCACAGGAGTAGTGATCTGAGATATCTTTTATGTTCAAACCCATGGCACAAAAGCAAGGAAGGGACAGCAGGAGCCCAGTGAAAGCCCAGGACCTGTTCTGTCACTCCCAGTCCAGCTCGAGGGGAGGCACAGAGACTCATGAAAAGTGCTGGGGTGCCCTAAAGTCTTTGCAAAGACTGAGAATGACGACTGCTAAGGTGTCAGCAGCACTGTTGGCTACACTGAAACCCAACAAGATTTGGGGCTGCTCCTGCTGACACCAGATCTGGAGCCACCAGGGTCCGTAACTAGAAGCACAGATGCTCTCAAACCTATAACACAGGGACTGCTGTTTCCCCAAGCACACAGCAAAGTCAGTTTGATGAGGAGATGGAACCAGCCAGACTAGGTCCCATTTAACCTCCTGCTGGCACATCCATGTCCCCATGCACGCACAGGCAGAAGGGCAACAGTAAATAAAATAAAAAGGTTGTTTCCAGAAGACATCCCATTTTATCTAAGTAAAACAGGCTCAGAAGTAAGGAGATGCTTTATTTTATAAAATTCCCTATTTCTATTAAGGTATTTGGGGTTTCTTTCTGTCCAAAACCCTACAAACCAGAGCACCTTGCTCCAAGATTTTCAGTGTCTTCTAACCCTATTTGATAAATGTGCAGATTATTTCCCAGTACCGCATGACCTATGTGACCTGTCAAAGCTTTTAAAAGGAAGAAAACCTCTAAAAACCCCTGAAAATTTCAGTTCACGTGAGGAAAAATAGTTCTCCAAGCTCAGTCAAAGTCACTTGAGGGATTTCTGTGGGATCTTGCATTATGTGCTATAGCTATAATCTAAATGGCTTGTCCAGGGTTGCACAGAAAGCCAGAAACTGAGATGGGGCATGGATGGATTTAAGGGATTTTATTTTCCTAAGACCACTTCCTCCAACACAATGACTAGTTTCACATTCCTTGAACTTCCTTCTGTGTGACAGGGAAAAAAAGGATCCAGAGGCTTTCTTCCCAGACCATGCAGAGTCACATCTACATTGTTTACTTAACAGCTATAGAAAATACTGCAGCTTACTGTGGAATCCATCCTACAAGGCAAACTAAATGAGATTTCAGCATCCAGATAAAGGTTACACTCACATGATATCAGTTCCCATATAATTCAGTGGCTTTTGTCACAGAACCACATACATGCTCAGAGTTCAAATGCAAATTCTAGGAAACCAGCCCTCTTTGTGTTTCACTGCATTTCTGCTGCAATATGTGCTATTGCTGCAGATGAGCTGCAATAAGGTTGCATCATGTCACACACTCTTTAAGGGCAGTTGCACCACCTTCCTCAGTGTATGAGGGAAGCCACTGTAAAATGCTTCCTAAATGTATGTAAAAGAAGCAGCTTTTTATCTCTAAGTAAAGCAACACTGTACGGTAGGACACAAAATGATCGTTTCCATGCAGCCCATTCCAAAGAACCTCATTCCATCAACTCAAGGAATACAACAGGAGCTGAAGTCACAGAACCACAGAACATTAGTGATTGGAAGAGACCTCGAAAGATCATCCAGTCCAATCCCCCCTCCCACAGCAGGATCCAGTGCTCCATCACCCTCAATATGAAGAAGTTCCTTCTCATATTGATGTAGAACCTCCTTTGTTCCAGCTCACATCCATTGCCCCATGTCCTGTCACTGAGTGTCACTGAGCAGAACCTGGCTCCTTACACCCATCCTTTCCATATTTATAAACATTAATGAGGTCACGCCTCAGCCTCCTTTTTTCCAAGCTCAAGAGACCCAGCTCCCTCAGCCTTTCCTCATCACAGAGCTGTTTTACTCTCTTCATCATCTTTGTGGATCTGCGCCGGACTCTCTCAAGCAGTTCCGTGTCCTTCTTGAACCGTGGAGCCCAGACCAGGACACAATATTCCAGATGTAGTCTCACCAGGGCAGAGTAGAGGGGGAGGAGAACCTCTCCCCATCTACTAAGCATCTCGCTTCTGATCCACTCCAAGATGCCATTTGCCTTCTTGGCCACAAGGGTCCATTGCTGGCTCATGGTCATTTTTCTGACCACTAGGACACACAGGTCCCTTTCTCCTTCACTGCTCTCCAATAGGTCCCCAACACAGTCCCGTAAGTCTGTCTGGTGGCGTGCTAATGCTTCACCAGTGACTTCAGTGGTGATGGTCCCAGTTTACCAGAGAGTTGAGATGTACCTGTGTTACCTGAGATTTACTAATTTATCTGTGCTGAGAACACAGGTATTTGCCTGACCCTACAGAATCCAGACAGCCTGGGGAGCAGAAGAAGGGGAAGACTTACAATGCAGTAATACTTTCTCCTGCTGACTGAATGCTTTCTTTTCTCGCTATCCCAAGAGCAAACAAATAGTTGCTCCCCAGACTTGAAGTTTGTATATTCACATGGGCATATTTAAGATATGGTCCCATCTCGTGCTGTTCGCCAGATCCTTCCTTCAGGGGGTTACGGCACTGGGCACTGGGTCATCCTGCAGCCCAGCCTGGTTCTCCCAGCATTTGGTTTCACAGCTGGGAACACACAAGCAGCGGGGAACATTAAGAGTGGCAAAAAGCAACAGCTCTCAGAAGAAAATGGTGACCTATAACAGAAACATCTGAGCTACTGCTTATGCCACACGACCTGAGCTCTGTCCCATGCAGAGAGGCCAGAGCTTTATCAGATGCTTTCCAAACACATCAGCAGCTGAGAGAGCTAGGTGCTTCCTGAAACGTGCTGCTGTGAACATAAGAAAATCAAGACGTCCTTACATCTATAATAAATGTTCAGGCTTTCATACTAGAGAGAAAGCACACAGCATAATTCAGTTCAATTTTCTCTCGTTCCCTGGGGAAGGAGGGAATGCCCAGGCATCCTTTTGTCCTCTACGTAGGGTAGGTTTTGTCCTTTCACGCTCTCAAGATACTTCTCCAAGACCGTCTTCCAACCCTATCAAGTAAGAGCAATGCACAGCAACCAACTGTGGTAGGCATGACATTTCTGTCTGCAAATAAAAATAGGTGCTCTAACCTAAAATGGCTGGTGAGAGGTCCAAAAAGAGTAATCCTCCACTGAACATTACAGATAAGATCAAACAACTTCCTTAGGACAGACACTTCATGTGGCTGCAAGTCATTTAGTCCATGAGAATGTTGTGAATTACATTAAAACTTCAACATTGTGGGAATTACTTATCAGAAACGATGTCTGGTTGAACGGTTTCCTTATTCTGTGGAGTATCCCCAGGTCTTTCTACTCACCAGGGGAAAGTACAGGAGAGAAACAAGAACCCACTGGTGCATCACCTTCTGCTTCCGAATTAATGTCATACGTAGCCCCAAGCAGAGTCAATATGAGCATCTACTCTTGAGGTCGTGAGGGCAGGAATCGTGACAGTATGATTTGCTTGGGAAAGGAAAAACTGCAGTCCCCCAGCCAAGTGTCAATAAAAAATGGTTCTGAATACTGGGGAAAGTTTGAGTTCCAGCAACAAAAAAGGTTCTTCAGGTTCCACGGGTCACCAGTGTAGGAGCTCTCCTTTGAATTCCCAAGGGTTAAGGCTTGCAAGGCCCTTCTACCTAATAGAACCCAAAACCCTGACTCAGGTGGTTTAAATCCTTGCTCATCACAAGCACTAGATACACAATGGTTGGAGACTTTGAAGCTAAAATATTGATCACAAACCCCCCTGTCCATAGAAGAAAAACCTCGTGGTCTCTAGGACTACGGCAATCTCCTTGCATTCAGTCTATTTATTATTTCAGTAGCTCAAGAGATAGGTTCTCAGTAGCTAAGGCTTAGGTTCTGGGTGACAGAAATAGCAGAGCATAAGGCAGGAAGGAGCCACCAGAGATCTGAGGTCCGAGAGGTAAGTAAACAGCAGTGCAGCCAATGGAAGGGAGAGGCACGGAGAGACAGTCTGGAATTGAGAATTGCAACCATTTCTTATTTAAGAGGGTGGTTTATAAATAAAGTATCTCTCATATTTTTACACCGGACTTTCCTCCTCACACTTCATATTTATTTTTGCAAATAGGTTCTGATTTCACCTTCTGTATATGGATACAGGGCAGAGGATGGGCTTTCTGTGCTCCATTTCAGCAGTGTCCACCTAACACCAAAATTCATGGTCAACTAACTAGAAACCTTAATCATAGAATCATAGAATGGTTGGGGTTGGAAGAGACCTTAAAGGTCATCTAGCTCCAACCCCCCTGCAGAGGCAGAGGGATACCTGCACTAAATCAGGTTACTCAGGGCCTCAGACAACCTTCAACACTTCCAGGATGCCACTACTTCCTTGGGCAGCCTGTTCCAGCATCACAGCACCCTCAAAATTTGTTCCTCATGTCCAACCTCAATCTCCCCTCCTCAAGTCTGGAACCCTTTCCCCTTGTCCTCTTGCTATGCACCCATGTCAAAAGCCCTCCCCCAGCTCTCTCGTAGCCGCCTTCAATGAACAGGTCAAAATTATTTTAAGAGGCCAACCAGCTTCTTCCCAACTGCACATGCCATTTTTAATCAGGAAGCAAAATTCAGACAACAGAAATAGATAGCAGTGAGGCAAGAGGCTGGCTATGGTTTGTGAGCAGCATCCCATGGGATCGCAGCGAGAGGGGCACCAGCTGTGACATGCTAAATAGCCTTTCTGCATTCACATATCGCACTTCTCAGCTGAAGGATAGGATGTTCTCATCCTATTCTTAGCAAGCTGTCATAATTTTATAGGGGAGCAGCATTTATCACAGGTTTGCTTTGATTAATTGGCCTGGTAGAACCAGGTCTTTAATAGCAAAGACAGTATTTTCCAACAGAGTTGGAAAACCGAGACATGAATCCATATCCTGGAGACCAGGGTAAGCCCAGGACTGAGGCTCAAGTACTGAACAGCTATAAATAGCCCCGTTGCTCAGACTTCTCCTCATCACCCAGCAGCTACAGTGAAAGCACTCTATAGTGAAGGCACTCTACCTTCTCTTCAGAAAGTCCTTCTAGCGCTTTTGAACAACCCGATCCAGCAGAGATGCCCGAGGAAGCATCGAAAACAAAACTCACTTCAGAGAGGTTGTGGTCCCCTGTAGAAAGCAGGTATAGCCACACTGTTTGGCACCTATGGCAAACCTATGAGTCTTGGGCTTCTAATCGCTCTGAAGATCCCAAAATGCCCAGCCACTAAGTCGTAAAAGCAGAGATAATGTGATCACAAATATCTTTGGTTTCTCCAATGCCAATGATCATTCCTGTACTGACTGCGTCATTTCCAGTCAGTGAGTTTACAAGTGTAATGAGCTTTGCAGCTGGTTCTTCAGCCAGTTCTGTGAACACAACCCAGGGTGGGATGTGTGACGTCCTGGCCATGCTTCCTTCAAGCATGGTGCTGTAACCCATGGAAAACCAGTGCTGGAATATGAGCTCCAGAGCTGGACTGTCCTCCCAGGAGCATGCACGTTTAGGGATCAGCTTGCTGGCAGCCCGAGAGCTTCATTTCCAAACATAAAGAGAACAAAAAATGTTCTGCAGCACAGTATGTAGAAACGAGCATTTTCCTTCTGTACATCTCACACCCATTAACGCAGGGTAATTCAAATGATCCAGTGCCTCTAACAGCACGTAACTCAAAGATGGACCTTAATTCACTTTGTTCATCATAAACCCCTCAGCACACTAGCAGGCATTTAACTACTGTATGCCAATAAAAATGTTGTTTAAACTGTTAACTGCCTGTTTAAAGCTGCAATTAATCCCCAAGATCAACACCTTCAGAATTACTGCCATGGGGCAGAGATAAACATTAACCCTGGCTACTAGGGAAAGTCTTGGGCTCATGACCTGGAAAAGGATCACTCTTGCTAGTTTAGGGCTTTATCCCCTTCTCTGCCATTGGGATGTTGTATAATTCTTAGCAAAACAAATGTCCAGAGCACTGCTCTGTTTTTAGATCCCTGATGTCACCGTCTAACACAAGATGCAGAAATAAAGTTATTTTCTAATTGCAAGTTTCTCCTCATGTTTCCTTTGCATTTATCAGCTGTGAGTGACCAGGTAGGTCCCAGAGCCAGAAACCAGCTGGTTTGTGGTACTGAGTTAATTTGAGCTCTAAGTGCTGCAACGTGAAAGCAAGAGAAAGAGAGAAAACCCCGAAAGCAAGAGGCTAGATAGGTCCGTATCCAAGTGTTGCTGTTAGTGGAGCGTTTTACATCTCTGCTCTAGACGGTACAAAATTCACACGTTTTCATAACGTCCTGTGTTCAGTCAGTGGCTATAGTCATTTATGAAACTGTTACTGTAATTTACAAAAACTACCTCTGGCCAATGATTTTTTTTAATATCAAAGAATGTTATTTTACAACAAGTGTAAAACATGCCCAGCTTTAACTATTCTTGTCCTAGGTACAGCTTTGAAGGTGTAATCCAGATCCAAGCAAGCCAAGCTCCAGGGAGTTTTGCTGTATGATGTAGTATCGTTCCTTAGATTCTGAAGGACATGAAAGTACCCTGTACTCAGTTTTTTCATGGTCCTTAGGTGCATGCATGCCCCTGTATGAAGTGCCATGAACTCAGCTTCCCTTTGTGACACTCCCAGGGTATCCTTTTACCTTATCACTTACCCTTAACTCCACCAGAATGTGGTCCTAGAGGTCTATCTCTGCTAAAAGTGCAGAACCTCAGAAGAGAGGAGGAACTGAAGCAGAATCTAAGACTTCAGTTTGGTTGGTAGGACCATACCAGTGAGGACACTCAGTATCATCAATCTTCAGCAATAAAGGAACCATTCCTTAACCTTCTGGACTTGTCTTTAGCATTAGACGAGGACAGCCATGTATTACTGATGACAGGGAGCAGAAGACCCTAACTTCTGAACAAGCAGCTAAGCTAAAGAGATTTAACTTTGAGACAAGTGCATCCCATCAGGAAAGGCAGGAAAAACCAGTTAGGTCTATTTCCTCGTAGACCTCATCTCTTTCAAAAAGAGTCTAACCTGGTTTTGGTTATTACACGATTGACCCATTCAGCTGGCAACATCACAAAAAGACTCAGGCAGCATCAATGTTGCATCAGAGATTACACAGAACAAAAATAGTTGAACCCCGCAGGCAGATAGATCAGTTCAGCTGCACAGTGCCTTCTCCTTTACTGACGTGTAAAACTCTCAGTTCAGACCACAATCTACACAACTCACAGAAAGACAACCACGTGGCATCCGGAGGGCTAGCGATCTGCTCGTAGTCAGTTTTCAGCCAAACCATAGCGATGCAAGGCACCTGAGCAGGAAGTTGGAAGCTAAATTTGCTAAGTGCAGTAGAACGCCTTGGCAAAGCTGGCTGCTGATCTTCCCCTACATACTGACAACATTTCATGTCAAGTTCAAGGTCTTGGTCCGTTCTCCTAATGTGCTGCATGAACTTTGGCAGAGATAATCTAACAGATCTTCTGAATTTTGTGGCTGAGAAATGTCTTCCAGTACAAGGGAACTCAACGTCTTTTGAGAGAAAGATGCCAGTTGTAGACTTGTTTTTAGGTTCAAATACTCTGGATGGAAAACACCTCCCCAAGTTTATCATTCCAGATGGAAGGCTCATTTCTTTGCAAATTATTTAAGCAAGGTGAATGCAGGCTTGTGCTTTTTTGTGTTGGACTTTTAAATCCACCCTGTAGAAATGCTGCCTACACTTGGCAAAGCCAAGAGATAAACATGATAATTCCCCAATCTAGACAACCCTTGTGATGACCATCCTGATAGAAAGCAGAAAGGATCAAATACGAGAGGGGGGATATAACCAGACTATAGTTTTGCAAAACAATCAGTTATAGTCAACTGATGTTTCCAGATACATAATCTACATCTCAAACCGATCACAGCACTTCAGAAATACTCCCTTGGATAAGCTGAACAAAAAAACCAGAGGTGAAACTGGAGGTCAGGAAGCCAATAGTAAGTTGGAGTGAGATCCATGTGTAAATCTCCCGCTGGTGGGGGATTTATAAGCAGGGAAGAGAATAGCTGGGAATATACTGCCTGTGTGCCATCAGGACAGGTACGTGCAGACTAATGTCATAGCTAAGCAATTCTAATTAATGTTAGATCAACTCCCTTTCAAAAAGAGAAGAAGGGAACCAGAAGTGAGACTAGGATGTTTGTGGGTATCTGGGCCAAGAAACAGAAGTCTAACGCTGGTCTAAATAATAAATGCAGAAAATTTAAGCTAAATTGCTTGTGATAGGAAAATAATTGTCTAAACCTATACAAAAATCCCAGAGGAAAATTTCTCACTGTGAGACTAATCAGACTCTGGAATGGTCTTCCCAGGGAAGTGGTGGATTCTGCAACTATAGAGAGTTTCACGATTTTTCTTAAATTTTCCTACATTGTATAGGTTGGACTCAATGATCCTCAGGGCTCCTTTCAACCCGGTCTGCTGTGATACTGAAAAAAACCAATGTAATAACAGAGTTCACAGCTTAGTCCATCAATTTCGTGCCACTGCTCTGCATTTGTGCACTGGTCTGATTTAAGGAGAATGATTTTGCTGTAGTAACAAAAGGATAAAGATCACCCAGGACTGCTTGTATCTTCTACACAGATTCTGCTACTAATTTGGAACAGTTGTCAGGTATTTTGCAGTAAAAGCTCAGGGTGGATAACGGCACTTAAGCAGATGATGCAGAACAAGTCACTCACGCAACACCTTTCACGCTCACCTAAGATGTAACAGATGCATTGAAGACACGTTTATATCGTGGTCCTGAAGGAATAGCTCAAGAAGAAGTAACTAAAAAATGAACCACCGCGGCTCCAGTCACCTGTCCATCAGCGCTGCCAGACGAGCCCTGGCCAGGTCCCCGAGCGGGCGGTGTGTGACCCCCCCCTGCTGGACCCTCTGCCGCAGCGCTCCAGCCCCCGCCAGAGCCAGTCCCCTCCTTCCCGAGGTCTCCTCGGGGGAAAGACACAGGAATAAAACCTATCCCTGCCTTCGCCTGCCACAACACACCCGGAAAGCGGAACGCTTACAGCACTGGGGTGAACCCCACCACCACCCTGTCCACATTTTAAAGCAGAAGTAATTAACTACAATTAAATTTGAGCTGTTGAAAATAATTGTTAGACATCACTTGAGCTGTTCCATAGAATCCACAGTTTTTGTAGTCTGGGTAACCTCTTCCTCTGCAGAACTGCTTTTAGGGTTTGGCTGCTAGAGGGAGAGAACACGGGGTTCAGGGCAGCCTGGGCACGGGGCAGAGATGCAGCTGTGTGATTGCTCCTCCCTTCAGTAAATGCAGACAAGTGTGTCCTGGGTTCTGCGAGGCCAATTTCTGAATCGTTCTACCATTTAGGCTGAAAAAGACCTTTAAGATGACTGACTGCAACCATTAACCCAAATCTGCCGAGTCCACTGCTAAACCTTTCATTTAAGCACCATATGTTCAGGTTATCACTGGTAGACCACTAATAAAAACAGGTGATTTTAATGTCCTATGGAGTATTAATAAATGAATCATCTTCTTTTTCTGCATATTTCCTTTTAAAATGTTTTAAAAAGGTAGAGATTTATGTCTTGGTTATCACTGGAACCTACTCGTTTACTTTCAGTGTGCTCTTGGTGATCCTGGGGGGATGGACTAGAAAATCTCTGCAGGTTCCTTCCAACTCTGATGATTCTATGATTCTGAGAGTTCAGCTCATCAGTATCTCAGCTAAGAAACACCATTGATTGAGCTTTTAGCTATGAAATTCTGCAACAGGAAAGGGTCCAGCCTGAACACCAGTTGTTTTCACAACTACTACATGTTCCATTACCAGGAGTATTTCAGCGAGTGTGGTCTCCAGAACATTCAATGCAGAAAACTGTCTAAAAGATGGACACAGTCATTGTAGCAGGATGTGTTTTCACCATTAGAGTCTGACTGCACAGGCATCATCTTCATAAATGAAGATAAAATTAAGTCTTTCTCTTAGTCTAAGCCAGATCATATTTTTGGCATCAGCAAAGGCTTTTATAGTTTAAATGCCCCGTATAAATGATAGACCAGCCTCACAGTAGGGGGGAAATCTTGAACTCATTAATGTTAATGAAACTTTTGCCACAGAACCAGGTTTTTTTACCTAAAACTATTTCTGCTACTTTTCTAGCCACTCCCTGGCTGTGCAGCACTACAGAAGAGCTTTGGTGAAAGGATGTCTGGGCTTGGACCCAAGCCTCAGTCCCTTATCAGACCAACTCAACTTCTTGTTTCAGTCAGCTGTAAACAATTGATACTATCACTGCAAAGTGCAAGAACTCTGTAATAAATAATACTAGCTGTCCTTGGAGAGAGGTCGTTCCCCCCTTTACACATGAGGCTGACCTGTGTGTAACGCTAAGCTACGCGTAGCAGCGCTAACGTTGCGGTGCGCTCGAAGCTCAGAGCCCACATCCACGCAGCGTGTGACAAACACCCACGCGGTCATCTCCCTTCCAACAGAAAGGAGGATCTCAAGCTCTGGCCCTGAGTTGCCACATGCCTACATGGGTCACGAGGAAAACGATAAGAGGACAGGATGTTTGAGAACAAGAACAAATAAACGGACTGGTTCCTTCATAGCGGCTTGAAGTGACTGAAGGACAACGGAGAACTTTTAACACCCCAAACGTTTTAGAAAGGCAGCGTTCATGCATAGTTTTGCAGGGTTCTGTCCTGGCCACTTGCATCAAGGTGCAAAACTGCCTTCATTGCAGCGATTCAGGTTTTGTATCAGGTGGAAAACACGATGAAAATAGGCACTGAGAGCAGAAGAGGGAACCGGGAGAGCTGCATTCAGGTATTTATGACTTGGAAACAAACAGAAATGCTTGAATAAACAAGGGTGCTGGTGCCAGTGCAGATTTGCACTGAAAAACCCCTTCACAAACACAAGCAGAACTAATAAGGAAGTGTGTGAGTGAAGGGTATGATAATGAATCCATCTCTGCCAATCTGTTTATTATGCAAAGCATTCCAAGTACCAAAATAGCTGTTTCTTATTAGTGTGGGGAACCAGGACCTATGACCCAGGCAAGGTCCACTTATCATTTCCTCCACTGAACTAATGGCATCACTGAAGATACCTTCGGCCATATTTTTTCAATCAAAGATTAAGCCAGCCAGCCTGTCTCTCAGCAGCAGAGGCTTTAGTTCCTGTAAAAACGCTCAGATTCTGCTTATTTTTGTGCCATTTTCAATTTTAACTGCACCCAGGGCTGCTAAAGAGCGATTGTTGAAGCTTTCCCATCCACTTTATTTCTGACAACGTTTGTGAAGTTCTCTAATCGCTTTCTCCACACTCATTCACCTGTCAGGACCTCAGTAAACTGTGGAGGGTTTTCCATTTCCCAGTAAGGAGGAGAAGTGCCGCCTTTGCCGCAAAGACAGACCTAAGTGATTTCAAAGCTCTTGCTGTTCAGAAGAGCAAGTAGACAACCATTTGCTGGTGTGAAGGACTAGTAAAGAAGTGGACACACTGTGAGCTCTTCTGACACTTGGTTCTGTGCATTTATTCACTCCAGTCACCTCACACAGAGTGTGAAGAGCAGAAAAAGGAGATATAGTTGTGATTTAAATGTGTTTTCTTGCCGCCCATCACGGTGAGAAATAAATCCATTTAAGAAGTTCAAGGAACAACGGAAGTTGTTAACAAAACACGGGTAAGAAATAGAGGATAAAGGAAAAGCAGATCAGGAATTATGTGTAAAATGGAGGGGATTTTTTAATTCCACATGTTTTTTATTTGGTTTCTTGAATCCTCAACATCGTCATGTTTGTGTTGTGTTGAAGAGCTCTATCAGACATGACAACGCAAGACCAGATTCACTCAGTGTGTGCAGGACAGAGCTGTTCATGGAGAGAAATTACAGATAGCTTTTAGAAATGCCTCTCCTTGCTAACTCTCAGCCCTGCAAGGAACCAATATATCAATTTACTCTTTGCATTTCACATTAAATCTCCCAAAGCATACACGATGGCCAGGCTGCATCAAACACTGACAACGTGTTTAACATCATTTTAAAGAGTTGATTCTTTAAATGAAAAATATTTATAGGGAAACAAATTATGAGTATTTAACCTTTTCATAAGTTTGTTTTGAAAACAAGAAGGAGATGTGAAGCATCTGAAGATTTAAACTGCACATTTCTAGTTTTCACAAGTTTCTCTAAGTTCTAGTCTTTACCTGCAGCTTTTTCGTAGAAGAGCATATACAGAAAAACTTCTTTGGAAGTAAATATTAAAGAATAGCCTCAAGAGTGTAAGTGACCCAAACAACTTTCAGTGATAATTTAAATCATGTTTAACACAGGAGCATTATGTAAAATAAATGATTTAATTTCTTACAAAAGAGCTTCGACTCTCTGCATGTGGCTGTAGCTGCTTTGTGCTTTGCTTTCTCTGTTTGGAAGGTAGAAGGGAACACCTGGATCAACAGAGAAATTTCTTCCTTTGGAGGGAAGGGAAACAAGTATTTGTATTTCTTAAAGCACCCAAACACCAACATTGTCTTCTCTAATTACGTATTTCAAACACATTTGGTCTGAGAAGCTGCTGCTGCATGATCTAATTAAATACATATTTATGATGTGCAGGTGAGTTTGTGGCTTGTGCCTATATGCATGCAAATAGGGTAAGATATACAGCAGTGTTTTGTATAGATACTTACATGTCTACTATAGGTTTAGATATATCAAAACCTGCCTTCTTTTCGTCTCAAAAAGACATAGCTCAGAGCCCTGAGAAGGACTTGGGGGTGGTCATGGACCAGAAGTTGAGTAGGAGCCGTCAGTGCGCGTTTGCAGCCCAGAAACCCAACCGTGTCCTGGGCTGCATCAAAAGAAGCAGTGACCGGCAGTTGAGGAAGGTGATTCTCTCCCTTTATTCTGCACTGGTGAGACCCTACCTGAAGTTCTGGGTCCAGTTCTGGAGCCCCCAATATCAGAAGGACATAGAGCTATTGGAAGATGTTCAGAGGAGCATCTCCCCCATGAGGACAGGCTGGGCAAGTTAGGGTTGTTCATCCTGGAGAAGAGGAGGATCCCAGGTGACCTTCTAGTAGTTTTCCAATCTCTGAAGGGGGCTACAAGAAAGTAGGGGGAGGGCTTTATACACGAGTGTGTAGCGAGAGGACAAGGGGAAAGAGTTCCAGACTTGAAGAGGGAAGATTGAGTTTGGCCATGAGGAACAAACTCTTTCCTGTGAGGGTGCTGAGATGCTGGAACAGGTTGCCCAAGGAAGTTGTGGCTGCCCCATCCCTGGCAGTGTTG
>JAOXOE010000343.1:40608691-40666248 GCA_028565055.1 Phoeniculus purpureus
GGTCATAGAATCATAGAATCAGTAGGGATTGGAAGGGACCTCGAAAGATGGTCTAGTCCAATCCCCCTGCCACAGCACGATCACCTAGGCTTTTGCTTTTGGTGGTTAAATACCACTTTAGTTTAATAAAGTTTTTTCAGCCTGAACATCACAGCTTTTTAATCTTCCCAGAACCTTCTTCAAACCTTTTTTCAAGCACCACCAGTAGTACGAACACTTTGTCTAATGAATGGCTACTGAATTTTGCAGGTGTCTCAGTGGAATGAAAGGCAGAATTTAAAACGTTCAGAGCGTTTCCCACTCTGACTTCTGGAACTGGAATTAAACTGTGAGACACCCCTTTTAGACAACATTCACTGTCCTAATGAATCCTCCATTTTCATCACATTCAGTGGTCAGCATTTTATCTGCCTCTAATGAACATACTGCATGAAGGCACTTTAGACCATGCCTGCTACTGCTGATGTGATAGCGACCGTGATTAGCCTTCACATCCAGTGCTTACTCCATCCTTTGTACTTAGAGCCACATAATTTATGTTTCTTGTCTTGTAAAGCAATTTCTTAGATTTTGGATAACGCTTAGTGGGTTTTTTTCAGAAGTAACACTTCATAATGGAATCTTGAGGGAAGAATTCATGCCAGATAAATTCTGGCAAAGTTCTCTTTTGATACGACTGACCTCCCTTTGATTGCAAAGTTATACCTAAGGGGACAATAACCAAAAAGGAGAGAGTCGTACAGCTGATGTTTTATTGTAGCCAGAGTATAATCTCGTAGAAACTTAAGACAAAGTTAAACAGAGAAAGTCTAATCCTCATTTTTCAAAGCTGGAACACAGATGCAGCTGGGTTGTGTTTATGGTATTGGGATGAAGACATGGCGAGCTGTGCTAGTTAGCTTTTCATCTTAAAGGAACAGCAATAGAAGTGTAAATGGCCTTTCTGGGGAGAGCATCTTCAGCAGTGCCCTATAAAATCTATGTTAAAAATAGAATGAAGAAGTACAAAATTTTATAAACATTTTGTGAGGACCTGCTCAAACCTCTCATTAGAGATTTCTTCTAAATGAATTAATTCATACTCCTTCCAGAATGTCTTTTAAAGAGCATCTTTTTTCTCTGTATTGTAATTTCTTTCCATTCTCCTCCTCAGTCCTCTAAAAGCTCTTCATTCCACTCAGGGCCTCAGATAAGGAACGAGTGGACAGGGTGCTTAGGGATCTGGTCTAGCAGTAGATACTAGGATAAAGGTTGGACTCGATGACCCTGGAGGTCCTTTCCAGCCATGATGATTCTGTGATTAGCACAGAACCTCCTACTATGTGTCTCAGCACCAAAATCCACAAAATCCATTTCTGTCCTTTAAATGAATGCAAATACTTTTTTCAGACCCCTTGTACATTGAGGAAAACAGGAGCTGAAGCAGTGGTTTTCTTGGTAGCTCTGAGGAGGTGGTGGATACAAAGCAGGTTCTGCAAGAGATTCTTGTGGTACTGCCTTGGCAGAAAACACCAAAGCAGCTTCAGAGCTACGAGACGCACTGCACTAAGACCCACGGTAGCTAGATGTTGTCTTATTCCCTGGTGTTCTCAGGATTTTCCTTCTGAGAAAAGGAAAGGGGGAAAAAGACATTTAATGAGAGGTTCTTCATTGCTTTTCACGTAGTAAAAGAATAGGTGCCTAAGCCCTACAGATTTCAGGGTAGACCCTTCACACACACCTCCACTCTCTCTCCAGAGAGGGAATGCCTCCAGATGACATGAGATGAATACAATCCATTTGATAAGGTACAAAGTGTGTTTGAGTGGCACGTTTATGTGGGTTGATGGGATAAATGGATCCTGTGAAAAGGCAGTATGTATTTCTAGCCCTCTGCATTTGTCCATAAGATGTAGTGCGTTTGGCAACAAAGCCAATAAAAGTAGTTTCTGCTGCAAAAATATTGTCCAAAAGACACAGCAATTTATTTTGTGAAAGATTTCAATGTTTCTGACATGCTGTACCTCGATGTTACCTAGACTCTGCTTGACTTTGTAGTGGTAACCTCTCAGCTAGAAGACAAGGTGTAGATCTGGCTGACAGCTCAAGCTATGTCTGGTGTCACAAAGCCCAAAAAAGTGAATGTAAGAGGAAAGATGTAGAGCTGTTGGGTCCAGATTTCAAAAGACAGATCGCTGACAATCTCAAATTGATAAAAAGGCTGCTGAAACCCACCAGCTTTTCAAAGGCATGCAACGGAATGATCTGTTAATTCCAGTGCTGGAGGATAGAACAAGAGGAACCCTAGAATCAGTTTAGTCAGCAAGCAAAGCTTTCTTAGTAACAGTTCATGTCATGAGAAGGAAGTTCTGTCACTAGAAATCTTGAGGATGAACAGAAATGCAGAAGTACATAGGTAGGGTCTGCCTCGTAAAGGGACTAAATGACCCCTGGAAATAATTTCTATTTTCTTTCATTTGTTAGAGTATTTGATTGACCAGACTATCACTTAACAATTGGTACCTGACACTCTGCAGATTAGATCAGAATTTAGCTGCCAGGATGTAAGATAAAAGGGTATTAGCTTTTCACATCCACTGGGTAGTGCAGCCCCTTTTTAAGGTCCTTTTTATGAGATAAAAGTAACGTGAAACTTGCAGGCTGGTGACTGTGTTCTGACTTTCTGAGGATATCAATAGAATAATTAAGTTAGTCAGTTCTTGGTGTTTTAATACTTTATTACTATTACCAGATCTTAACCCTGATAAACATAGCAGTATAGGAATGATTTTGTTAGAATTATGTCTAACGAAATATTTCTAATACTTCTAGAATGCCTCAAACAATACTCCAACCACTTCTTTTCTGCAGGGTGGCTCTCTTTTTTATAAAAATATTATGTAACAACACTTCATGACTATGTCTTCCAGGTAAGTTATTTATGAACGAGACAATCTGCCTAAAATATAAAATCTGATGCTTTCCTATTCGACGAGATGCATATCCAGGGGTGCAAATAGGAGGTTGCTGCTTTCAAAGCTTTTGTTTCAAACAAAGTATAAGAGAAAATGTGGCTGTTTCTGACTGGATGACATATGGTGGACTGCTCTATTCAGCCAAAACCTCCCTTCCAAGCTATGGCAATAAACCTCCAAGCCACTCGTGCCAGAGTTTCATAAAATTGACCACTCGGAGAGAGAAAAAGACCAGGCAGTGAGTGCACCGTTGTTCGGGATTGTCACTGAGGAGTGTCTCATATAAGGCATGAGAAATCTATTGAGCATTGCTAAATACATGGGAACTGTCTCTGATTCAGGAAGCCCCTGAGATGCAACAGATACTGGGAAAATACTCAGGGGGAGTTGAAGTTATTTGCATTGTTCTTATGCCCGTACTGAGGCACGTTCTGCTGACTGTTGTCAGAGACAGGAGACTGCAGCTGGATGGACCTCTGCTTCCAGTAAAACTGGGAAAAAAGTTATTTCAATAATTCTAGCAAGAACTCTAGAAAGTCTCTCTGTCACTGTCAAACTGTTTGAGGGATCAGCATTTTAGCACCATTCTCATTTATCACCTGAAGCAAAGTAAAGGTCGGAACATCTCAGGCTGCGGCCAGTACAAGACAGAACAAATTACCTTCAGACTCATTCACTGTGGCCCATGTTAGAATAATTCACTTGCCAGAGACTGAAAACTATTGCACAAGCGATTTGTGGTGCTCAGCTGACAGGTAGTATCCTGGCAGGATGCTCTAACTTGGTCTTGGGCTCACAATCAGATCTAGAGATGTTGTCGTCTTCCATTGAGATTCTACCCTTGGAAATCTAATCTAACAGTCTGTAACATTTTAAGTTCTGTTTCTTGCACAAAGTTAAGATATGGGGATATAACCTTTTGTTCAGTTTACTAGCCTGAGATATTGTACCGGTTCTTAAAACATATTTTAGTGATGTACACGTTTTTTATTATTTTGACAAATTTTAATGTTAAAGGAATAAATTATTTTACTGAATAGGTTTTGTTCCCCATTAAAGTAAACCAAGCATCCTTAATTTAAATTTCCAAAGGCACAACAAAGTCCACAAAGGCTAGGAGTCCAGCTTTGAAAGCCATTCTTTAAATTCATCATTCAGATGGCTGAGCAGCACAGCTCTTGAAAGGACAAGAAACACAAACACACTCTCAAGACTCCATAGGTGCTACCGTATTGTTCTCCCAGTATTTAACTTCTTATTCTTGGGAGAAGGGAGGGGAGAAAGGAGTAGAGAGAATAATAGTTTTGATATAGACCAAATAAAACTGACAACTCAGATCACAGAGAGAAATGTGTGTTTTCCTTACATTTCTGTTTCCAAACTTGGCTATAACCATATCAGAGTCTTGAGCTTCAGCTTATCTCAGCCTTTATTCCTGACATAAATATATTCAGTTCACCTCATAGAGATAACAGGCTCACCCAAACTGTCAAGATAGCCAGAAACCTGCCTGTAGATTTAATATAAATCATCATTAAAGAGCTCTCTGTGATGTAGCCAAAACTAACAGAAACTTATCACTGCTACTTTTCTTAATTAGTCTTTGTCTGCAGCACAAAACTGAAATCTACCCTCAAAACAAATGTTTTGGTATTTAATTAAATTTCTGGTATTTCTCAAGGAAGAAGAAAGTCATTTCAAGGAGCAAAGCCTAGCAAAACGTTTGAGGAGAACTCAAGCATGATTAAAGTCTTTCTCTTCTTCAAGAACTACAAATTGCTGAGTGCTGTAGAGCCAAAAGACCAGTACTCAGAGTCTAGTCCAACAGACTAGACTAATCTATCTCCAAAGGCTAACTGCAGCTCCTTTTATTCTGTAGTGATTTGTTCTATTTGTGGTTTTCTCAGCCTTTGGTAATTCTCCCCCTTCCTCCTCCTTTTCACTCCCTACCAGTATATTCCAATATGTGGTTTTTCTGTTGATTTACAGGACTGCTGCTGCCGAATATATGTGAACCTTGTGGAATGGTTGTTCAACACCAGGCTGACCTTAGCAGGGCATTGACCTGCCATAGAAGTCAGGGCAGGAAAATAAACAAACCTCTCAGCTCCCAGAATTAGCTGTCTGGGAGCAGAGGTATTTCCCAGCAGCTCAGATACATGAATGAGTCTGCACTTCAGCACAGACACAACCGACATGGAGCTTCTCACTAGACTCCGGGCTGCCCTGGAAGTAAGACACTTAAATTTAGCACGGTCTCCAAAGGGAAAGGCCAAGAAAACAAACTATTGAAATAAACTACTAAAATAAACTTTCGACTTCTTATCCATCGTCCATGTCCAGAACTACCTGATTAGGCTCTGTTTTGTTAGAAGTGGAAAGGTAGCGTCTGGTCACCGGTCTGCTGGAAGAGGTTCCCTGTGCTGACTTTTAATCACATATCACTAGAGGAAGTTAGGAAAGTCTGTAAAATTGGCTCCTTAAAGGCTTTCCCAGCTGAGCAATTTCCAATCAGCAAAGGAGAATGAGGAGCTGTGTTGTGCATTTTATATAAACTCCCAGTGATGGGAACCCATCTCGTGTTCGCAGATGTGATAGCTTTAGAGGCTCGTATATGCCTGAATGTGGCCTGAGCTGGATTCAGTCAGAGTGCCAGTAACCACAAATAATATCAGTTAAACAGTCTGGTCCAAAGTACTGAATGATTTATATACTGGAGGATTTTTTTCCAGGAAAGTTAGAAATCACTGAGGGAGAGTCTCTGAAGAAGATCGGATGTGAAGATAAGGGCCTTTCTTGGTTGTGCAGTCAATGAACCAAAGAATCCCAGTTTAAAGCTTTAAGCTTTAATGTGGTGTCTCCAGAAACAATCAAGATTGCCTTTATAAGGACTAGGAATAAACCTGATTTGATAGTGAAATTTCTCAGTCCTGTGCAGAGCTTCAGGTGTTTGTACGGGGAGATAATCTCAGATATCAGGATTGGACGTGGCACTTGGTGCCATGGTCTAGCCTTGAGCTCTGTGGTAATGGGTTGGACTTGATGATCTATGAGGTCTCTTCCAACCTTGGTGATACTGTGATACTGTGTGATATTCCTCCTGTGCATTGGGAGAAGAATTATACTGATGTAATTCCTCAAATACAATATATAGACACTATACATACAGTCACCTACACTACACTTGCGTTCCTGGGTTAGAAAGAGAGGGCTGGGCTGGACTAGTCTTGGTTGCTGGCAGTCAGACTGATTTGGTGCTTTAACTGTCCAGTGTAACTTCTCTGTGATTCCCCCTTAGCTTGAATCTTCTTTCTTCTGCAGTTCAGTTCAGCTCAGCTCACTAAGGAGAATGTTTTAAACCTTCCAGAACAGCTAAGTGCCACAATTTGAACCAAGGGTTGCAAATCTAGCAGTACACAGCTGGGTGAAGGAATTAGCCATCACATTTACTATGCCCGTATGTTTATGTGTAGTTATGCTCATATGAGAGATAAAGCTGCAAGTCCAGACTCTGGTTGCTTTTAAACTTTAATTCTAGTTTCTATTTGGGTGGTTTGGGTTGGGTTTGGTTTTTTTTCCATTTTTCTGGCTGATTCTCCCCATTCTCACAACTTCATTTCCCCTTCTTTGTCTCTCTTTCTCTGCTGTTCTTGCCCCAACAATAACACTAACTTGTGCTTCCCCCCATGATATTGCTGCAACAGCCTTGGTGCATAAGTATACTGACTCCATCTGTGAATAACCCCTGCCCTGCTGAAAGGAGCCTTGTTCTATTGGCAGTACTATGGTATCTATACAGAAACGAGTAGGTGTAATGGTAATAAAAGGTATTTTTACACAGCACTTACACAACCATGAATCCGTGGTTGCTTTAGGAAAACAGAGTCGATTCCTTAAGATGTGTCATGTATTTTTAGAGTTGTACTCACCTCCAGTTAACATGAGAGCACATTTACACATGCAGTTGTCGTTGTCAGCATCTTTTGTACTGAATTCTGCACCGTGTAAGATCAAGCTACTCTGTTTTCCAGCTGTTCCACTGTGACCCTTTAAATAAAGCCTGAAACAGAAAAAGAAAACAATCAGTGTCACCAAAAACAAAAGTGAAAGATCTAGATCTCTGTCCACATTGGGTTGGTCTTGTAGGAAGGGCACTCAGACAGTTCGAAAGTGTGTTTTGCCTCACAGAATGCTAGGGATTGGAAGGGATCATCCAGTCCAGTCTCCCTGCCACAGCAGGATCACCTAGATCAAGTCACACAGGAACACATCCAGGCGGGTTTTAAATGTCTCCAGAGAAGGAGACTCCATAACTCCCCTGGGCAGCCCTTTCCAGCATTCTGTCACCATCCCCATGAAGATGTGGAACCTCTTGTGTTTCAACTGACACCCATTGGCCCTTGTCCTATCCTTGGATGCCACTGAGCAGAGCCTGGCTCCATCCTCCTGACACCTGCCCTTTCCATATTTATCAACATGAAGTAGGTCACCCCTCAGTCTTTGTTTCTCCAAGCTCAAGATACCCAGCTCCCTCAGCCTTTCCTCATCAGGGAGATGTTCTGTTCCCTTACACATCCTTGTGGCTCAATGTCTTTGTTGTTTCAGGTGTAAAATGGGGCATTCAGGGCTGTAGCACATTGTCCCAGAACAGAACTGAGCTCAAGGAACCTACACTGGAAAAATGAAACAAAGCAGAGGGAATCAGGGACAGAAAAGATGATGATGAGATGTGCCTAGAGATCTGTAATACACTGAGAGAATAACTGAGTACTTGATCAGCTGGTCTCTTTACTGTGGCACAGAAACAGTACACCCAGTAACAGCAGCCACACTACTAATCCGTGGGCTTGAGAGAGGATTTCAGCAGCTTCAGAATTTGTAAGTCCACCAGTTAGAGCACATGCCAGGAGCCCAGCTCTGCCAAAGCTGTCTCTGAGTGATGAATGAAGAATAACTGAGTTCAAGCCACAAAAGTCTTCATAACTTGCAATGTTAATATCCTTTTCTTGTAAGGAGCCTTGTCAATTAGTTGAAACCATGAATTCGGAACTGGAGCACAGCTTCAGCAGGTGGAAAGCATTTGTGGTGCTCAGTGCTGTAATGCCCAAAGCCAAGCGTGCCACTTGCAGTGATGCTGAATGGAGTACCACTGTCCCAGCAAGGGAACACTGAGGACTGGGGCATCTCTGTCCTGAGAATGGTAGCAACATGCACTAGAAAATCTAAGGAGGAAGGGGTAAGAGAGAAAAGGAGAGGAGAGGTTTGTACACAATGATTTCCCATACCTATGCAAGCAGAAATGGATCTCCATGTCTGCTGGAGAGATGCAAAGCCACTAGGCTTACATCCCAGGAGCAAGCCCTAGCCATGAGAGCCATAGACAGTGGAAGAAGCATCCTTCATCTGTCTTGCTGAAGCTCTACAGCCAGGAATACATGAGCTACAGTGATAACCAAGAATACTGTACCCATTGGGAAAGACTTCTCCACAGAAAATAAAATCAGTTCTATTTCTTCCAGGGTTATTGAAGAGTGGCAAAGTATATCACTTAAACAGGAGAACACTGAACAAGAGAACAGTTGATGAGTCATTAAGTGTTGTTGTTGCTGCTGCCTTTTAGATTACTGTATTTGTTCCAATGACTTTGGATGACTAAGAAGGGGAATGCCTTTACCAGACCGTCATCACCTCAATTGTTTAGATGGAAGGCAGATATTTCCCTGCAAAGTGGACACAGTGTTAACCGCAGGAGTGGAGCATCCCTAACCCACTCTAGCCTACAGAGTAGTAGTTGAGCCGTTGGTGGTTTTTTGAGATGTTAGAGTCTCTCCACCAGACTAAGATTTAAATAAAAGTCAGTTCTCTGTTGTTGAGTTGTTGAGCAACTCAACAAGAGTTCTCCCACAGAACTTTGGGTTTGTATCTTGGGGCTCCAAAGAGTGTGATGAGATTCACATTTTCAAACGATTTAAACCTCACCTAATTGTCAGCAAAATATAGCTCTTCTCCGTCTTTAACAATGGACAAAATAGATGCCAAGCAATCACATGTAAATATAAATATCTTTTTTTAAAGAAATGAGAACTGTCAGGGTTATCCTTCCAAAATCGTTACCCTGCTTACCTTCACATGGTTTTAATGTCACCTAGTCTGAGCCTTTGGATTTAATCCCTACAGCAAATATTGTATATGGATAATACACACACATAACGGATAAAAACTCTTGGCTTATATATAAACACCATAGATAGTCGAATCACAGAACTACAGAACAGGTTGGAAAGGACCTCAGAGATCATCTAGTGATCTCACAAAAAACCCTACAAAAGTAGATAAGGCAGATGAACCTCAATAAAAAATCATGAAGATTCTTAACAATTTAACAAGAGACAAGCTAAGAAGAGGAACCCAGTAAGGTCTTCGCATTATGTTACTGTCCAATCACACTGGCAGGTAGCCCATAATTGCCATTTCACTTTATCAAAGGATGCTTGTTTTAGACAACATTACTCTGAGGTCTGTCTTTGCTCATGTTCATTTCTTTCTCCCATACAAACAAAAGGCTGGAATTGATCCCATCTTCATGCATTGGACTTTTGCCTTGTTTTGCAACTTGTGCCTAATTTTTTGCAGAACAAAATAAACATCCTTGAGGTTGTGTTGATCGAAAATTACACTGTGACATGATCTCTACAATCTGATTTAAACTGGCCATACATCCTTACAGTATCAGCTATACTAAAGCTCACAGAAGTTTCATAAAGTCACTATAAAAAGCAAATACTGTTTAATAAATCAGAAATACAAGGCTAGCCAGATCTTATGATCAATCAGCACTGTAAAACTTACTCAGTTAAATAAAAACCAATCATATTATGTAAGAAAACAGTAATGAAATTAATACTACTTGGTGTACAATGTTTTCCTCAAAGGGGTAGTGCATTAGGATTATTTACTGGTTTATGCTCTTGCCTTGATATGTTATAAACTTCCCACTCAGCACAGTTCTAGCTCTTGCCAGATATGTTTGACTTCCCCTTAACAACACTTATCTGGTAGGTTTCCAGTGATTTTAAATGGGTAAAGCTTAGCTTAGCTCTGAACTCTTGGAAGCCTATCATATCGCAGCAGTGCAGAGGTGAACTGTAGGATGAACCACAAGCTGGCACTACTTTAAGCCAAAATCAGGTGTCAATCAAACTCCAAACCCAAGCCTGAAGCAGTGAGTTCTCTTCCTGAACTTTAGTTCAAGCTATGTGGGTCTGAGCTAGTCTGGTCTGAGACAGCAAGGCTGCATAGCGCTAGGGCAACTGAAGAGCCTGCTAGCTCCAAGGAAGCATTTGATCTCTTACTACTTAGTGAATTTTTAGTGGTTTCAGGTTCAGATTGGTAGGACTGAACCTCTAAAATAAATCAGAATGTAATTTTAACCCCTTTACACTCTTTATTTAACTTCACTGTACTCCTAATAGAGTTTGTAACTCTGCAAACAGTAGGCACGGTGGTTCTGCAAACTGCCAAGAAACCTGAATAGTGCACTAAGTAGTTCTGACAACTTGAACTGATTTTTGATTTGGCTCTTAATATTCTTGCTGCCAGCGCATGAAAATAGCTTCCTCCCACAGTTCCTTAAAAAAAAATGTAAGACAAAATGACCTCTGTGTTTCTCTTCTGCTACTCTGTGGAAATGACTCACTGCTGTAATTATTGTCTGACATGACTGCAACCCTTTTCCCATTCTCTTGTTGAGACCAGAGAAATGTGCCAGCCAAGAAAACACTAATTCAATATAAGCAGAGTAAAAACATATATTTTCCAATTTTAAAGAGAAAATGGCAAGGCAAAATACAACACTGAATGGGTACAAACAGTTTTCCTTTAGAACTGTTTCGGTAGATCCTATGGCAATCTACAGCCTATGATTAAACACACCCTGTACGGTAGAAACCCCTTCCCTGGCCTTGCACTGCTGACAGAAAACCCTGTTTCTCTCTGAAGGCCTTGTGCTGATTTCATCTGGTTCTTGACCCATGCACACCTGACAGGTCAAAGGAGTAAAATATGAGCAAGCAAACGTAACCCAACCACGAGTAAGAAACAGCTACACATCACTGCAAATTATGCAATAATCTAGAGAGCCTTTTACCGAGTGAGGATCTATACAAATAACTTAAAAATTAGCTTTTTTCTATAGTGATAAACAACTTAAATTATTTCAATGAAGCATATTAATTGTTTAATCATTAAGGAGTCTGAAGACCTGTATTCATTGGGAACAGGTATACCAAGCAGGGGTAACTAGAGGTACCTAGACTTACTGTAAGGGTAACCTTACAGTTACTCCCTACCATAAGGCGAGTGGCCTGTCATCCCGCTGTGTGCAGACAAATGGTGCTTTGTCACAGCTTACCAAAATGATTCAAAATGTGTTTATTCTGGACGGTGAACAAGCAAACATACGGTTCTACTACTTGAAATACACGCTGCAGAAGCCACAGAAACAGGCGCAGCGGCAATGCGAGCTGCTAGGTTCGCAGCTGATGTCAGGCACATAGTGGTGATGGAGAGGAAACATACGGCAACGCTGGTTTTCACTGCTAACAGGGGCAGAAACGTGTTTGAGAGCTACTATCACAATGATGTGTTGAACAGAAGTAATTCCCTCGACTCTCTCACCAAACACAGCCCAGAAGAGACACATTAATCTGATACTGCCATTTTCTTTTAAAGCTGTTTTTCAACACAATACTTGCTACAACATAGCCATCAACTCCTCACTAAAATTGGAAATGCAACTTTTTCAGCCATTGGATTTATTATTGGGTTTTATTAATGAAAGTTAAAATCTTTCTACAGAAAGAAGAAAGAAATCTCACCCTCACACCAGCGATAGAAGTGTTTGCATTTCCTGTTCCTATTGAAACTACCACTGGTGTCCTAATTCACGGCTGGATAATCTATAACATGTTCCTTTAGAAAGTATAAGGACCGCATTCACTTCAAATTTGAGATAACTAGAGGAGACCGATGCTTTAGACAGACACACAAACACTGAACATACACTGAGAAGATAACGCAAATTGTTTTGATAACGTTGAAGATGGATGAACTTCTTTAAAAATAAAATATGAAATGAGGACTTTGCTGTGAGGACTTTTTGTCCAGGACACAGGCAAAGCCAACGTTAGAAAAAATTGATGAACTTCAAGTTTAAGTATAAAAATATTTCTCTCCCTACGCTTCCTGGGTTTGGCTGAAGCCAACAGCAGAAATGCCAACGTTTATTCTCAGGGGATTTTTCAGCTCAGAAATACAGGGACACTCAACAGCAACTCATATTTTAAAAGTTTCTAAAAACTCATATTTAAAAGTTTATAGAAGCAATCAGACTCTCTGCTGCTTATCTTTACTGAATTGATGAACCTCGTGCTGCTTGTAAGTTTAAGCACCCATTCTACAGCCATTGCTGCTAGTGAACACTGGTTTGAAATTGTATTTATCCGTAAATGGATTAAAGCTGTTTGAAAATCCAGTGAAGGAGACCCATGCAACTCCAGAGACATTTAAACTTGATAATTCTTTCAAAATATGTTTTAAATTCCAAAAGTCTCATAAATACATGTTGTTGAAATCCATACAGCTGTACTGCAATAGCAGATGTCATAAATCTGTGCTTTAGTTGTGCTGACGGTGACATTGTTTAGCTGCTGTCAGCCACGTAGGTTGTACATTACCCTAATTAACAGTTCCAGATAGGAACCTTATTTATTAGCACGCTGTTTGTGCTTTCTTTTACCCTGATAACTGCTGCAGATACCCCACTGTGTCAGAGAAACACCACTTACAAGCCACAGCAAAATAATTACCACAAGTTTACTTCACTGAAATGAATCAATCATAAGTGACCATAAAAATTACAAATACTACAGATAGACCTGTGTTAAAAATTTTATAAATCTTACTGAGCTGTGTTGGTGTTTGGAAATTAATCTGTTTAAACAGTGTAAAATCTGTGTGGTTTGAGGGGGGTGGGTAGGATTTGACTTCTATTTTTTCGGTGTGTTTTTTTCCCCTGCAGGGACTGTGCTGGAATTAGAGCTGAAATTAGCTACTAGGATGTTAACTACCACAAGGCAGTGTCGACTGCTGAATTATGCTGATTAAAACTTTTTAATGCTGTTTGTTTTTATTTGTGATTAGAGCAATAAGGCTGTGGAGATGCCATTTAAATGAGCTAATTTCTTTTACAGAGATGCAAAAGCAAAGAGAGCTAATGGCATTGTCCTTATTTCCACAGTATTTGCCTGAATCTACAATATCAATAAAACCTATTTAAAGATGCCTGATGTTAATTCCTAAACATCCTTTTACAAAACAGAGTTTAGAAGTCCTAAACCCATAAACTTTTCAGGGGGAAAAAGTGCATTATCCATGCATTCAGCACTTACCCATTCTCACCCTTCTCAGATTCACTGGAGTATCTCCTACGCTTATTACAAGGTAATGCAGAGGTTTATTTATACATAAGCTTTTTCTTACTAGGAAGATGCTGTCACTTAACTGGCTGAGTTTTGAACATGCCTAATTCTTGAGATTACATATGCATTTAGTGATTTTATCTTTTATTCTAATTCTTTAATTATTTTTTATTTATTATTATTTTTATTGTATTTTTAAGTTCTATTTTGTTCTTTAAAATAAGACATGAAGTAAGTAACTTTCTAAGTAGACAGCTTTCTATTTTACCTCGAGACTGGACCCTCAACTCTTTGCATAAGCGAAAATGGAACAGTGTGAAATGACTTGAGCCAAAAATATCACTGAGGCTGAAGGAGCCTCTTCTGCAAGGAGACGGTTGTTGTGATTCATTTGATGGGAAATTTACACTTCTACACCGTGAAAGTAAAACGCTGTCATCCTGTTCAAGGATCACTCCTGCTCCACGCCGGCTTGTATTGCTTGGAGCTGTGTGTAATGGCTAAGGCTGCTGGCTAAAAAAGCAGCGAGAGGCACGCTAGCTCACAGATCTCCCCTCTTGAAATGTGAGTATTTGTTGTTCTAAAATTGAATGTTGAGTGAGGTGTAACCTGTAATCACCATTAAGCAATTATTTAAATCCTGAATTGGACACAACATCTAGACCGGCTCACTTTTTCTTCTCGTGTTTCCACTGGCACAACAGATAACTGAAAGTGCGTTAGGGCTCTTCAAAATATCGATGGGTTTTTTCTTTCTCCTTGCGGAGAGCTTGAACGTAAGGAAATGAATCATTATTGATAGAAGCGGAAATAGTCGGCAATTAATTTTTCATCAATTCTGGTTTGATTGTTTATACTGTCTTCTGTGCTAGCAGTGCAATCTTCTTTTTCAATTGTCCTCCTCTGGGCATTTGCAGATTCTGTTTGTTGAATTGTTTCCAGTGCTAAAGCCCTAATGACCCGCTCAAATCATACTACAGCATTGCTATAATGTGGCTGGAATGGAATGGGTTCACAGCTGCCAGCAGACTCTGATTTGAAGAAATAACTTAATGAATAACACATTAAAATAAATATTTTGGGTTCTGCATGAGATTTTCAAGATTTATGATGGGATTCTTGTCAAGAGATTTGCGCTTCCTGCTGGGTGAATCCCAGCAGAAAATATAGGGATGTTTGGGGGGGGATATTATTTGCACAGCAAACTGTTAAGCAGGATTTCCATTCCTTTACCTGTCTTCAATCTGCTCAGTCCTGTTGTATAAATTGGTTCAATTTCTTTTAATTTCTGCTAATGAGATTAATGGGCTTAATCTAGTGTTTTGTCTGTGTGCTCAGACTCAGGACATAAGTAAACACTCAGGGATGTTGAAGAATCCCTTTGCGGAGATAACAGCAAATGCAATCATTTCCAAATAAAGAAACAACATAACGTAGTTTTAACAAAAACATTAATATCATGATCTCTCTCTCTGACTGATATGTATATTAAATTTAATTTACATTTTTATATAATCTTAAAAATTCTGCAGTGGTGATGAAACAAGACTAATAATCAGTGAGAGCTCTGGTGGTCCTGACTTAGCAAAGTACTTAATATGTGCCCTAACTTAAGAAAAAAATTGCCTAAGTGAATGAGGACCCGAGGAGACTTCAAAAATCATTTAACAAATGAGAAGAGGGAACAGAGTAGTAGAAAAGGTGGGGAAGAGAAAGAAAAGGCTTCTCTTATTCACATAGTATTATCCACACCAGCACTATGAGAATTAGATTTTTAATTAAGGCTGTATGATATTGTGAACAGGATGTAGATAGAAAATACTTATCTATTCAAGCAGACCCAAAGGCCACCCTGAATAACACGCGACGGCTCTGACTTGACCCCTTTACTCATGAGTGGCTGTACTGTACAACACGCCGTGCTAACCTTCTGGCCTTTACTATCATAGCAAGGTTAGGCTTTCATCGTAAGGGCAAGCATCAACTGAAAGGTAACAGATTTTAAAAGTGACTGAAACACAAGGAGTTTCTGTGGAACATCTACGGTCATTCAAAAAACAAATATTGGCTTCGCTCTGTGCTCGGTTTTCTTAATGCAAAATAAAGTTTAAAAAACGCCAAAATGAGTTATGTGGCACTAAGACCTCCGCAGAAAAATATAAACAGGCTGTTAAAACATATTTCAATTCCCTTGGCGTCATTTGTGGTCGATAAATGGTCATATATGAGTGAAAGGTTCACTGACTGTCACACATTTATGATCCAAGTTCCTTGCTGGTGCCACAATGACCAGGCTAACAGGGATCAGCATATCTTACATGCTTTTTCCCCCCCTAGAAATCCAGGTCGTGACCTTACAAGAGCTGTGATTCACTAGAATGACTTCTTTGGTTCAAACGGCACTGAGATTGATACAGAGACATCTTACTTCAGAGCAACTGAATTATAATGATAAAAGAGAGAAAATAGAACACAAATGGTGCACGTGCACCGGAGTCAAGTGTGCCGAGCTGTTCCAGCACTGTTCTAAAATTGAAAACACACCAGCGTCTAATATCTGATGAAACAAGACTGGAGACTAGACTCTGCATGTCACCAGGCAATCATTTGTCTTTCCCTGATTCAGCCTCGGCAGTTTTCTAGCACCTTGCCCTCCCATAGTAACAAAGAAGCTTAAATAAATCCTTGTAGACCAAACAAGCAATAAAAAATACACTGCTGTCAGATACCAAAGTACTTCTGCGCTGTATTCAGAGCTGTTAGTAGTTCTTTAGACACGGTGTGTCCCCTGCGCTCTGTGGTCTAGCTCTCAGTTCCTACTACATTGCTGCTACGGACCAAACGACGAACAGTGACAAGTTTGATTACCATCACTTTAGACAGAGAGACACAGCACAATCAAGTGTGCTTTCACTCAACAGGGAAAAATATGCAAAACACAGCAATAAAACAGCAGCAAGTTCTTAGAGGGTGGTACAGTGAACGGCTCTAGAAAAATCTGGGATGACCCCTTTCCCAAATTCTCTCCCAGCAAACTCAAAGGCAGTATCGCATCACTGGCACTATCCTGAAGATGCAGTGAATCATTGCAGAAAATATTCTCTGAATCAGGCTCTAAAATGAGCTGCTAAACATAAAAGGCATAAAAGTCCCTGGACTTGGTTGGCTAGGCAGTTGGTAACAGACTTCAGAGGCTGTAACCACGAACATACTAGATTAAACAGGGGTCAGTCTAAGAATTTCTGCGTGGTTTTTGCAGGCAGATGAAAGCTTGCTCTGTCAGGTCCCTGAGCAGACATGAGCTCATTCTGCCCACACTATCCTGGCTGGAAGCTGGACTGTGGCAATAGGCACAACACTGGGTCTACTCAGGGGCAGGATGTATTAGCCTGGGCTCAATGCCACAGTGACAGGTCTACAGAGCTCCTGTTTAGCTCAGAGAGTGGGCAGAGAGCTCAGAGAGTCAACAGCTATGTGGGCACACACAGTTCACCCCTCTTTGTTAGAAATTGAAAAGAGTAGGTCTTAAGGTCCCATTCTTCTTTGCTTCTGCATTGTGGAGATTGTGAGGTTGAATTTTGGCTCATGGTGAAAATTCTGAACAGTTTTGAAAACTTCCCAAGCAGCATTAATTTTTTTCTTTCAAAGTCTGCAGACATTGCCACTGATACTAAATAAATTAATGATAGTCTTGCAAATATTTAGTGGCCAAGTTCAGTCCCATGGAGGTCTAGGTCACCCCAGAAAGAATATCAGTAACTGAAATCAGAGACACATCTCATTTCTTGTGTCCATATTTCATCCTGTTCTGCACTGCCATTTGGAAGTGTAGATTTCTTCAGTTTTGGTAAAAGATATGACAAGAATAATGTCCAGGCTATAAAATTTGAGCTAGACGTATATTTGGATTGTAAAAAAGTACTTTGAGTCCCAACGTTCACAAACAGTAGTAAGGACAATGAATTCACATTAAAAAGCTGATCAGACCCTGGAATGGACTGCCCAGGGCAGTCCCCATCCCCGGAGGTGTTTAAGGACAAACTGGATGTGGCTCTTAGTATCCTGGTCTAAGTGACTGTGCTGATGTTAGGTCATGGGCAGGGTTGGATGATCTTGGAGATCTTTTCCAGCCTCAATAATTCCATGATTCTGAGTTTTGCCTTTTTAACTTTGCATTTTCTCACACTCTTTTACTGCACTTTTGAACTTACAGAATCGTTACGTTGCAATGCTAATCATCAACGTGTCAGCGATTATCTGACCTTAATGAAAGCCTGAATGTGCAAACTGTGATGCTCTATCCATAGATAACTTTTGACAAGTCCTTCCACATAGTCGTTAGGGTTTTCAATCAAATTTTCACTATGCTAATCTACATTCTGATAATCATTATAAGTTGTAGAGGATTTTAGCACTTATGAAGCCACACAAACATTAATTACACTTAAACAGTGAAAAAGGGACCATAAGAACACTCAGCTGCTGATTAAGAAAATTACTGTCACATTTTAAATTAGTTACTGTGTTTTTATCTCTCTATAGTAACACAGATGAATACCATGTCACTTATGTTCCTGTGATGGATAGCCTGAATTTAAATGTCATCTGAACTTGGAGACGTCTGGATATACTGCACACAAGAGTTCTGATATAAAAAACTCCTCATGGGTGGCAAACACACAGAAGTGTCTCAATGTCATGAGGTTCTCTTATTTGGGAACTGCTTCACCTCCAAGCATAGTGGAGATGGAGCAATGACATTGCTGGGTTTTAGACTAAATTCTACACTAATGCAAACACCAATAAGTTTAAGCTGTTTATAAATGCCTTGACAGGAGTAAACTACAGAAATGTAGAGTTATTCTTGGTGTTGTTACTGGCAAAGAAGTGGGAGCTCTTGCCCAGGGGACACTGAGCTCCACTCACACCAGGATTTTACCAACTTTGTTAAAATATTTGTATGACATTCTTTCGTAGTACAAACATGCAGAGGTGGCACAAAGCAAGAGAGGTTTAAAAGAAAGCAACTCTGTGCAAGAAGAATAACAATTTAGGTTACTCCTAAAGATAACACCACAAAGAAGAGAGTAGTCAGGAGAAAGACAAAAATTTCCATTGCCTTATAAAAAGCTGTGCCCTGTCATGCCCTGGGAGCTAGGGAATAGCTGGCAAAGTCTCCACTGAGCTACAATAGGTAAGCTCACTCCTGAGATTCCATGGGTATACTCACATGCATTCAGAAACCCTCTGAGATTTGTGTCCCTGCAGCAGCACTCAGCAAAGATGTCACTGTACTCTTCTTGCTTTGCTTGATGCTGCTCTACTGAGGTGTTTTGCTTTCCTGTAGAGATCCTCACCAGGTGTGAGGCAACCAAGCTACCAGTGCTTGCTACTCTCCACTTGTTACATGTCACACTTGTTACTTGTTACAGTTGTTCCTTGTTACACTTGTTACTTGTTACACTTGTTACTTGTTACAGTTGTTCCTTGTTACACTTGTTACTTGTTACTTGTTACACTTGTTACTTGTTACACTTGTTACTTGTTACACTTGTTCCTTGTTACACTTGTTACTTGTTACACTTGTTACTTGTTACACTTGTTACTTGTTACACTTGTTACTTGTAACATGTCCACGTGTTACAGCTTCCTGATCTGAGTGGTCACCCACCATGTGGGGGTTGTTTTCCATGCACTCAGCATAAGAAAGGTTGAAAAAGCCTCAGGTTCCTTACAGTGCTGCTATAAGCAGCAACACGTCACCTGCTGCAAACAGCTGTTCAAGACTCACTGAGGCATAGATGGAATACAAGTGTAAGTCTGTGTCGGAATGGTTTCTACAGTGTTCAGAGGTCAGGAATAGTCCTCTCTGCTTCGTAACATTTAATCAAAGCCTATTTATTACAAATCAGACATAATCTATGGAACTGTGAGCACAGCCTTAGAATTTCTTCTCCTATTTCAATGACAGTGAACAGGAGCCTGCGCTTTCAGCGAGCAGGAAGTCTTTCCTGAGCAGAATCAGGGCTTCACCAAGCCTTGCTGTTTCTCTGCAGCAAGGATTGCTGCTTTCCCTTGGGAAGCAATAACTATTGTCAGGATCCCCTCTGTCAAATGAACACAATAACCTAGGGTCTTTCTTTCCTTAGTAACACAGGACAGCATCTCCTACCTTCAGGCTGTGGGCTGTGAACCATCAGTGGAAATAAATCTTGCTATTTTCAGAATTGACTAATGGTTGACTCTAGGCAGTTCTCTGCTCTGTGTGCTGCCTGATTTGGCTTCTGTCTGAAGAGCTTATCTCTTCCCCAGGCATGCACAGAGAAGCATGTGGCTCAGTGAGGGTCCTGCAGTCTGTTCCTAGAGTCCCAAACCTCTAACATTGGCACGATAAATCTTTATCTTACCTACTTGTAGGAAACCATCTACAATTTGTGAATAAGTATTTGAATTCATTAAACCCAGGATGATGTTTAAGTCTAGTAAATCGTTGCAACCCTTTTTTTTAACTTGACTCAAGCAACCAGCAGTTTGTATTGATGTGTTTATTTTATTTAGATAAGCTTTATGGGAAAATAAGATACTTTATTCTTACTCATATATTTTCCTTTTCTGAAAAAATGAATCTAGGAGCCTGGAGGAAGAGATAAAGGCATTCCCACTATGTCCTATAATGATAGTTATGGTGGAACATATTGGACAACAAGCTTCTTTCCAGCAATGTAGTTGAAAAGCCTTGAGACATCTAAGGAAAGAAAGGTTTCTAGAAGCTTAAGAGACTAATCAATCTAATCATTGACAGTTTCTTATCATTAGCCTATAAAAATCCCTGGAAGGTGGGCTCCATGACTGCATGGAAATGGAACAGAGTTATCCAGTTCTAGTGAAGGAAGTAAATAACTCTGAAGACAACTGAAAATCCCAGTTGAGGGGAAAAGACAAAGGAATGTAAGACTGAAGAGAGCAACAATTTAGAGATGGTTTGCAAGGTCTAATAATGAAAATAAACAAACAAATGTCTACTTTTCAGTGTCGTACAAGTGGATATACGAAAGCATTTAGATGTCATGGTTAGACATACTCTGAGTAACTCTCAGTGGAGGTTTGCTTTCCTCCCAGAACCAAAGGCCGTTGTATAACCAACAGTGTCTACCTCGAAAATCATCTACACCAGTACTTGCCAAAAATCCCCAAGGTCTTTCCAGAGTTCATCAAACATCTCTCTTGGTTTCCCCCATAACTGAGACAGATCATTAACGATCTCTAGTATTATATGTGATAAAATAAAACACAAAAAGAAATTGTAAGGCTTTAAAATCCTTAAAATGCCATCCTATAAGCTCTATCACTTCTGGGCTGATCCTAGATTGGCATTTGACTTGGTCAAAGAGAAGTGTACTTCATGTCTGTAAGCAAGAGGTGAAGAGGTCTGTTCTCTTCAAAGAATATTACAGTAATTGAGTACGCAGATACTCCATCAAAAGGCTCTAAAGGCTAACAGCAGCATTCATTGCACACAGAACTGTTTAAGACGGCTAATGATGAAAACTTCATATCCTTATTTCTTTCAGAGGAAATAATACGTCCTTTGTATATGGAATTATTTGTGCCGTGACACCCATAATTAACCACATAATACATTTCAGCTTTGGGCACCTCAATACAAGAAGGACATTGAGGTGCTGGAGCAAGTCCAAAGAAGGTTAACAAGGTTGGTGAAGGGTCTGGAAAAAGCAGCTGGGGGAGCTGGGGCTGGTTAGTCTGTAGAAAAGAAGGCTGGAAGTAGATCTTATTGCTGTCTATAACTACCTGAAAGGAGTTTGGGGAGGAGTGGGGGCTGGTCTCTTCTCATAAGTAATGAGTGATACAGTTACACCTCCCCTTCGAGTTTAGGTTGATATGAGGGAAATTTAGGTTAGATATGAGGAAAAACATCTTCATTGAAACAGTCATCAAGCCTTGGAGCAGCCTGCCCATGGAGAGGTTTGAATCACCATCCCTGCACATGTTTAAAAGTCACAGAGATTTGGGACAGGGTTTACCAGTGGGCTTGGGACAGTTGGGTTACTGGTTGGGCTCTATGATCTTAAAGGTCTTTTCCAGTCTAGATGATTCTTTGATTTCCAAATTAAATTCCTCACTTTTAAGGATATTTAAGCTTTAAACTAAGACATTAATATTCAATATCTCCCTGTTTTGTGAGAGGCAGTTCAGTGAACTAAGTCAGTACAAGATCTCACTGGTAGTCCTGTAACAATGTGTAGCCCCTAGAAAATCAGCCGGTCTGCCACACGTGGACTGATATAGTTTGATATTGGATTTCTGTTATAGCTGGGTCTGGCATAGCTGTTTCATCACTCAAACAGCAGACAGTCACTAGATTTTGCAGAACTGCTGGTTATGAGGTTTCAGAAGGCTAACAAAGAATCATATGTCACTTCACAGAGGGCCTATTTTGCCAAATTGAACCTGTTTTCTTGCTTCTTGAAGGGAATGCAAGTGAAAAACACTTTGATACTGACAACTGTACTCCAGCCAGCTTCCAAACACAATAGGCACATGGTCATGGAAAGTTCTCCGCTGCTTCCTCATCCACAATCCAACACAGCCCTCTATTCCTCAGGAGCTGCATATCATTCCTCTTCTGTCCATTCCTATTGCTCTTTCCCACTATTCAATTCTTTAATCAGTCCTTACTCTACAGTATTCAGCACATATGCTTCCTCATAATAACACAAAGAAAACCTCTCTTCCTGCTCCAGGATGATCATGACTATTGTATAGTGAACTACAAATGAGCCTTATGCAGTTAGAGGAGGAAAATGATCAGTTGTGGACAGATAGTCTACATAGGGATTAATGTGGATTAAGTTAAGTTTTACTGTCAATGAACTCCACAAGTATATTTGCATCAGCTTTCAGTTAGACAGAGAAAATGTTGTATTTCTTTTCTGCGTACATTTGGAGATAGTGCCTGGGCTGCCAGTGAGCTTTAGCCACTGATGTAATATAGCAACTGTGACCTAGTTCCAACAAAACCTCTAGGCAATAGACATTAGACTGAATCCCTGTGCTTCTGCCATTCAGACTTAATGAAATATTATTGGGCTGAATGTGTGTTCTTCAATAGAATAGAGTTGTTGCAGCCAAAGATATTTTATATATATATATGGGCATGAAGTATTTGTTCGTATTATCCATTTTACACCACTGTTTGGTGAAGAAAATGTTTTACTTAGGGCAAATGCATCCCTGAAAATCCTGGGTGATAACAGAGAACCTTACCAGTGTTTTTAGAAGAGGTTTCATGCTCTGAAAGCAGCATCAATGGCTTGTTAAAGTCTCGCTGCTCAAACACACTGCCTTCAGATGTATTTTAAAATTCAGATGCACAGCTGTCCCCCGTAAAACTCACACTCTCAAATAACACTTCCTTTTACCTAATTCAGCATTTTCATTGGTACCAATGAAAAGATTTTTTTGTCTCGGCTTTACAGAAAGAAGAGTGAGATTTTTATTTTTTCAAGAATAGTAATTATTTCAGGAATGGTAATTAAACAAATCAGTAGCCCCTAATTTAAGAAATCAGGCATTAAGACTACAGCAAATTCTCTGGCTCAGGCTTCCTACAAATCTTGTCTCACAAAAACAGAAAGAAAAGATACTTATATTTATAATACTTAACTTGTTAACAAATTCTTACCCAAACAAGGTTTAAAAAACTCCAGTATTCTGAGGAGACTTTATTTTGGCCTTTCGATACCTAAAGGGGATTTTGAAGAAAGATGAGGACAACCTTTCCAGCAGGGCTTGCTGCAACAAGATGAAGGGTAGTGATTTTAAACTAAAAGACAAGAGATTCAGACCAGATATAAGGAAGATATTTTTTACAAAGAGGATGGTGAAACACTAGCACAGGTTGCCCTGAGAGGTAGTAGATAGCCCATCCATGGAAACACTCATGGTCAGGTTGGACAGGACCCCAAAAACTTGAATGGATTAAAGATGTCCCGGCTCATCGCAGTGAAGGTTGGACTACAAAACCTATGAAGGTCCCTTCCAGCCCAAACTGTTCCTTGATTCTATTCCATGAACTAAAAACTCTCTTCTACCAGGTCTCATAAAGTCCTCAAGTTGTTAGGTTACATTCAACAGCTGATCTGGTGGTCTGGTTTTTGCAGCAATGAAAAGGTTTTCTGAATAAAAACTGAATAAAATGCTGGAATACGCTGTCATACTGAAGTGAGGACATAGTCAGCCTCTCTAAGGCTCCTGAGGTACAAATAGCTCAGCCAACTAAAGCTGTATTTCCCCATTCTTGATCCCATGCTTTGTTTGGAAGTGCTGGTCCTGTATCCTGAGTAGCAAAACCAGATGTGTGCACAGGCTGACACTGCCGCTGTTCAGGATCCAGCATCAGTATATCTGCTTTCATTAACTAATGTGTGGGATTATGAAGTGTGGTGCCTGCAATCCCAACGCTTGGTTACTTTTCCTGTTTAATTCTGGAGAGCCTGAAGATAGAGGTCAGGGCAGCAATGTGTCATTTCTGTACAGCTCCTAAGAGCATCAGAGCCAACAGACTGTTAAGAGTGGGCTACACAGGGAAGGAGGAGAGGCTGTGTGTCTTCAAGCAGTCTCTTTCAACTTAAGATTTTATAGTCATACAGAATCAGTCTGGTTGTAAAAGAGCCTTGGGACCACTGAGTCCAACCATCAACCCTACTCTACAAAGTTCACCTCTAAACCAGATCTCTTAACACCACATCTAAAGGACCTTCAAACACCTCCAGGGATGGTGACTCAGCCCCCTCCCTGGGCAGCATGTTCCAAGGTCTGACCACTCTTTCTGTGAAAAACATTTTCCTGATGTCCAGTCTAACCAGTTCTATGAATAATTCCTTTGAATTAAACTAAGAAACACGGTACTAAATGGGGTTTGCAAGATCTGACTCTTCTTACTCTATGAAGATGTTACCTGACTTGCAGAGGCTTCCAGAGGTAGTTTTCATTGTATTTGCAGGCAGCTCTCTGCATACTCATTTTGTGAGATAAAAATTCTAAGGGTGCTACTGAAGGTTTCACATGTAGTACAACATTGATTTTTCTGTTTCAGTTATCATTTATCATTACCCACCTACTGCTTCAGCATCTACCTTCTCATCTCGAGCTTCTATGCGGTCTTCATCTGGGATAAATAGATTTTACTCTGAATTCCCAGAAACCCTTTTGGAGCCGTCTCATTTTGAAAGCGTAACTAGAATATTTTTAACATACATGTGTTCAGCATTACTCTTTTTAATCATACATTCTTTAGGCTAATAAAAACTGGTCAAGACAATACAAACAGCCCAGAGAAAAAGCAGAACTCTTCTGAAATCACCGATTGGGATTTTATCCAGACTGAATTGAATTTTGCATAATGCTGGGGCTGAATTTTGGAAAAGCAGCGTGAAATTATTTTCTATATTTCCTCAGACATATTTGATTCACTTCATGGCATTTCTTCTGTTTTTGCAAAAATATTACTGTATTAAAATGTCAACGCTGAGACCTTAATCTTTTCTAACACCTTCAAATGTGTGGGGCATTGCCACTGCATAAATGAAAGATGTTCTACTTCTTGAGCTTTCCTTTCATTCCAATAATCCTTTCTCTGTTTCAGAGCTTCTCAATCTACTGGTCATACCAGCTTGGAAACTTGTTTCTTTACTGGTTATTACTTGTTAGTGAACTTTTATTAATTAAAACTAATGCAGAGTGCAGCCAGCCTACTAAACTGTGTTGAAGAACAACAGATCCACCTGGACTGGAAAAGACCTCTAAGATAATTGCATCCAATCATTAACCTAACTTTGACATGCCCTCAACTAAACCACACCAGGCAACGCCACGTCTACATGAGCCTTAAATAGCTCCAGGGCTGTGGATTCTACAACCTCCCTAGGCAGGGTGTTCTAGTGCCTAATAATCCTTTCTCTACAGAAATATTTCCTAATGTCTAACCTAAACTTCCCTTGGTGCAACTTAACACCATTTCTTCTTGTTCTATCACTTGTACTCGGTTGAACAGATCGACCTCTACCTCGCTACAACCTCCTTTCAGGTAGTTGTAGACAGCAATAAGGTCTCCCCTCGACCTCATTTTCTCTAGACTAAACAACCGAAGTTCTCTCAGCCCCTCCTCATAAGACTTTTTACTAAGAAGACTTATTTATAAAAAGCAGCATCTAATGGCAGTCAGCAGCAGAAAATCTTAACACCTTCCAAAATAAGGGACTATCTAGTTTGCTCTGCAGAATTATTTATAATGAGCAGCAACGAAGACTTTGAAAAAGTGTTTTCAAACACAGAAAATTCTGTTCTGTATTTGAGAAGCTGAAAGCAAATACGGCAAAAGCCTGACCGCTGTGAAGGAAGGTACTGTGGGCAGGAGGTTGAGAGAGGTTTCAACTTCAGAGAAATCGTTTAAATTCTTAATGGCAGCTCCTCAGATAAAGAGAAAACAGCATTCCCCAAAGGGTGGACGGCTGTTTGGGACTCAATAATCAGGCTGGTATTTAGCCTGCCTTCTGGAGTTGCTTCTATCACAGATAATGATGCTGGCAAGTAAAATAAAGAGGTTTTATGTCATAGGGTAGACGTTGGTAATAATTTCTAAAAGAGCCCAACATGATTTTGGCTTGCAGAATGTCTGTTACACACGTATCTGTCTGACTAGGCGCTAGTCAGCATGAAAGCCAATTGAGATGTCGATGTGAATGACACCTCATTATTTCCAGAGCTGTTACCATGTTACTCAGTTATTGTCTTTACATATTCAGATACATTTGAATAGAAATGATTGAGGAAATGATTTGAAACCCAAACGCCCAACGGAACGGATAGAGATTGTTTTACCTATTCATGTTTCCCTCTCTGTTTATTCAGAATAACGTGAGTGGAATGGATTCCCAGTCCTCTAGAGAGAGTAACTTCAGTTGTACCATAAGGAGGCCACACAGACGGCACGAGGAGAGCTCAGCATGGCCGTCAGTTGGACTGCGGCACAGGACGGGAATCAAAACTGTGGCTCTCAGTCTCTAGTCAAATTTCCTTTTGAATTTTGTGGAAAAGTGAATTGAACAGGGATGGCAGTACTTATCCTCGTTACCCAACATCATACTTCTTGAGGCCTCTATACCCTTTCTGATTTAATTTCTGCACTTTTGAAATCCATCTTTTGTTTTCCTTGTTCCATAAGGAATTTCTTGGATCAGATTTTTTACCATGTTCAGAAATTATGATTTATATTGCCAGAACTTCTCACATTCTTCTAAAGAAAGCACGTTTCCTTTCTTTTCCTTTTGCCTTTCGTTGCCTTTTATTGGGTCTCCTTGCCTTTGCCTTGTCTTTCTTTCCTCGTTTCCCTTTCAGTGTTCCTGCAGATATCCTGAAGACATAGACTGATTCAGGATGATTTCCAGGGCTACACTGCTGTCCATCAATAGATCAATCCCAGCCTGTTTAAGATATCTCCCAGTACCAGTGCTACCTACCCAGGCAGAGAAGCCATATCCTATACCCAAGTCTTTCAAAGACACTTCCATCAAGGTGGTTTGTTACAGCAGACACAGCAGAATTAGATTAAAATCTAAACTTAGGCACTTTGGCCCTCCAAGTGTTTTTTGGTCAATTCTTACCATGTCCACTGTTTGAGTTTTATGCTTCTGAGGTAGAAATCTTTCCAGTTGTAATGAAAAGTCCACATCCTTTTCCTAGTCAATCAGTTTTGAGTGAATGAGTTTAGAAGTCATACAATTTCTTACCAAACCTATCAGCCAGCACAATTAATGGATCATGCCTTATTCTCAGATAAATCAAGTTTACTCTACCTTCCATCACCGAGAAATTGATGTCTATTTTATTTTTACCCTCTTTATTCACTTTTGATGAAAATTATCATATTTTTGTCCTTTCTTGTATTTATTAACCAAACAATGAACAATATCCATCACTCAGCAAAGCCAAAAGAATGTGAATAGATTCTTACCTGTAATTCTGCTTTTCATTTCCTATATGAAATCTGTCATACTGTGAGTATGCCCGGTTTCCTTCCCAGTCCATTAATTCAATTCTTAGAGAATATTGCCTTTGACTTGTTATTGCAAATATAAATTCATTTCCCAGCCAATGTTCACCTGATGGGCTACCAAATCCCTAGAAAAAAGTTGGCAAAACGACTAGATGTAGTTATTGTAGTCGGTAGAACCTTTATACAATAATAAAACCAATTATCAGTAATAGCTTTCTGAGATCCAGTTTGACTGCCTCTGAAACGAGTCTACCGATACATACCGTGTAGGAGCGTCTTGCAGTTCAGCTGATGTTTGAAAGGTCATTGAGCTTATCAGCTGAAAATCACTTTCCAGTCACAAGGTATTAATACTAGGATGCTGTATTTGCACATCCTTCAATAAGTGGCAGTCATGGTCTGTAATACACTTCACGCGGTGTTAAGCCGAGCTATAGTTAAGTCACGTAAGTCAAAACAGAATTTCACTATGTGCTGTAGAAGGATAAAAAGAGTTTAAACTAGCCTGGATTACACTCTGGTTTCAGGTTAGCTGTGCGTGATAGCTCATGTATGAGTCTCTAAATACTTAACCGGCCTGCCCGAGCAGATACTTGGTGCTCAGGCAGGTCCTGGAGGCTGAGAACACACACCATGCTTGGCTACGCTGAGTACACTAGTTTATGTTTAAAATAAGCATCTTGTTTTCTTGGCTGGGACACCATCAAGTGATACCCATGGCCAAAACCTCTAGTCTGCAAGGGTCACAATTCAGTGTGGTCTGTGGTGAGTCTTAGAGAAGACTTAAATTGAAATACAGGAGTTGGCTTTTCCCTTCCTGCACATTATCTCATTATACTCTCTTTCTCGAGTAGACGATTTCCTATATAAATCCCTGTACATACTGGTGATAGCTTGCTTTGACCACAGAAATCTGTCAGAGTGAACTTCTGCTTCCCACGATGATGCTTCTGTATCTCTCAGCTACTCTTTTGATCATGTTCATATGCATGTTTGGATTCAAACGTATTACTTGCAGTAGCAAAGCTCGTTCTTCATGTACCTAAGTTCTGTCTGCATTTCCCTCTGTAGCTTTGACTGTTTTCTGTCTGTTCCTTTGATCTTTCTCATCTCTCTGTCCTATGACTGTCATATCCGGTCTCTCCTGTTCTGGTAACTTTGGCAGCATCACACCAGAGAAGTCGGTGGTTTGTCTCTGACATCCTCTTTCATCACTGATCACTGCTGCTTGTCTCAAAAGAAGGGGAAGTCTGCTCTGCAGTGAGCACCTCACGGTCAGAGCGTCTCCCTAAAGCCCAGACAGCAGAAGCTGGAGCACAGGTGTTTATACACAACCCAAACGACACTTTTTTGCACAGTTTTCTAGACAGCTTTCCACAGATACATCCTTACCAACTATCCTCCTTTAAGAGAAGATCTTCAGGAAAGCCTTTCTCCTGTACTGGCAAGATGAGGGGACTCCCCTTTGACCTGTGGCTCCATTCAATCGCTTTTGCCTTACCTTATGTAGACTATGGCCTATTCAGGAGGTAACACACGCGGGGTTTTCTAACATTATATAGAACACATATGGGAACGCATAAACTCCTGTCACCACACACAATTACTATGAAGTAGTAATAATTTTCTTCTTTGCCTTTACACTGCCATCTCCCTTTTCACACAAAGATGAAAATCTGTCACTAAGTGGTTTGCTCTCCTGACCAGAGGCAATGAAGCTACAGCAAAAGGAAACAGAAGGAATATAACAAAAAGAATACAAAAAATTATGAGGAAAGCCACCACATTAGCTATAAAAAGGGAATCCTACTACAAGGAGCAACTGTACTGAAACTCAGATTAGAAATGCCTGGGGTGATATTCTTTAGGGTTTTTTTTTCTTGTGAGAAGTAACCTTTTTATTTTAGACAAACTCCTTGCTCTTATGAAAAGAAACCCAAAGAAGTGAGTGGAATATAAAGCGTATCTCTGAAGGAAGGAATGTTCTCAGCCTAGCGTATTTTATTAAACACCTAATACGACTGGAAAAAGAAATAAACAAACAAACAGGCACTCAGAGCTTTCCTAGATCCAAAGCAGAGCGAAACGGTACGTTTTTGTTAAGCACAGAGTTGGGAACAATTTCTTCTAGTATAATTTTATTATGCCAAACCCAACTGCTGCCAACTTGTATTTAGTCTGCAGTTTACTGCCTCATTTCAGACCTGAAGGAAGACTTGCATGCCTGCTGGTTTTTCCAGATACTTTGGCTGACTTAGTAACTACTTGTTTATATCTTACTTAGACTGTTGCTGCTACGTTGACAAGCTATGGAAGCTTTAGTGCACACAAGAAAATGACATATTATTAACCCAAAAAAACACTATTTAACTTTGCATTCCCCAAGGATGGTAAAGAAAACGATCGTGCCGGGTTCTTTTAGTCTGCCCTTTAGCCTTGAAAGTACTTTTCTAAACCTTATCTTCAAATGCAGCTTTTTTCTCCTTGTTTTCTTGTTCAGCCAGAGAAATTAAGGCAGCAGGATTGTGCAATCTTAAGCCCACCTGTCCTTTATTATTGTGCAATACTTTCTAACAGTTTAGAGGTTGGGATAGGAATCACACAAACTTGAAGTTCAACCAGGTTTCAGGAGAACTGGTGTCTGGGATGGATTGCTGCTGGGAGAAATGCTGAAGGAGAAGTTCAGCAGTCGCATGTTCCAATTGCCTGGCAGCAGAGTCAGACCAGCATTTATTACCTCAGAGGACCCTTGGATATTTGAGAGAGATTTGAGGGACATAAAGGAAAATTCAGGCTATCGCCACAGACAGTCTTAGAAAATAATTGGGATTCAGGAGACTCTTAGTAATGAGAATGGGGCTTCTGCACAAGACACGGGACAAAACTCCATGGAAAAGCAGACCTGATTAATTCTGCTTTTCATTAAACAAATTAGTAATTGTTCAGTAACAAAATCAAATAATTTTAGTTTATGAAGCCTTTATGGCTATACTGCTGCTTAAATACATGGGGTCCTATGGGAGAAATTACCTTCAGCCTTGCCTAAGACCATGCGTGTCGTCTTTGGACAAAGAGTTTGGTTATAAGAGCACCTTAGGGCATAGTGTTAAATCTTAAAAGTTAACATTAAGAGTCATCTAGACCCACCACCACCTTTAAATATGTGTTTCCCAACACATTAAGAGTCATCCAGACCCACCACCACCTTTAAATGTGTGTTTCCCAACACATAAAAATAAAATCTGTCAAAACACACAATATCATAGGCTGGATTTTTAGGTCATAGGCTGGACTTGATAATCTTAGAGGTCTTTTCCAATCTCAATAATTCTGTGATTCCATAATGGTTTTTTTTAATTCATATCCCCACAGCAAATACATCCAGAATTATGTGTGTCAAAGTGCTGTAGTTAAACTCAAGACAGAACATGAGGTGATCCAAGTCATCTTCAGCCATCAATCTGCTAGGAAAAGGAACATCTGTATTTCATGAATGTGTTTGTGGTTAACTACATTTTAGGTCCCACTGAAACCTGGTGAGTCATAAACACTGTCCCAAAATTGCATTTTAAATGACTGAGAGATACACTTTTGTTTTCAGTTTTCTATATTTTCTTCATCATTTCTTTCCAAGTAGTTTTTTTTTTAAACTTTACATTTTATTCCAAAAATACTCATTTTGCCTTTCCCTTTAAACATCTTGGAATGATTGACAAAGTAGATGGTTTTCTGGCATTTCCAAAAGGGTGCTTAATGCAATAGGTGAAGGTAAGAACTTTCCAGCAGTTTTCAGAGTTGTCCTATTTTTTTCCTCATTAGCACTGTATGGACATCAGGAGAATCACAGAACATGAGAGATTGGAAGGGACCTCAAAAGACTATCCAGTCCAATCCCCCTGACACAGTAAGATCCCCCAGATCCAGTTGCACCAGAACATGGCCAAGTGGATTTTAAATGTCTCCAGAGAAGGAGACTACACAACCTCCCTGGGCAGCCCTTTCCAGTGCTCTGTCATCCTGATTGGGAAGAAGTTCCTTCTCATCTTTATGTTACCCTTTGTCCTATCATCGAATGCCACTGAGCACAGCCTGGCTCCATCCTCCTGACACCCACCCTTCCCATATTTATCAACATTCATTGGGTCACCTCTCAGTCTCCTTTTTTCCAAGCTCAAGAGACCCAGCTCCCTCAGCCTTTCTTCATCAGGGAGATAATCCACTCCCTTCATCATCTTTATTTTCCTGTATTTAGAATAGATTATTCTTATGGTGTCCATATGACTTATGGTAACAGTTGTTTTCAGACTGAAGAAGTTATATAGTACGGAACCTTAATGACAGTTTAAATCCCGTTTAGGTACTAGGTTGTAGCAACAGAATTTTCTGTTTTGATTTTCTGTTCCTTTAAGCCTATAAATGGTGTAAGTTCTAACACAGTGTTCTATTTCTTTTGCAGGCATTAAAGCACTTAGAACCAGGAACTCCAGACAAACTGCATGGCTTTACAATATTTACTCTAGATGACATCCAGGTTCTACATCAGCTCATTTCCAATTGCAGGGTGATGAACAGAGTCAAAACTACTAAAGCAGTCATGAGTACAAAGAAACAGAATTTAATACCGGTTTTAAAAATGACCTTCAGAATTTACAAAGTTGATACTTATTCAAAAATAATAAGTAGGGTGCAAAACAGTTTTATTAGCTTTGGCAAAATCTGCGCGGCATTCTGCTTGAATCATGTTACTCCAAGTTCATTAAACAATTATCTCTCTTTATTTATTTAGTCTGATAATGCTCATAGGAAGCTTTGACTTTTTATAGACAAAACAAAATTGAAACCAGACACAGTCAATATATCCTATGGGTTCATCTCCTGTCAGACTATTCATTGACTAAAGCAGATAATAATTCAGTGTTTCACAGCAACAGTGTCTTCTCAGAAGCCATAAAGAATGTTCAGCTCCTTTAGCCTTAGTGAGGATGTGGAGTGGATTTTTAGATAATTTCTAAAAAGTTTATTATACTTCTTAATTTTCACTATATTGAATTATTCATCACATTATATGAAATAACAATGTGGTCTATAGACATTACTTCAGTTTCCTCAGAGAACATCGTACGCTATTAGCTTAAAAGACTATAGGAAAATAATGACAAATGTTCAGAATTACTTCAATGAAACGCTAACAAATATTTGATGGCAAGTTTAAAACATGTGTTTAGCTCGGAGCTAAAGGTACCTTCTCAAAAGGCTAAAGGAACATCCTAAGTTGCTTCTCAAAAGGCTAAAGCAACATCCTAAGTTGCTTCTCAAAAGGCTAAAGCAACATCCTAAGTTATTTTCACTTCAAATAAAGACCTAAATGTCAGTATAATTATTCCAAGCTTGTAAATTCTGTCTTAAAGTCTTGCTATCCTGCAGAAATGCATCAATTCTATGTGATGAACGTATGTTCATCAGTTCTAGACCAAATATATTAGCATTCATACAACACTTAGTTTCACTTTTCCTTCTCAAACACACAGCAACAGTAAGAGGAGGCTCCCTGATGAGGAAGAATCACGATGATAGAACCCAGGTTTGAGGGGAGACCTTACATCAAAATTACTTCTAGGTAGGCAAAGTCCTACTAACAGCTCAGTTTCTACCAGTGAGCTGTACACAGCAGCCAGGGCATTTTCACCAGCCTGGATTTCAAACTAACTGCTTTAATGTCTAACTAAAAAGAAGAAACTCTTTTTTGCTGAGAGAAACCACGCTGCAACCCTTCCTTGCAAACCACCTTCTTCATTCAGTTCAGGTGGATCCTGGGGATACACAGACACATACTGCTGCTCCCACTCAACGCAACCCTGGACGTACCCAGTCTATGTTTTAAAGACAATAAAATGCAGCTTTTATATTTAAAAGAAAATCAATTGAGAGCGTAAGGGACCTTTCTAGTTTGGTCTTTGCAAAGAAATAAATTGTATGGTTTAGGGTTAAAAATTCAAAATGTATTAAAAAATAAATCTGCACAAAGTACTTTTCTTTCACTCCAGGCAAAAGGTACTAATTCCTTATGACTTGGAGCAGCAGAGATGCTACAGGAAAGACCAACAGTCAAACCACCTGTAGCTGAGTTTGAGCAGGGACTCAGCACCATAAATACCCCATGCATCAAACTCAGGGGTTTTGGCTACAATACACTCCCACAGCTACAGGTTGGATGTTAAGGAAGCCCTTCCTCACAGAAAGAGTAATCAGACCCTGGAATGGACTGCCCAGGGAGGTGGTGGAGTCCACATCCCCGGAGGTGGTTAAGGAGAGACTGGCTGTAGTGCTTAGTGCCCTAGTCTGGGTGATTGAGGTGATGTCAGATCATGGGCAGGGCTGGATGATCTTAGAAGTCTTTTCCAGCCTCAATAATTCTGTGATTCTGTTCTTTTCCCTCTTGCTGCAACTCAGCTGCTACACAGAATAGCTGAACAAGAATGACTGACAGAGTCACAAAGCTATAAATTGACACGTGAACCCCAAAGTGAAGGGCTCCAGCAATGAGTCCTAAATGGAACAGATCAGGCAGGAGATGCTCCTCCCTGAAGAAGAAAGCTGTTCCATGACGACAGCACTTCCATCTCTAGGTTAGAAAGTTTCTTTAATTTGAATTTTAATATTTCTCATGGTGCTATGCTGAAAGTTGTCAGCACAACTAAGCTGAATAATGATAATGTTACACACAATTGAGTTCCACCTGTAAAGAATACCTTAATACTCTCATATGAGCAGCCTTTGGAAGACCACCTGAAACACATCAGCATGTATTAGTGTGTTCAGCTGAATCACTAGTGGCAGAGTAGGCACAAGTGCACAGCCACAACATCTGAACCTGATGTTGTCCAGTATGCTTGCATAGGGAACATTGTGCTGAGTAGGCACATTTAAAACACAGCTCTGCTCCACCACAGAGTGGTGTTTAATTGTGCATCCAAAAAAATCCCCAAAAGAAAGATGCTTCCTTGTGTGGCAACATCTCAAGTGCTCGATCTTGAGCCGAATCCCTACAATAAATGTATTCTTCTATACTTGCTCCCTTACATCATCCTGGTGAAATGTGCACTCTAGATTAAGCCTCGGTCAGGACCAGAACAGTTTCGTGAACATGTTTTTGTAGAAGTGAATATGGTCTCTTGCTACTTTGATATCGTGTCTGTCTCCACGGGACGTGCTGGATTTAGATCTCAGGAGAAGCAAAGAACGTGCTGGCTCTCTTTCTAAAACTGATGAAAGTGACAGTTATCTGAGTAACCGTTGCGCTCAGCAATTACTTTCTATTAGAACAGCATATTCGTTCGTTATCACAGAAGGGTGGGTCTCCATGAAAGGCGTTACTCATGCAGTATCTTCACACACATTCCAGTCACCAAAAACTATTTCCTTACACCCAAATTACTCGGTAAATGTTTGAAAGAAACTAGTGACTTGGTGCTGAAATCCTGGAACTTGGAACCATTCTGTTCAAAGCTTTCTATAGCTGGAGTTATTTAGTGGCCAACTCCTGAGCAGGTCGTGGAGATTGTTGACAGCATTGCTTATCTTGCTTGCTCTGTTTGGGAACACACTAACCCAAATAATGGCGCTGTACCTTGGTGCTGTTAGCCCTACTGTGCTGGGGGTTATCTTGGGGGAACGATGGTGAGGGAACACACCCCCATCTCCCTGAGCAGTGTTGATATTGAAGGCTTCATCACGCAGGCTCCCAGGGCTCTCCTTTACACTTATGTGAGCTCTCTAATATTACTAATTAATACTATTGGCACGGGGTGGGCTTTGCAGCTTCTGGTCTCATGTGGCTATGACAGAAGACAACCTCTGGGTGTGATGATACTGAAATGTGCTCTGAGGCAGCTCTGTGGGTGTGTTGAAGGGTTTGGACAGATTCCTAGGACGGTTATCACCTTCCATAGCCTACAATTTTACCCCCGAACAGCAAAGTAACCTGGACAAACTGACATTCATCTGATAGGAGGGTGCCTTGCCTATCCCTACCCAAGCCAGATTCTAGCACTGTAGTTTAGGTGTAATTCATACAGTTTTTTAAAAAACAAAAGCCACCCCACATCAGCAGCTGTTTCTTTACAACTAAAACAATGCAACAAGAATCATGAAGCTTGCACAAGCCGTTTAAGAATGTGCCTCATGCATGGTTGCACAGTCAGCATCTCACTTGTAAAAGAAAGTGATGAACACAATAATCTAAGTGACTGAAAGGGGTTGGAGCTGTCTCAGTAGTTTTTTGATTCTTCAAAAGTCTGGAGGCACAAAGGAGTTTACGTGCTCTTTGTAAATGGACAAAACTGCAGCAGAGACATGTCCATCACCGATGTTCTAAAACGGATAAGTGCAGCAGCTTGAGGCTTTGCCCCTTTGCTCAGGTCAAGTACAATGTTAATGGTGGTGAGGACCTAGTTTGACACAGGGTGAGGTAGTGTTGTACTGAACTCAAGAGATTAGAGGAAGGAGAGGTAGGCAGGAAGTTACAAGACAACAGACAACTGGAACAGAAACATTCACAAGAGAAATTAAAAAGTAAGAAGACAGATGGAGACCATAAAAGGAATGAAAGACCGCATTCTGAAACAGGAGCTAGACAATTTGCAAACACAAATTAAACATTGCTGGCATCTGGAAGTTTTCAAAATAAGCTGAAAGTCTGTACTATGGAATAAAATATTTGTTGGAGTGCTAACTCTTGCTATGAATAATTCAGATAGAGCCAGATGCAGAAATACAAAGCCTGCAGTCTGTAGAACCTGCAGGGACTGGTGAGATGAAAACTGGTGACCAGCAGCCTAATGGTCAAAGACTGGAAGGTCTTTTGGGAAATGGGTAGGACTTGTTCAAGCTAGAGCTTACAGAGGTGAAGTGTAGGAATTACACAAAAGAGGGTAAAACCCATCACACGTGGAAGTAAATCAAAGGTGTTCAGGTGTCTTTATGTAAGACCAGACTTGTTATACTAGTTAACATTCCAGATAAAGAAACGTATATGCCCACAGAAGCTGCATCCAGAAACACATCCTGACAAAGTTCTGGTAACTACCTTTATGGTCTGGATCTCAGTGTGTTGCAGAACTTAAGTCATGAGAAAGGATAAATCGTTCTGCTCTGCAATCACACTTTACAGGCACCATGGAACTAGCCATCAGTTTGATCTAGTAGCTTTAAGGAGAAAAGAGAAAGAGGAAATCCCAGCAGAAAGAGAAGTGGTTTTGTAGATGTGCTTTTCAGGCACACACAAATCCTAGCAAGGACTTCTAAGATCAGTTTGCAGCAGACTTGTTTTAAGCATTGATCCCTTGGATGTTGGACTCTTAGGTGTTAATAGGGAATATGAGATTCAGGGGGGGTGGAATTTACCACTGAAGGTCATTCTCGCCTCAAAGAAATGAGGCAACTCAGGAAGTTAGAAGGTGGTTGCCTTGAAGTTCAGAAATTCAGGTGAGAGTCTAGTTTGTACAAGTGATCCTAATCTAGTTCATGACATTCTGAATGATTCCAAAGGTGATAGATTGCTGTATCGAAGAAAGGAAAACAGCGGTACTGTGGCAATGAAGGCATGCAGCACAATTAAACGCTGACGTGCAGGGAGAAAGACTGGCTGGGAAGTGCACTGCTGTGGGCTGCCAAGGCACACAGTTTCAAACACCTATTGAGAGTCTTTCTCCAATGGCAGAAAGCAATAAAATAATTTTAGAGGCCTGGGGAAGCCCCTAAAATCCTTGACCCCAAAAGAGATCCTCCTAGGGAAATCATGTTTGTTGGGCTATTGGGTGTGAAGTAATTTCCATGATTATGTTTAATAACATGTGTCATTAAACTAGACATGCTAAAAGACCAGAGAATAGGGAATCCAAGACTTCATCACCTAATTTGGCAAAACCAGACACAGCAACTGGGAAAGGTGCATTCATCCAAGAACTGGAAAGCTGGAAACTGAGCAAGAAGCCCTGATAGCCAAGTTAGCACATGAGTTAATTATTTGCTTGGGTTTGATTATTGTTAATGACGGTCTAATAAATGCCAGATACTGTGTCTCAGAAAGCAAGCTTGCAGGAACACCCCCTTCTGGAACCCCCTCAGATTTACAGATGCTAAACTATATTCTCCTTCTAGAGGTCTGAACTCTAGTAGTGTTTTTCATTCCCTCTTCAGGCAAGGAAATATGAAAACAGGGTCAAATCTGCTTCAGGCTATAAAGAAATTATTTGTTGCTCCAGTTAAAATTTTTCCTGACAAATACAAACTATCAGCCTTTCATTACACTACCTCGATTGGCAGAATTGTTGTATGACTTGAAATAAACCCCAGTAAAACTCGTCATTCCTACATGAGATGCTCCAAGCTCTGAAGGAGTTCCCCTCAGCTGAAGACCTCCATGCATGAGAAGCATCACCACATGATTATGACCCTGTAACTTTACAACAAGTCAAGTATTCGGAGAGACAGACACCAACAATCTTTAGCACATATGCCTGGGGCATCACCTCATCTCAATCCCAGTCACTGATCTGAAAGGAACTCTAAGTCATGGGAAATAAAACTCAGCTAATTGAGTAAAAAGGATATTGTGATTTTAGAAAGAAACAGACACGAAAACTCTAGCTCATAAGAGACAGCAAGACCACATCACGTCGTTACGGGCAAAACTATCTGCTTAGGATAATAGGAAACACAATTTGAAATCTAACACGTCAATAAACAGTAGAGCTGTTCCACATGTTCCACCTTACCATTTTGTATTCTCTCCAGCTCTTTTGAAAGTCCAGACTCCCATCTTCTCGGTGCTGTATAACTGTCCATCCTCCTCCAGCAATGTCCATGTTGCAGAAGACCTTTGCAAAAATTAAAAAACCCATTAAGTTGGAATTATATCAACTTCTGGGGGAAAACGTATTTGTGAGTAATGGAACTAAGGAAGTGTGTTTTCCTGTGGATTCAGGCTCTGTTCTCTCAATGGACTCCTCAGTCATTTGACAACAACTGAAGCTCTCCTTCTAGTCAGTTTCATTCTCTCAGTAATGTTTCCTGGTTTTTCACCAGGTGCCCAAGAACATCTCTCTATCATCCCCCCTCCTCATCCTCAGCTTTCCTCTTCACATCCCCTCAGTGTTCCTTTCCTATTTTCTCTGCAGGGGCTCTTAAACTATCCCCTTACTCTTAACAAACCAGAGAGTTTCTTTGTTATAATGATCTCTACAGCTTTTAGCAGAGACACATTCTGTCTAAGAGGGATTATTCAGGAATTCTTACAGAACACATAGAATCATCAGGGATTGGAAGGGACCTCAAAAGATCTATTCGAGGAGTCAAAAAATGTAGCATAGATGAGATTATTCTGGTTTTCTTTATATTTTAACAACTACCTACAGTGCACCAGACAGTATTCCAAAACAGAAGGTTAGTCTCAGCCTAAACTGCTGTACAGCTGACAGACAACATAGATGGGAGAACTCAGAGAACAGGCTTGTCTGTAGGGCAAGCTCATTTAAGACCTGTACTGAACATGTAAGCTCATACCTTGCCATAACTGCACTCATAATCTTCTAACTTAGGCGCTGATATCCTGTACATTGAAGATAATTTAGTAACTTGACATTTATGCTGAAGCTCGATGTCAGAGTATGGCGTCAACTAAAATATCCTAAAAATCTTAAATAATCCGTGTAATAATCAAATTGGATGTTTAATTTTAATATGTTTTTTTACTCATTATTTCAACAGGAGAGAAGATAAATGATGAAAAAAGTGCAAATCTTGTTTATCCCTTCATATGTCTTGATATGTGGCAAGTGATAGTTCATTTGTGTACCTGCTTTTGTGTGACACCTGATTTTAAGATCCAACTAAGTTTCTCGCTACTAGTGAAGCCATTTTTCTTAGTTTTCATTCCCATGTACTCATTCATGCCTTATCAGCAACAAAACTACCCTTAATTTCATTTGTGTGTGCTCTCAAATAGCTATATCCCTCTTTATAAAGATTGGATCCCTCTGTCAACATGTGAGAGGATTGAAGAGGTGTCACCCACCAGCTTAGCTCTTGACATTCACACCAGCGAGAGTCGATCCGTTCAGCACTGCTCAGAAATTTAAAGCTTGAGGTTGTTTTATCACATTGAATGTTGCTATCCAGTTCAGTCAAATAAAAATTCATCCCTCGGTGCACTAGAGGACCATAGTCTACCCTCAGGCAAAGCAATTCCAAATCTCTCCTAGTCAAGTAGTAATCTCATGCAAGTGCTTTCATTCTGATTTGCCCCAGGCATGGCGAGTGAACTCCCTGTGTAGGTGTAGGAGCGAAACAGAATCCCCGACAGTGCAAACATGTGAACTTGATTTAGGAACCAACAAGAAAACCCACAATTTGCTACACGAGTATTTTGGCCCCATTCCTCCTTCAGGACAAAGAGTCAAAACATTTATCCACAGGATTTAATTTCTTTAGTCTGATTTACAGTGAGAATTTTTAAATTATGAATTTGCTTTCCTTCTAAGCTGTTCCAAGCTCACATGAATCCACTGCCAATTTTTAAAGCATTAAAATCTTCCACTGTGTTAAGAATACTCATTTTAATGTAAGGACATGCACGTACAAGAGATGGGTCCTTCAAACTAAGATATGATCTCTATTAAAAGACTCAAATGTGTTCTGAATAATACAGCAAATTGAAAGTAGAAAAGTGCACAGCCAAAGAAGGGTTTACCAGCAGCGAGTTATTCACCAACCACCATTGTGTGGTCTGGCACTTTCCACGGTGGTAGACACAAACACCTGCTGCAAGGATAGGAGTGCCAAGCTGATTATAGCTGTTCACCGTGCACAGCTCCAGCCAACAAATGTCCTGGGCTGGCTTCTGTCCCAGACAAGGTCAAGGCACTCGGCCATTAACCACCTTTTAGCACGTTTGGATATTTAACCCTCTACCCAGAAGGAAAAGGGTGAAGAATAGCGACTGTGAAGTTGTGTGCATCTCTCAATGCTGAGCGTATTGCAAACAAAATAACCCAATTTAGATTAAGAGAGCATCCAAAGATCTCATTCTTGCCCTTCAAGGCTAACAACACTCAACCTCTTTAAAGGCATCTATGGGATTATTTGTATATAATTTAGCTTTACATTTAATTTAAATTATAATGGTCTTCATAATAATCACTTCGAAATTGAGCTCGTTTTAAAGTAAACAGATTGAGGAGAATTCTCACAAGCTCTACAATGCCATCACAGATCTACACCGTTGGTGCGGCTCGACAAGCTCGAGACCAGCCATTTCTAAAGATAACACCAATAAAATACTGGAAATGGCAGTAACATCTGTGTGTATAACAAAGGGACTTTTTCTACAACATATCAGGATTCTAGTAAGTATCCCCTAGGAGATATAAAATGAAATTAAGGTGTATTTTCGTGACCCAAAGTCTACAATTACTATAAATCAGACAACTGCCAGTGGCTGCAGTATCACAGGAGGTAACAATCTATTAGGCTCTTACAGACATGTCAGAGTTGTGCATTACATGCTGGTAATCCAGGTCACTGAGCTGGATTTAAACAAGTGGAAATGTCTCCATGGAGCACCTATCAGGATAACAGCTGGTCCCAAAGCAGCTCTGTCAGTGCGGTGCTACCCCTGGGCTAATCAGTGCTGGCACAGGGCTGTGTCATGTGAGTTTGAAGCCATCACAGCTGGAGTTAGTTCAGATAGCTCTGCACACCACTACCTTGCTGTCTGTTAATGCAACCTTAATGTCTGAAAAAAACATCTGGAGAAGCAATTACACTCCTCACTGAACTAAAATGAAGATGTCTGGCATCAGCTCTTGCTTTCTTGAAAAAAATGATGCAATGATCTCAGCCGAGTTGTGCTGCCTGTGATGATCACAGAATCATAGACCATCAAAGATTGGAAGTGACCTCAAAAGATCCCCTAGTCCAATCCCCCTGCCACAGCAGGATCACAGAGACCAAGTTGCACAGGAATATATCCAGATGGGTTTTAAACATCTCCACAGAAGAAAACTCCACAACACCCCTAGGCAGCCCCTTCCAGTGCTCTGTCACCCTCACTGGGAAGAAGTTCCTTCTCATATTTATATGGAACCTCCTATTTTCCAGCTTACACCCATTGCCCCTCGTCCTATCACTAGATGACATTGAGAAGAGCCTGGCTCCGTCCTCCTGACACCCACCCCGCAAATATTTATAAACATTCATGGGGTCGCCCCCCAGTTTCCTCTTCTCCAAGCTAAAGAGACTCAGCCTCCTCAGCCTTTCCTCATAAGGGAGGTGTTCTACTTCCTTCATCATCTTTGTTGCTCTGCGCTGAACTCTCTCCAGCAGCTCCATGTCCTTCTTGAACTGATCCTGATCCCCAGACTTAGCAAAGAGGATAGAGAGTGGCCTAGCAATGACTTCCACCATCTCCCTTAGCACTCCTGGCTGCATCCCATCAGGGCCCATGGATTTATGTACATCCAATTTGCTCAACTTATCCCTGACCCAGTCCTCATCAACCGAGGCAGGCTCCTCTCTTGCCTCAGCTTCCTCTGGAGCCTCAGCAGTCTGGGGCTTGATATCAGAACAGGCCCCAGAAGTATAGAAAAAGAAGGTGTTCACTATCTCTGCTTTCTCTGTATCCTCTGTCTTCAGGGCATCCACCTCATTCAGCAGGGGGCTACATTGCCTCTAGGTTTAGTTTTACCTGCAATGTATTTGAAGAAGCCCTTTTTGTTGCCCTTGACCTCTCTCCCAAGGTTTAATTCCAAGGAGGCTTTGGCTTTCCTAGTTGCATCCCTACATTCTCTCACCAGAGCCTTATAATCACCCCATCCCCTCTTTCCATGACCTACAGACTTTCTTCTTCCTCTTCAGTTTGCCCAGCAGCTCCCTGTTTAACCACATGGGTCTTCTGGCTCCCTTCCTTGACTTCTTTCCTTTTGGGATGCTCTTGTGTTATGTTTCAGAAATGTGTTCTTTGAATGTTAACCAGCTGTCTTGGGCCCCTTTACCTGCCAGTTCCCTGTCCCATGGGATTTCCCCTAGCAGTTGCTTGAAAAGGCCACAGTTGACCCTCCTGAAGTCCAGGGTTGTGATTCTGCTGGGTGTTCTGTTCCTGCCACACGAGATCCTGAACTCCACCATCTCATGGTCATTGCACCCAAGGCTGCCCTCCACCTTCACTGCTTCAGCCAGACCCTCCCTGTTGGTGAGTACAAGATGCAGCAGTGCTCCTCTCCTAGTTGGCTGCTCCACCATTTGCATCAGGAAATTGTCACCAAAGCACTGGAGGAACCTCCTGGACTGTGGGTGGCTGGCTGAGTAGGTCTTCCAGCAAATATCAGGGTAGTTAAAGTCCCCCCATCAGAACCAGAGCCTGCAGCTGTGAGGCTGCTGTCAGCTGCCTGTAGAAGCTCTTGTCAACTTTCTCACTGTGATCTCGTGGCCTGTAATAGACACCACACCTGTAATAGACAGTGTCACCCATGCCAGCCTTCAGCCACACCCACAAACTCCGATTTCACCCTAGGACAGCGAGAGGCTGCCTGGTTTTCATTAGGACCAGAGCCCTGTCCCACTGGTGTGCGCCCATCAACTATCCCACCTGTCTTCGAATCTACTTTAAAGCCCTCTGAATGAGCCCTGCCAACTCCTGCCCCAGAACCCTTTTTCCCCTCTGAGATAAAAGTCTCCCATGTGCAACTGTCAGGTCTGGTGCCTTATAGAACCAGGTTTTCTTTCCATAATTTCCTAGTGCTTACATCCTTCAAAAGTAACTTATAAGGAGGTTCTGGACAGCAGTCAAAACCCCAGAAGTAGTAACGCAAGCAGAATTTGTGTTGATCACTTTAGTTACTACAAGGTCAAGATTTTTTTTGTCCTTCTGGTGCTTCCTTTGGCATCCACTTATGACAAGCACTGCAATCTACAGGGCCATCTGCAGATTTATTTTGAATCTGGGTAATGAAACTTTTAACTGGGTGCACTTAAAGATATTCCACAGTATGTATGTCCCCAGTTTTCAACAATCAAAACACATTCAGCATAAAAATTGACTCTTAGTCTTTTCTCCTACCCAAAGAGATGTCATCACCTAAGCATGCTCACAGTATCCTGTAGCACTGTAACACTTGAATCAGGCAAACTGAGGTTGGAAAGGGAAGTCTTGAGATTGTCAGTCCTCTGTAGCCGACGCAATTGTTGCAGGTTGCCCTTATCCAACTGACTTTTGAATATCTTCAAGGATCATAAGGAATACCCTCATGATTCCAAAAAAACCAAACAGACAAACAACTCAGCAAGAAAAACCTTTACCTGTGATGTCATTGGAATTTTTGGACCAATTTTCTGACACTGATCCTTACTGCATGCTTCTGACAATCCTGGCTTTGTGTTTTCTGTACCCTACAAGGAGGCAGCTGAAGGTGGTAGTAAGGTCCCCTTGTTCTGTTCTTCAGACTAGACAACCTCTGTTCCTTCAGGCTCATTTTGTGCAATGTATTCCAGGTTCATCTGGATCTTCATGTGGTCACAGTGCACCATCAGCATGTTCTATGCAGGATCTATGCATGTTCTATATGATGCAGGTTGCCTAAAGCGGTTTCTGCCCAACTTCCTCCCCATACCTTATGCTTCAAGGTAAAACATGCTACAAGGGGTCTTACATTAATTTTCCTACTTTTTAATGTGGAATCTCATGTAGTGAGACTCCTGTTCCTTAAGATATTATGCAGCAACAGTAGTACAGGGCTTGTTCAGGTCCCCACTTGTGTCCTGCTGTAAAAACAAGAGAACTTGGGATTGTTCTTGGCCCAAGAATTTGCTATCAGCCTGTGATTTACAGCCCTCCTGTGCTGTTCTGTACTGTGTGCCTGTGTTCGGGTACAGGGCCGGACAAAAGGAGCTAACACAATAAGGGTAATAAAAGCACTTCAGTACAGGTCCTTTGAACTTTCGAGTGACTGGCTTTGCAGCCAAGGTGTTCTTATATTGTGACTTTCTTTGTTTATTTGTTTTCATTTTATCCTTTGAGAGAAGCTTCTCTAAGCTGTGAATGATTTTAATTAAACCAAAATTCTTTCTAGATAATTCGTCTCGTCTCTCGTGGTTCTATTTCATGCAATTATATTTATTTATCTTTTCTATGATTTCATGGTTTTGATGATTATGTGTTATTCTTGGTGTTCATCTCAGGATGAGACAACACAGTCAGTGCATATTTTTGAGCTCCTTACTTTGTAATTGTTTTTTACTACACACGTTTGATGACACTTGGAAACTCTGAAAGTCTTAGGATGTGCGGCACCTGGATGGAAAACACTGTGTTAATGCACACCTAGGGGCTTAAGTGTAAGTTTATGGTAAGAAAATACTCCACAATCTTTGGTTACTGAATGGAGTCAGTGGTTCAAATCCCAGAGTTTATTTTGGTCTCCTCTACATCCTCAACAAACCTTTAACTACAAAACAGGTTAGCAGGAATACGGCTCCGTAAGTCTGTAGTATCACGGAACAGTCTGTATGCATGTTAAGCTGTGATAGGCACAGAGCCCAGGCCATGTCTCTTTGTTGAAATTAATGTCTAAAATTCTTAGCAGCTGTCAGCTTGGTTTCTCCATTCTGACGTGGTTCAAATGACTTCCCAAGTCTGCATGTTTTACCTCGTGTAAATGTGGTTCCTAAAGCAGTTAATACCAGTAATGTAATAAATGAGCTAATCAGGATTAGTTATGCTTCCTTCATTGGTGGAATGCTTGATTAGTTTTCTACTTCTGTCTTACCTCTCTCCATGGCTATGAGGTGTTCTTGGTGTTCCATTTGGCTGTTTCCATAATGGAGATACGCTTAGCTGCCAAAATCTCTGACTGCACCTGTCTAGCACCAGTTAAGGAACATAGAAGCCACAACACACATTGTATTAGACAAATGCGAATGTCTGGTATCAGATAAGGGAGCAATGGTTACCTTTCCCTGCAGACTTGGCAAAGGACTTGAAAGAACCACCCATTAGTGCTTTAATTTCCCGTTTTCATGCAGAGAAAAGAGATACTTTTCCCAAAAGTGTCTCTTTTCTAAACTGTGCCCATAGAAGGATTCCTTCCTTCCTTGCTTTGGCTGGAATCTTGAAGCTCATCTAGTTCCAACCCCCCTGCAGTGAGCAGGGACACCTTCCACAGGATCAGGCTGCCCAGTACTGATGTTTCCCAAACTCTCCTGAGGCATCCCTGAAAGGAAGCTGTATTCCATTGTTCGAGAACTGGGTGAAATGTGAAGGGAGCTGAAAAGAAATTCAGAATGCAGAAAACAGAAGCATAATGTAGGAACTGAGAGCAAGGATGGTCCTTATGGCATAGGTATTGGACAGGCTCTGGACCTCTTCTGAGACCCTGGGCTGCCTGAGTTGGCAAGCGATGTTAACTTCTTGGGTTCCTCACTTTATACATGAAGAGTTAGTGGCCCCAAATTTGTATGCCACATCTACTTAATGAGCAACTCAGAATAAAAACTAGTGAAAACCTGGGAAAGACTCTTATTCTTACATCTTCTGCGTTAAGCACGCACATCGTTTCGAATCTCTGAGCTAGCGGAGTTTCTCCCAGGAGATGCAGCACTTATTAAAACATGACAAAAGTACCCCTCAGACAGTCTGTGCAGAAATGCCAGCGATTTTTGAAATTGCATTCAGGCAACAGCAAGGCTGTTCAGATACAAAAAAAGCTTCACCACTTTTCCAAATACTGACTAGTGGAAGGCTGTTAACAGACAGCAAAAAACGGGGCGATGTCCAAAACCAGCAATCCACCCTGGTGAGAAATCCAGCTGCTGGAAAATGGAATGGTGTGGAATTCATACCAGGTTGTTGTCTCTGGATGCCAGTCAATGGACTCCATCTTTTAGATCACCTTCACGTGAGCCGTCAGGATTGGGTGTTTTTTTCAAATCCTTTTTCTCACGACAGCTGTATATGGAGAAGGAGCTTTTTCTCTCAAGACCTGGCTGAACGACTATTTCAAAGCTGTTGTCCAGGGAAGGAACATCACTCGTCTTACCACACCTCTGCCTCTGGAAGGTTGCTGTTGCACAGAGAAGAATCAAGCAGTCTACTCCTCCATCAGCGACTTAGTTCCTGCTGTATGTTTGCTTGCTGCTGGGCCCAGAGCTGCTTGTCTTCATAGTCTCCCACTGAAAAAGTCAGGATTTACCTCTAGAATCAATGACTGCTTTATTCTGTGCAGTCTTGGGAAACTAGCACCTTTGACAACCTCCAGAAAGACGCCCCATTCCCTCCTCAGCCCCTGCAAATTTGAGATGGCTATAAGGAAAGAGAACTAAAGAAAGAAGTCGTTGGGAGTTCTTGCCCTTGGTGTTGGTTGTACTTTTACGGTTGTGTTTTCTGAGATTTTCCACATAGCCCTGAGGAATGGGGAAGCAATTTTTTTTGACGTTAAGATGCCAGGTAACAACTATAAGGCTCCAGCTGCTCAGGCCTCGGGCTCCATGATACTCACAGATTTATACGTGCTAACGTTAAGAGATTTGGCAGCACTTCAAGCAAGCGAGTGAAAACAACGTGTTTATTCTAAGCTTCACTCTTGCCCTTTGACTCGATAGCGGCTGTGCAACTGGCCCGGCTGTTCAGCTTTGCTCTGCTCCAGCATGGGAAAAGTAGGAGCAGCAGCAAAGAGACAGGTGGCTGGCTGCTGACTTAGAAAGACATCGTTGCGTCACCTCACGCTTGGTAAGTTATCTTTGCAATCAGAAGGGTCAGGGTTTTTGCTGCTCTTCTTTTTCAAGCAGGAGGCAGGTGCTCCACAAATGGACCACGGTGATTTAGCCATGTCAAGTGGCAAAGTGGTTTTTCAGCTCTGAAGTGCCTTCTGACCATTAAAAAAGTTAAATCTTTACTGGATACTTTTTGAACCCCCTTTAAATGAACTGTTTGTAACCTTACTAGGATTTTCTTTTTCATTTTAGTATGTGGATTGCTTGAATGGAAAAAGTAAAGCCAGTAGAAGCAATAAAGATGGATTGCCAGTAAAGCAAGCTGTTTGGCCTCTAACTGAAACAGAGGAAGCAGATCAGCTCCGGAAACCATTTTCTAAAAGTCACTTCTTTAACTGCAAGGCTATTCTAATAGCTGCTTCTTATTTAAAACCTACTCTGTATCTTAATAATCCACACCCCCAAGTCAGTGTGGAAGCACAAGTTAATTGACGCTCTGTTTCCAAAGTGATACTGGTATTACGAAGGGCATTAAACTGACATATGAAATAGAGAGTAAATGTGAATGGGAAGCAATAGAGATGTATTTATGGGGATCCAAAAGGAGTTTGCAGATGATGCACAATGAATGAACATTAAATAGTATTGACGTGCACATAGGTTCCTAGTAAAATTCTGGCTCTGGATTAATCTCATGAAAAAACTATGACATATATTTCTGTCATGCCAGACTTTAGCCTTGTCTCTGCAAAACTCTTATGATGAAGCTGTTAGGGAGGTATGTCTTGCCCAGTTCACATTTACTGTTGTAAAGGTATACATATGTAGAAGGCTTACTTGTAGGGAATCACATATGGGACTCTATCCTTGAGGTCACTAAGCTGGTGAGTGTATTTTACACCTATTTATGTTGAGCGGGCTCAGCAACTTGCATGAAGATCGTAATGTCCTGAAGGGCTGACTTCATAATTTGTGGCTGTGTGTGTATTTCCTTCATGAAACCACATTTATGTTTCTTTATTATCACTATTATTTTAAAGACTTTTAACTACTCACAACTCCCATTTCTTTTTCCATAAGCCCTGCTACTCCACCATCAGTATTCTGACTTCTGATATTTCACATCTTGGCTATGGTGTTGAGGATCAGGTTGCTGGCTGGGGACATCTGGATGGTTTTGAGATCTGTGCATAATAGAATCAAATCTCTTCACTACATATTTTGAGTCCATGTTTTCAGTTTTGCTCTGCATCTCTCATTGTTTTGTATCCTCTCCGTTTGCATGAGTGTATGCAGCCTCGTATAGTTATATAAAATGGTTTCCTTATGCAAGGTATGAATTTTTATAGCTTTACATTCACTTTCTTGCCACCTTCCCACTTCATGCTTAAATAGGTAGACTAAGTTAGGCAATACATACACCATACACAGGGGCTGCTCCACCATGGATTCTGGAGCGCTAAGTATCTCTGTTAACACATGCTGTAGCCAAAGAAGTTTACAGTATGCAGAGGGAAAAGGTTATTGTTAGTGTAACTGAATAAGTCTTAGGGTTAATATATAATGTATAGGTCTATGTAATGGATAGCTTTTATTCATCATAAAATGTTCAAATGACTTGCAGATGTATGACCGCTGCAGCTGTTGCAGACCTTGTAACGCGTTAGGCTCTGACTCAGAGATCAGCTCTTTTGCCAAGAGATTCTGGCAGTGGCTCTGGCTGTGATATTCCCATTGAAAAAAGTATTGTCAGCAGTGGAGGTCATGATACAAAACTGAGCTGGATTATGAGAAAGGGGCAAGGCTGGGTCTAGGTATACCAAGAAAATGGGTGCTCTGAAAGCTGTCTTTTTTTTTCATGTTTAACTTTATCATTACACGAGCAGCTAGGGGAGCAGCTGGAATTTAAAGTCACTGCGGATTCTGGCTACGTGCAACTTCTGTTACACTAATTGGGAAAAAAAAAATCACAAAACACCAGACTTCTGATAAAGTAAAAGTTAGTTCCCAGGTTTAAAAAGAAGAAGCAAGATACAGTGCTTACGAGCAAGCAGAACTGAGTCTCGCTGTGCTAGTGCAGTCTGTTGTGCAAACTGTGCAGCACGGGAGCTCAGCTCCTTGCTGTCTACGAAGACTGCAGTCAGGGACGATGCCCACTTAGCAATCAGCGTGACTCTGTCATCCCACGAACGCATACAGGGCTCTGAAATAGTAGTGAAGCATTTTAAAAAGTCCCCTGCACGCTTGGTGGTTGTTTTCCTAGGTCTGTTCGAAGTAAAGAACCTAATGAAGATTGACACGTGAGGGAGCGGGGAGTCACACTGAGGCGGAGAAGCTGCGTTTGATACAGCCTTGCTCCTGTGTGGCTGCAAAAGCAGAAGCATGTTCTTCTGTGGACGCTCATTAGAAGCAGTAGCACAGTTCTGACAGGGTCTGCAGGTAGCACCCAGAAAGCAGGCCTGAGGGAAGCAGACCCTAGTGTCAGCTGAACTGTACATGTCTGGGTGCTTTAAGCTGGTCACAGGGCGTGTGGGCTAGTTACAAAGTGGACTGCAATGCCAACTCTTGCTTCCCACAGGCAGTTACCATAAGCACTACAGTTCCTGGCACTTTTCGGAAGGCCTCTGCTGATTCCAGTGTGTCCTTTCTGACCCTGTGCGACACCTTACTTAGGAAAGTAAAGCTACAGGTCATTAGGAAAGATTACTAGATCTAAAAAGCAAAAATTCCAACCCTTACTAGCGTGCCTTGTGCCCCACGTGAGTAAGAGGGAATGAGTTGCTAAAAGCTGTCTTCTCTGAGGCTCAGACTCCCTCAATCAAAGTAAAGAGGCCAGCCAGAATGACTGCTTTGGCCGTTGGCTGGGGCTGTGTGCTGGGACCTGTGTCTCCCCTCTCCATGGTATGTGTGCTGCTCACTAGACCAGGGTTACTCATTTACTCTGGATGAGTCGTGGTTGGCAAGACAAGGTCTGCTGAGAACTTTAGTAAGAACTTCCTAAGAACATGACATGAAGTATGGGGCTCTCTGATGCGGGATGAGACTTGTCTTGGACACAGGGCATGAGAGCAGTCAGAGCACGATACAGGGTGTTTCTGGTCTGGTTCTGCATCAGATATTCTTAAATAATCCTGCAGAGCATCATGACATTGTCGTCTGCACTGGTCAATTAATACAGTATGTGATGAGAAAAAATTGCAGTAATGGATGGGTGCAGCTCCTGTCCCATGCAGGAGCCCTACAGGGATTGTATGAGGGATGTGATCTGCAGATCTGTGGGACTCCTTTTATGGGAGGAAGCTCAAGTCTTTCACTGAGAAAATGGACCTGCTCTGGGAAATAAACAAGATGTTGCAAACTGAAAGGAGCTGAGAAGCCACTGTCCTGCAGTTCCAGGTTAGGCAGGTGGTCCATGGGAAAGATGGCTTTGGCAATATGCCTCTTCAGAGTGTGACAGTGTGGCACAATGAATCTCTGTGATGCGACTCAGGTCCGAATGGGCCACATGTTTTTGGAGAAGCAGCAGTCTGTGGCAGGAATAGAAGTTTGGATCCTAAAAGCAGTATTGCCTTGCGATCATACTGTTCAGACTCAAGCTACTTTGTCTTGCCCCTCAACCCACCAATTAACCTGGGCAACAGCATGAGGCTGTTACGACTTCTACTGCTTCCAGGTCCAAGATATTTCATGCATAGCCAGTGTAGGGATCCCTACACCTTATCACTCTGCAAGCTGTGGACATGTCCTTTCTTTCCTAGACTGTTCTCTCATTAATAAATTTTAGAAAAAACGTCCTGTAAAAAAAGTTTCCTGTATCTCCTCTTTCTTCTGAGGAAAGGCTGACTTAGGCAGTCTAACCCCAGGGGAGGCTCACTGGCAGGCAAAAGGATACTATAGCTGTAAATGGATTTCAGACACGGGATAGAGAGGAATCAGTGGATAAGAAGTCTGCCAGTGGCCATTACATGTGATGATCTGATTGCAAATTCTGATTCAGAAAGATGCTAAACAGTCAACCCCAAGAACTCCTAAGCTACACCAAAGGAAGGCTGACCCAATCATTTTCATGGTTTTTAGCCTTTCACTAAGAACTTACTACTGGCTGCTGTTTGACTCAAGGCAGTTTGACCCACAGGTACGTGTGGAAGAAAGCATTGCCTTACATTTAAGAACTGGGTGCCAGCTACTCAGATGACAATGGCCCTTCATGTTGAGGAAGAGCCTGAAAGTATTAATAGGAATGTTGCCCCAAACATCAGCTGCTGATCCCAAGCCTGGTCCGAAGAGGAAGGGCTTCAGCTAGATGTGATGGCAGGAATGATAGTGTGGATGTTGGCCAGGAGGATATGGTGTTAGTACTGCAAGGTGGACCATCAGAGACAAGCTTGTCTGCTTTCAGCCCAGGGATGGGTGTGCATGGTAGTTTCCACAAATCCCAGCTCGGTGGAGACGAGAAGGCAAATGCTTGTGGAACACTTCTGCCCTTGGCATTTCCTATTTGCTTTTAGCTCAGGCATGTGTGCAGAGCTCAGCTTTTCTCTTACTCAGGGTACCTGGCTAGACAGTTGCATTAGGCAGCAAAGTACCTAATCCTCACTGAAGGCCACCTAACCCTCTCAGCTTAATGGCCTTCTACTCCTTCAGATAGTCCCTTCTTTATTTTTTTTTCTCTGTTTGCTCAGCAATTGAATTCTTTCCTTTTCCATTTGCAAAGCAGTGTCAGTAACAGACTAGCTGGCTGGCCACGTTCATTCCATTACCAACACCTCTCGGTCCTTGTAGGCACTAAAATGCAGAAACCTATAAAAGCAGCTGGAAGCAAATGAGTAATGGAGAGGAAAGGCAGGTCTCTATGCTATGAGTAAAGTGCTATGAGTAAAGTCTTTGAGAGCCTCTCATTAATGCTTCCTGGTTATTTTTTCTACATTTCGCTTTGCTGAATCCAAACCCCACTCAAGCCAGTGGGAATTGTTTGGTTGACTTCTGTGAGAGTTAGAGCAAGCCCCTGGTCTGGAAGGTAAAACTAGTCTCGCTGGTTTTCTTTTATTTCAGTTCATTTCACTTTCTGCTTCTCAACCCCCAGAATAACATGCTGAGGTTCGTACATAACATTACCTTTTTATGTTTTATGTCAAATAAAAATCAAGATGTGTACCAGCAAATCCAGCTCTGTCCTTACAACTCTGCTTTCCTACTCCTCTGCCCTGTTTTTCACACGCGCACCCCCCTGCAGTGAGGTAAATCACACAATCACAGAACATTAGGGATTGGAAGGAACCTCAAAAGATCATTCAGTCCAATCCCCCTGCCAGAGCAGGATTCCCTAGATCCAGTTGCACAGGAACATGTCCAGGCGGGTTTCAAACGTCTCCAGAGGAGGAATCTTTTTAAGTATAACACATTTTTAAGAAACTTAGCAGTCAAACAAGCTACTCTCAACTTCTGGCATAATTAAAAGCAAATAGTTTGCCCTCAGAAAGGCAATCTGTCTACAGTATCTTGAGTGGGAAAGAAAAGATGCATTCAGTTTTGAAAGATGTTTGTTCTATCACGATGGAACCCTTTGTGCAGTTCCTGGGACAAGACATTGCACATGGGGAGGTGACAGTGTATTTCTACATCACAGCTCAATCTTCAGCTTTTGGGTGGAAGCTGTACTTTTACAATAAGTCCTTTTTTTTCCCCCAAAATAGCAGTTTGTTCAAATAATCATCTCCGACAGCTGAAAGCGAGCAATGTAGAGTATGGCACTTACAGAACACGCAGAAGGGAGCATTATCTTACAAACCTTTGGGGGTTTATCCTCCAGATCACCGAAGAGTCTTTCCAAGTAATGTGTTAAGATATTGGTAATGCAGTGACTCAACCATATAAACAGATGGAGAGAGTACTGTGCAGCCAGTGATTCAGCTAACGAGCAGCTCTGGAAATTCAAATTTGATTTAACAAGAGGAGAAATGTTGAATAAGACAGTTATAATTTCTCCGCTTTTGAAGGAGGTTTTAAGTAATTTTTTCTTCTACTGAAAGACAGGGTGGAAAAACACAGGGCAGAAAAACATAGGGCAATAACAGCTCATCAAAAGAGTGGCATCTTGCTCCCCACACAGAAACTCCTTGCAGGGGTACTACACTGCACCGCCAGCTCATGGTCCGAGCTTGAGTCCTGCTGTGCGGCATGAGCTTTTAACTTCTCCAGAGGGAATATTCCCAGATGATTTACACTGATCAGAATGATCTAGTTCAAGCACAGCTTGCCACTTATTTAGACTGAGTTAATCCATTAATTTCAGCTTTACAATCTTAAAAGCCATATCCATTATAAAGTAAGTCACACATTTTTTTCCCGGCTCCTCCTCTGCCACGTAACATTGTGGGTACAGACATGAATGTGCTGTGCCTGGAAACAGGGCACACAGGGGGTGCTGTCTGGAATGCTCTCCGAACAGCCAGAGGACACCTAAGTAACTGACATGTCTTATTACAGATCTCTTTCCCTCGGAGTGATGAAAGAAGAGGCTGATTCGCTGTAGAGGCATCCCATTGTTAAGAAATCAGCATTTAAAAACTCCCCTGATTTTTAGGGGAATCTAGGAAAAACGCTGCTGTTTAGATTATTCCAGCCTCATTACTGCAATTACAGTCTTTATTCAGTAAGTTATGAGTACAGATTACTGCTGTCTGCATGGAAGCCCATCCCTTCACCTCTGTGTAAACACTTCCTTTGAAAGCTTAATTGTGGTAAGAGTTGCAAAGTATGCAATCAAGAGCCATGAGAAGTTTCCTTTCTTTGAATAGGCTGAATGTGCATGACAGTTATATTATGTACGCAGCTGTAATATCAGAACTTCAAAACTACTAAAGGATGTCAGTGTAAGCCTAATGCATCTAGCAACTTGTACATGGGAAAGAGTCTTGCCCTCAGTTACACAATCCTACTATGAGTAAATGGCAACTGAAAGTGTGTTTTCAGGGAACAGACTTGGGAAAGTGGTTTTCTCCATTGGTGAGGCAGTGCCTTGGTGTTTGCAAACATTCCGTCCAGCTGTGAGGACCAAACGTATCTGGGACTGCTCTCAGTAGCCAAGTAAGGTCCTGATCCTACAAACACCTCTGTGCATACTTTCAGTAATGGGCTACACTTAACGAGCATATTTAATATGTACAATGTCAAGAAAGAGTCAGAATTTGAGAATGTAAGTATCCAGCTATTTGCAGTTACAAGCCTCAGTATTACAGAAACGTGTTTTTATGTCCTTGCAATTTGTGGTTACAAAATATTAGCATGGCATTTCATTCAGCCAGGCACATAGCTTTCAGCTTCCTTAGGAAAAAAAGCAGCCCTCTCTGTCACTAATGCATTTAAGCGAGTACCCCCTTACCGATGGAAACTCATAACACAGAACTACACCAGCTGCATAATCATCCTTTTAAAATGTGCAGTATGGACAATTACCTTATGATCGCTCTCTTCCATCCTAGGTACTGGATCCTTGCCCTTTTGCAGAACTGGTGAGGGACAACAAACTTTGCCTGGACAATTAATAACAAAGAAAGGGTGCCCATCCTTTCCGCTTGGGTTTTTCTTTGGTTTGCCTTGGAATCGCTCACCTGTTACTTCTTCATTCATTTTTCCCTGCTGCTCCTCTCCTCCCAGCTCCTTTCATTTCCCAAATGTGCAGGTTTCTCTCAAAAAACTTGTAATTTTTATTGACTTTTAAAAATCTTCATCTCCTGGAGTCATTTCAGCTGTGACATTTTTAAAATGTAGCTTAGCTTTTGAGCTTGCAGAGGCTGTATCTGAAAGAACTGAAGATAAAACGAAAAGCAAGGGGACCTCTTAATAGTGGATGGAAACAGTGCATCATTCAGCAAATTTAGAGATGGGCAGCTGGAAGGCACAAATTAAATAAAGTACCATTTTTAAGTTACTTTCTTATGAGAATGAGGTTTACATGTTCATATCATGTACGTATATGTCCTTTAATAAGATTTGAATCTAGCAACTGTTAGAGTAATTTAGTTCCTTTAACTCTGCTGAAAACAAGCTGTAGAGCAGGGAAGATGTATTCCACGAATGATGGAAAGTTTATAGCGGGAGCTTTTAGGCAACAGAATCCATGGAATAAAAATAAACCTTAGACACACCACAACTTTGGAAGATGTTTCAGGTGAAGCTTGCATCTTAGACCCTAAAGTGAACAAACCATGAGGTACAAATCTGCAGGGAACCAGGGTTTCTTAATTCTCATACTTGGGGAGTCATGTGCCTCAAGAGTGAGGGAGTTAGAACATTTGTGGATAAAATGAAAAGTGTAAGACACTGAGGACAGTAAGGTCAGAGTCACATTAATTACAAAGGAGACCCAGGGAAGGCACTACCTGGGTGAGGGGAAGCCAGCCCATGAGGAATTTCTACAGCTGTCATGTATGAGGGGGAGCTGGAAAAGTGAAAGTAGCAGGCAGAGAGAAGGTGAGGAAGGAGGAAAAAGGAAAATTAAAGTTGGGAAAGGCACCGTGAAAGATTTTGAAGATCACTGGAGGAATAAGTTGAACAGAAGCTAGATTAGTTGAAACTTAACGTGTACTTTCTCAGAAGAAATCATTGAACTATCCAAAGAAGTGCAGGCAAGGCAGAAGGAGAACAAAGAGTTTGCAGGAAGAATCACAATTGAAAAAGAGGCAGGTCTGGGCATGGAAAGCACTTAATTTTAAGCACTGTTTAGTGAATGTGTCACTAATGAATGTGTCCGGGATAATGAGAGACGAAACTTACAGTAGAAGAATCCGGTGTGGCCACAGGAACACTATTAGAGGTGTTGTACAGCGTAAGAAAGAAATCGAGAAAAAGGCTCTTGTGAGTAAGACAAACTAAGACTCATAATTTTGGGGAAACGTTCTGTTTATACAAGTTATTCACATGAACTTTGAGACCTGATTCACACATCTGAGCACTCTGGATTAGCATAGTTCATTCTCTTGCCCACTCTCTCTGCTAGGTGTTCTTTCTCTGCTCACAAGCCTGACATCCACCTGGCTGACTGTACAGGGCAAAAATGGCTTGGAAACAAACTCTTGTAAAGGCTCCAGGCAGTCTAGCAAGAGGATGAAACGACTGTTTTGTTAATGGACAAATGGTGGCAGCGTGCACAGAGTGAGATTCCTGAAGACCGAGAGCAACTGTGCTGAGTGGTGTCTCGACACAGCAGTTAGGCTCAGGGGACTGAAGGCAGACCTGGCTTGCAGGAACATTCAAATAGCTGTTACTATTGCCATGCCAGCAGCTTGATCCTAAGCGGCCTGGCCCAGAAAACAAAGTGGTGTACAAAACAAACTAGGTGGCTTGCTCGTGTTAAAAAAGAGGGGTGCCATGGATCTTGAAAAAATGCAGGGCATTCCCAGCTGTTCTACTGCAGGGGGACTATGGGATCCGAAACCAAATGTGATTTTGAGCTGAGCTCCCTACAACAAGATCTGCTCCTGTATCCTGCTTGTCCCACCCTTTGATAACCTTTGCTCTCAGGAAAAGAGACAAGATGCTAGGAGGATCTTTCAGATGTCTGAAGTGTGAGGAGTAGACAACAGATCATCTGTAACCTGACTTAAAGCACTTTTGCACAGTAAAGAATCTGCAAGAGATAAAAACCAAAATGGCTAAGCCACAAAGCACGGAACCACAAAACCAAAGAAGATTTTGGGTTGAAGAAACCATTATCAAGTCCCACTGTTAACCTAGCACTGCCAGGTCACCCCTAAACCATGTCCCTAAGTACCACCCCAACTTTAAACACCTCCATGGACGGTGGCTACACCACTGCCCTGGGCAGCCGGTTCCAATACCCAGTAACTCTTTCAGTGAAGAAATTCTTCCTAACATCCAGCCTAAAGACCCCTTAGATGGCTCGCAGCCATTTCTTCTGGTCCTGTGGCTTGCTACCGGGGAGAAGAGGCTGTCCCTCTCCTCGCTTCAACCTCCTTTCAGGCAGTTGCCGAGAGCGGTAAGGTCTCCCCCGAGCCTCTTCTCCCCCAAGCTAAACAACCCCAGCTTCTCCTCACAGACACGCATTTGCGGGCCCTGACTAAGGAATCCCAGCACGACATGAAGCGACACCCCCCCGCTTTCCCCCTGCGTTCCGGAACCACTTGGTCTCTCCCTCCCGCGCCCCAGCAGGCGCCGACCCGGGGGAAAGGCGAGTGGCCAATCCCCACCCTCTTCATCCATATTCATGAGCGCGAGCCGGGAGGCGCGACAGCGCAGGGTGGTGTCCGCGTGGACGCCCCGCCCCGCCAT
>JAOXOE010000343.1:40666348-40677948 GCA_028565055.1 Phoeniculus purpureus
TCCTGCTGTGGCAGGGGGATTGCACTAGATGATCTTTCGAGGTCCCTTCCAATCCCTAATGTTCTGTGATTCTGTGATTCTGTGTTTTAGTGTTGCTGAGTTGTTGCTTTGAGAGAGATAAGAGAAAATCCCTTATAGGTTTGAACTAATTTTGGGATAGTCTTGAAATCAGACTTTATTATTCGGTAAAGCTTGTGAAAATACTTCAACTCGACCACTTCTCCATGAAGATGACAGTGTGTAAATCTACCCTTGTAGCCAAGGGGCAGAATGTTATAAATGAGCTCTGACAGTGTGACTTGAAAATTGAAATGTCCAGACATGAGTTTGTTTAATCCCTGAGTTTATAGTATTAGTCTTAGCTGGTAATAAAATAGTTGCCTAATATCCTTCTTGACTGATCAAGTTCTTGTAGAAAAGCACACAGAGGTTATGCACAAGTCCTCAGAATCATCATAAATCAAATACACTGAAGTTGGTCGGGTAGTAGGTAACATGAGCTTTTTTACTACCACCCTTAATTCTGGTTATGTTTAATTCAGAAGCAGTACCTGTCTAGAACAGGCTTAATCAAAGATGCTGACCTTTGTGATCGTTTGAAGCAAACAATTTTATTCTTATTGTGGATAGGCAAGATAAAGGAACAAATAGAAAAATAACTGGAAGGAGTGACTTTGACAAAGGAGCTGTAGAATCACATTTTAAAAATCTGCTTTAATTATTTGGCTGAAATAAGTGTAATCCTACAAGCCCAATGATCTGTTTGCCATAGCTGGATGAGACGAGAGAGAGAACTTAGAGTCACTTTTAGAAAGCCATTGCAATAAAAGCTGCACAAAGATTTAAACTGATGTTTGCTTTGAAATGAAAACAACCTTATTATTAATTATGTATGAAATTAGATTTATTTTTCTCTTTTACATTGACTTTTTAGTGTTAGCAGACATTGGAAAATGTTTCTTTCTCTTGTCTTGGTTCTTCCTGGTTTACGTTCACAGACATGGGATATGTTTTTACACACAGGAAACTGTTAACATGGGCCGCCACCCATGTCAGAGCTGACGATGACTCCCCAAAGCCCATTAATCTACTTAGATAACCATTACTCTTCCAATCACTCTCTTTACACCAAATGCAAACTTACTCACATGAGCAAAATGAGCTATTTTTAATCACTCTTACGGAACTGCTTCTGTACAATCAAGGTTTTGGGGTAATGGTCTCAGCGTGCCAGCGACTTCCAGTAAAGTCTGAGCAAAAGAGGCCACTAAAGTCAGTAAGCCCCGAATTAGGGCTTTTGGATTTGGTTCATCTCTTATCCCAAGGGTAAAATAACAGCACTTCAAAATAAATAAATGGAAGTCATCTTTTAAATTAGAACAAAGGGTCAGGACAAATTATCTTTGATTCTTCTGTAATGAGGATATAAAGTTTGCTCAGAGCTCTGCTGCAGGAATAAAGATTAATGAAAACTCTGCCTTGCTTGTGCTAAGAGAGAAGAAAATACAGGTAGTCGTTGTCATCTCCTCACTGTCAGCTCTTTTGTCTTAATCAGTCTCAAATTTTCTGCCCTTACAGCAGAAATGTCCTGTCTATTCAGGCAAAAGAGAGGAAGAGGCACCCAAAAAAAGTTGGTATCTAGAACTTCCTTACATTTTCTTACATTTCTGCTGCTGAAGGTGTTGTGTGCATAGGAACGTAAGTCCCTAAGGCTGAAGGAAATAAATTTGCCACATTAAATGAAGCATTGAACTTCAGAGCCTTTTTTTCACAGCAGAGTGTAGCTTCAAGTCTTAGAAGCTACAAGAATGACCTTCTAAGACTTTATACTTCTATTTCCCTAATTCGAAGTACTGACAGTAATTGCTTTAGCAAAGTTGTGCGTGAGGTTCTATGACTGGAAACACAAAAACTCCAGCAGACTTAAAGTCATAATGATCATTCTTACATTTTTTTGCACGATTCAGTGGCTGCATTTAAAGAAGAGAGTATTTCAGAAGCTGATTCCTGGATCCACAGCTTTAAAAACCATTGATAGTGTCATCTTTCTGGTCTTTGGAGAGCAATCACATGTCACTGAGCTGGACGTGGACTTACGGTGAATGGAGAGTGTGTGAGTTTTGGAACCTCAGAGATCAGGGGAGGAGAGGTTTCACCTGCAATCCACTTTTTACTGAAATTGAGGGTGTTCCTCTATTCTTAGCCCATAGGAATTGGCATTCTGGAAGGGGAAGACTGGCTTGGAGGCACATGGATCAGAGAACCAAACTTTACAGAACCTGTTGGAGCTGAGGAACATAAGCCTGGACTGAAGAGATATGACATTTCCACAAGGAAAAGGACTGCAGGAGGTTTCTGCCCCCTGAGGAATGAACACAGCAGCTTGGCCCAGTGATGTGAGAATGTGTGATTAATCTCGGTATGTCTTTGAGTTGGGGTATTTATGTTGTGTGGATTAAATGAGTCTTGTTTTTCCCCAAATCGAGCCTGTCTTTGGTTTTGCCTGCTGCTTTATAAGTAGCTTTGAGCCCTTCTTGTCTGGTTTTTGTTTGTTTGTCTCAGCTCATTAGCATATTGACTGAATTAAGTGATTCATCTCCTCTTGGTCCTGATCAACTGGTTAACCAATGACACTTTGATTTCTGCAGTTCTCTGCTTTTGTATTTGATGCTTTTTCAGAAAGCTCTGTTGCCCAAACAGCTTTGATTTGCAAAAAAGAGCGTAGTCCAAAACTATGACAAGAAAGTGACCTAGGTGATACCCAGAGCTTCAAAACAATGAAAAACAAGTTCAAAAGCTCAAGTTTTGGGGTATTTTGTTTATTGAAGTTTGTGAATGTGATTTGACTGTCAGCTTGGGCTGGCATTGCTAGAGATGGACTGAGGCAAGGTGTGGTTTTGAGGTGCATCGAAGGCTTTGTTAGGCAGAATTCTTACCTTGCTTTGTTTCAATGTCTGTGGTTTCCAGGTTGCTGCAAATGCATTTGAAAACAAGATATATATAAAGTTTATAAAGCAAAAAATGCGTAAGACGTTCTGCAGATGTTAATGGTAGTTTGAAGATTCCTTTACAGCAATTTAAAATTGAGTTTGTTTGCCACAGGGTGATAGAAGTTCCATTAGCGGTGGAGAAAATGACATTATTCCATTTCATATATCAGCATTTTTCCTTCACTTACGATGCAATTATAAGGCATTGAGAAGTCACAAAATGTGCACGATAAGAAAAGTATTTGGGCTGATAGTGCATTAATTTGACAGGGCATACATTTTTTCCTGCTACTTCATTGCAGTGATTCATCTTCCTTGGTGACTAAAAAAATGTAGCTTTCTATTTTAGTGGTACTGGAGACGATTCTGTTTGAACAGGCGGAGTGTTAGGAGAAAATAGCTCTGGCTAATGTGGAAAATACATCACAGGCAAAGAATTCTAGGCAGAGGTGTTGATAACTATGTCACTCTATGGCCTTCCTTCCAACACCTGCCCAGAGATTAAGTAGAATGTAGTTTGTTATTTCTTACACTACAGATGAGTCTCAGTGTGACTCAATAACCTTAAACTACACTAGATAAAACATGAATACCAGGCTATCAACAGTTTTATTATTTAATGGATTATGAGGTGATGAGATGCCAATATGATAATCAAACAATCACAATTTTATTTCCAGCATGTAATTAAAAGCTGTGATTCTCTCCTCTGTCCTGTCTAGTCAGTTTTTCAGGTCTCATTGGAGTAACAGTGCTTCTCGCACCTCATCTTCTAGGTAGCCACTTTAAATTGCCAGATGTCCTGTCATCAGCCTGACCCTGCAAAAATAAGTTTGAACCAAAAGCTGTCTCTTGTGATTTCTTCATTTTCCTGTTCAGGAGAAATAAGAGAGAGTGATGAGTGGTTTACGGGTCAGAACGTATGAAGACTGTCAAATTAGGACCATCAATTTCCTTTGAAATTTGCAGCCGCCTGTCTTGGAGTTGTTGGGTTTGCCTTTGTATTTCCTCAAACTGTGTATGGCTAAGACTAAATTCTGCTCCAGCTCAGACTCTGTAGGAAGGCTTCATGTTTTAGCATGGAAACCAAATGCAGGATCCTTTGCTAGCTGCCAGATGACTTTACAGTGTCAGTACAGGGCAGTGAGTGCAGTTATGGAGAGCACTCAAGCCAGCAGCTCAATTTTACTGGTCCTGCTAGAAGTTGTTCTGGACATCCCACGCTTTCATTAGACTCTCACAACGGTGAAGTTGTGTAGAAGTGGCCAGGATTAAAAATCTAGTCCATTTTTCTGTTTAGCCGAGCGTTAATAAGGTCAGGCAAAAATCAACCAGTGATAACCAGAACGTTCATTTATGGTATCCAGGGGCTCTCCGTCTCCCTCTTTTTCTCCCTACAATGTATTCTCCTTCCGTAGCTAGAGCACTGTCATATGCACGTGTATATATTTGTGTGTGTGTATAAAGGGCTGTTTCATGTTTCAGCTTAATGAATGGTGTGTCCAGGCTCTTTGACATCAGCAGAAACCTGTTGGTTTGGTCAGAACTCACCTGCAACGCTCTTATGGTTCTAAGTACTCAAGGCAACCAGCGCCAGGACGAGAGGGCAGGGCCTGAAACTGCTCCAGGGGAGGGTTAGGTTGGATGTTAGGAAACCTTTCCTCACAGAAAGAGCGATCAGACCCTGGAATGGACTGTCCAGGGTGGTGTTGGAGTGTCCGTCCCTGAAGGTGTTTAAGGATAGGCTGGATGTGGCACTTGGTGCCATGGTCTAGGTTGTGGTGATGTTAGGTCATAGGCTGGGCTGGATGATCCTAGAGGGCTTTTCCATCCTCAGTAACTCTGTGATTCTGTGATAGACCAGGACTGGATGTTGCCCACAAACGTGGACAAACTCCAAACTGTCAGAAATCTTGTGGTGTTTTTTAGAGCAAGCTTCAAGAAAACAGATGTTGCCTGCTTTTAGCCATAGTGCTTCACTCTTATCCGTACAGCTAAATGCACACGTGTACATAAGTTCTGATTTGAGAAGATAGAAGCACTTAGATGTCATATACAAGTTAGGTCTTCTACGGTCTGTAATAGATAAACTGGTCTCTGAGGGGGGAAGAAAGTCTGTGTGATACGGATCTTAATAGACAAATCATAATACAAAAAGGTTTGTGGTGCTTAGAATAGTCAAGTAAAATGATGCTAATTTGTATTTTCTGGTACAACAATAAACAATAAAGAAGAAGTCTGGAAAGAATCAACAGACACTGAAACCTCTTACAACAGGTATGGACAGCTGATGTAGAGATGATGGTGTGGGGTCATAGGCTGGACTTGGTGACCTTAGAGGTCTTTTCCAGTCTCGATGGTTATGTGATTCTAATTATCCAAGCTGGCTCTGCACGTTGCGGTGGTGGTAATAAACATTTGCATGCTCAAAACCCTGAATGGTTCTCAGGCTAACAGCTTGGAAAGAGAAAAGCTCCTTTGAAAAGCCCAGGACTGGCACGAGCGATAAACAGGAACACTTAGAAAATATTTAATCACTAATTTGGTGCTTAAGAAATCAACAACTCTTCATCATCTCATTGCAAGGGTGTGAGTACCTTGCATGGTACTGGTGTGAGAGCACTCTTCTTCCATATAAAAGAACAAACTAGTTTTTAAAAAGAATCTAAAAAAGAATCTACTAGTTTTAGTAGCAGTGGGGAAAGTGAGTGAGAAAGGCGTTCAAACAGGGCAGAGAATTAATATATCACGGGCCACAATGGGCATGAAAGATCTGGGGCTGTGTAAAAGGCAGTGGGTATTCTGTTCCTCACTGTAGTAGTTCTTTGCTAGCTCATTATTGCCTTCAGAGCACCCAGCATGTTATGTACAGAAAAGAGCCTGTAACAGTCCTGAGGAAACAGGCACAGAAAGTGCTAGAGCCTTCAAAACTGGACACTTTGCTAGTTTCAGAAAGGAGACCTCCATGAAACCCCCAAATTAATCTGCTTTTCTGGCATCCACAGTCCTTTCTCCCCAGATAAAGACACTTCCTCCAGCATTTAAATCTTCAGTACAAAACTGGCTGCAGATCTGCTAAATTCCTACCATCAACTAACATATAACATTTTTTTTTTGGTAGTGGCTACTGCCAGATCAGCAATATTAACTGCCTCAGGATTTTGACTTAAAAGATTCAAAACATGTGACTGCAATTTTCAGCAATGAAGTCCTTTGAACATCATTGTCTGTTAGGATGATTTTGAACAGACAGACCACGGATGGATGCAGCTGAGCGTGTGACATAATGTACATTATTTATAGGTTGCCATTACTGCTTTTGTAGCTATTTAATTTTAATCCTGCCTCCTAATCCTCACTTCATCTGGCTTTTTATTATTCCTGTTTGATATTCTCCATGCATAACCACTTAAAGATTTTCTTAAAAAGAAGATAAACCACTCTCAAGAAGCAGAAGAATCTTAACAGATTCTTACTGCTGCTTCTATGTAGAACACAGGAAAATCAAAGAAATACTTTTTCATACCCACATTCCCATTTGCAAAGAAACACAGTTGTGCTATCTGGTACTGATGTCTAGTACCAGCTAGTTCCAATCTACACAACATGCTACACACAAGTTAGACAGCTGAGGAAAAGGAATGAAAGCAGATGTTTTCCTGCCCTCAGTGTCCAGATGCTGATGAGTCTGACGTCAATAGTGCTGGTTGTGACTGTTTTTGTCGATGAAGTAGCATTATGTTTGTGTCTGTGCTGTCTCTGAGATTAACATTGATGTGCTTGAGGATGCATCTCCATGCCACTGCAAGAGCTCACCCAGCCTGTGGCTGCTCTTCTGAGAGCAGGTGAGTGCAGATTTCATCTTGCCCTCCCCTCCTCTCTGTGTCCTACACTACCTGTGCCATTACATGACCAGGGGTTGAGAATTCGACTGTATGTGATAGGGACATGGCAGTCTGTGAGATGGGGGGGTGTTTATGTTGGTTATACAACTGCAAAGCTTTCCAACTCATCTCCCTCCCACTCCTGTCCTTAGTCAGTCTTCCCACAGTCAGTTTCAGAACAGAGTCCTTTTTTAGGTGTTTTGAGATGACTTCAAGATATAATTTCTATGCACTGAAACATGATGGTACATTACGGACTCACATTCGAGATAACATGTGAGGGCAAAACTTCAATCACATGAGGTTATCACATCCCTGTTTCTAGCACTACAAAGTCACATCATAAAAGACGCTAAGTCAGCAGGGATCTTTGTGGTTAGGAACCAAGTCACCACAGCCCAATACGATTTCTCCTAACCCAGCGTCAAGACAATTTTGAAGAGCAGCTTTCACACCTGGAAGGATGGGAGGGATTTAAATAGACTGGCAAACAGGAGTTGGTCAACGTGTTTTAGAGGAGAGGATGGCAGCACGACACATAAAAATAGCCCTGCATGTATCTGACGTAGGGACCGTCATTCTCTGTCACGTACAGTTAGCTTCAGGACTGCACAAGTGCTGATCCTGAAAATACGTCATGAAGTAAAAGCCTCACCAGCTTCATTTGTTTGGCTGTAGGTATCACATGGAGTTGTGCTGGCTATTTCTTCACTCCTTCACTACAAGCGATACTGACATTTGCTTGTATCTACATGATCAAAAAGCCACGAAGAGGAGTCAGATCCCAAAGGATCATGACTGTCAAGTTCATAAATATTCGTGCAGTGAATTCAGCTCTCCTTCCTCGTTACCAAAGCGTGCTGTGATTCATTTTGTTCTGCCTCAGTTGTTCCTAGATGCTAAGCAGGGAGACTGTCTAACGTGAAATACATGAAGTGATTCAATGGTTGCTGAGGCTGTTGCTGCTGTAGTTAGTGGAGCTATCAGGATTCTTTTATCAGGATTGCTTTACTAATTATTCCAACTGTCTGGAATCATCCTAAAGTCTTAATACTGGGTCAGGCTTAAGACTGCAGCGTGAGTACAGTACAGGCACTGAAGAATCTGTGTGTCTGACTGTTTACATGATCTTAATGCCTCTTCCTGAAGACTGAGTTCCTGACCTGGAGCTCTTCCTTTCTAAAAGTAAACATGAAATTCCAAGTAAATGTAAAATCCTTGGTCTTCTAATGTCAAAAACCTAAATTTCAAGATATTGAAATGGTGAAATTGTATTACTCGTCTTCTTTACGCTGCTGGGAATCCACTTTACGCATACAGTGCCAGTTTTCCCTTATCTACTTTGTTTCCAGCTGTCTATGCACATCAGCTGCGGTTCAAAATGGTGTTTGACAAGCAGCATCACCCCTTTCAGTGAGATGCTCAGCTGGAAATACAGCATCAAATACCAGCATTTATTTAGAGCCACTCTTTATTCTAAAATACTGGATCTGCAAGAGCTCCTATGGACATCACTCCACCATCTTGCTGAAAAATGGCGAGTTAATCACACTGAAGACCACTTAAGTGCATTTATTTTCCAGACCAGATCAGTGTTATTTATTTATTTAGCTGCATTTTCACTGAGGTTTTTCCTTTGGTCTCCCTTGCCTACGTGACTTTGAGGTACTGCCTTGCCTTTCCTCTTCACAAATAAATACAGAAATATTTCCTTGACCTCCATTTATCAACATAAACGTGTTCTTGACATTTTAGTTTTCACTTTAGTGAATATAGTTTATAGCTTTTAGTTCGTTATTCCTGATCTTTTTTTGATCCTTCTTAATCAACATGGTTTCACAGAGGATTTCAATCACTTTGTTGTCATACAGTTAATGTGTTTGATTTTTCACATTTGTTATCTGTTCCATTTATTTCTTTCTCTCCTCAAATGTTTTGTGGGCCCTGCACCAATGCCAATATTGTATTTGTGTTGGCTTAGAAGTTCTCTGTAATTTAAAATCCCACTGGAAGGTCTATGGGAGGAGACTGTCTTGGGCTTTCAAATCCAGGAAATATAATCCTTACGGTCTTTCTGCAGGTTTATTCTCTCAATGATGTATGGCATTTGGCAGATCTTCTTTGAAGAGTCTCTGAGACACCTCTTGGATTTGGGTCCGTAACGCAACGCCAGGTTAGTTCATATGTTTGTCAGCAGGTCTTTTGGCATTCTACCTCTGGTAGCTAAGACATCTTACCTAAAGCCATCGTCCACGGCTTACTTTGGAATCAGTCCATAAACAATCTCAAGATCAGTCTCTTGAATGTTGGCCCCGACTCAGCCTGTGTTTTCCAAGAGCACAAGTGAGCAAAGTGCACTGCTCAGAGACTGAAGATGTGATGCTTTATTTTCCCAGAATCCAGAAACTTGGATTCTAAAGTCTAAGATTCTCTCTCTGTCTCCTGTTTCTTCTTCCAATTGACCATTATAACATAACAAAAAAGGGGGGTTGTTGGTCTCCAAGCTACGCTCCAAGCCTACCCTGAGCCCTTTTCCATTCAGTGACCTGCTATGCAAATCACAGTGTCACAGAACATTAGGGATTGGAAGGGACCTCGAAAGATCATCCAGTCCAATGTCCCTGCCAGAGCAGGATCCCCTAGACCAAGTCGCACAGGAACACATCCAGGCGGGTTTTAAACGTCTCCAGAGAAGGAGACTCCACAACCACCCTGGGCATCCTAATCTAGTCCAATCCCCCTGCCACAGCAGGACCACCTAGACCAAGTCAGTTTTCTCCCTGCTAACAAAGCCCAGGATGCTGTTAGTGTGTTGCTGGCTCACGATTCAAAATACAAACTTTATGAGGAGCACTTGCAACTCTGCACTTTTTGTGTCTATAGTGCTACATTCCATGCACTACAGTACTTCCAAAAGTGCATGAAACCTACTGTTGATCCCAAATTTCGATTTTAAAATGGTCAAGACTGTGCTCTTAACGCTATAACAACCCAGCATGGATCCCAGGTTGCTCCCAAGTTCTCCCAATCTTTCCCATGTCAGAAATACTGTTTCCTAATTCTGATTGATGAGAGATTCTTTTACATCCTTATAAATATTAACTTGTGTTCAAGTATATACACTTGGTTACTTCCACTCTGAACCAAGCAAAACATCCAAGACCCCATATATAAAAATATGCACTGGGGAGGAAGAGTTGCTCTTAGCTGCCGCAGAAGGGATGTAGGTGTAAATGATAACTGTGAGAATTTTTAAATAGGCAAGGGTTGGTTTGCAAAAGAGCCAAATACAATAAATGTTGAGGTGCAGATGTCAAGGTACAACATTTCTGTAATAGAAAAAGGTATTTGAAAGATATTGTGGTTGTAGACCTTGTGGGAAAGACATATCAGATAGTTTTGTCCTCCAAACTTCCCAGAGGAAATCCTGACAAATATTTCACAGGAAAGTTTTAAGATAGGCTGCAGCTATTCTCCAAAGTCTTGTATAAGCCTTCCTAGGTTAGGTAAAGAATTAAGACTTATTCAACTCTTGCCAGCTATCATCCTAGTATAATTGATTCAGTGTGCAAACCAAGCCTGTATCTCATCTTATCAATAACCAGAGTAACTCTGAGCTCTTTGGCCTTTCATGTGTCTCACACACACAATCATTTAATAGCTGCTATCCCTTCCTGCATAACCCTTTTCTCCTTAATAACAGATTACCAAAAAGATGCCACTGAGCAGAAGGCAGGATTGACTTCTATACAAGCACTCAAGTCAAGTCCCGCTGATCTAAACACCATACATCTTTGAATATTTCAGCCATAATTCATAGAAGATAAGCAGTAAGGAATGAAAAATGAGAGAGAAAGAAATGAGCAGCTTTATGACAGAGCTTTGGACGCTTAACAAAGTGTCTCCTAATCATCATCTTTGGATGTAGACAAGTGAACCCAGAGGATCAATGATTTTTGTGCACCATTTTAGAATCATTCAGGTTGGAAAAGACCCTTTTCTGTCTGCCAAGGACTAAAATTCCCCAGGTGTGGTTGGGTTTGGACATAAGGGTCTAGGAATTGTTCATGCTTTGAATAAAGACATTACTGAGTAATAAAAGCTTTATAAACATCACTTAATCACCCATAAAATAGACCAATGACATAATGTTATAATTTCTATTATAAGTCTTAAAAATTGACCAAAATGTACAGATTTTTTTGCAGTTGCTTGGGTGGGCAGGTGGGGTCTAGTCTTGTTAAACCAAAAATGCTGTGCCTTGGGGTTTACTCAATAGCAGGAAAAGTAGAGCAGAGTATTAAAGGACTGATTGATGAAAATATATGACATGAGCTCATGCAGTGTAGTAACTACTCATGCCTTAGGAACGTGTCTCTCTGCAGAGAGATATATATGGTGTGTGTATATATATATATATATAAAAGGTATTATATGAGTGAGTTTGCAAATTGAGAGTGAAATTGGTGCATGGCTGTGCATTGGCTAGCATACTTATTTGAATGCTTAGCAGATACAGGTGAGCTAGGACCACTCTCCCTTAGCTCTTCATTACATTGAATGAATGGCCATTGCTAGGTGACGTAGGAGAGCAATTTCCTTCTCAGAGGCTCAGTTACTGTCCTCCATCGTCTAAATACAAGAGATCACAGAACATTAGGGATTGGAAGGGACCTCAAAAGATCATCTAGTCCAATCCCCCTGCCACAGAAGGATCACCTAGATC
>JAOXOE010000343.1:40678048-40693119 GCA_028565055.1 Phoeniculus purpureus
AAAGGCTGAGGGAGCTGGGTCTCTTGAGTTTAGAAAAAAGGACACTGAGGGGTGATGTTATTAATGTTAATAAATATGGAAAGGGTGATTATCAAGAGGATGGAGCCAGGCTCTGTTCAGTGGTACCCAATGATAGGACAAGGGGCAATGGGTGTAAGCTGGAAGATAGCAGGTTCCACATCAATCTGAGAAGGAACTTCTTCCCAGTGAGGGTGACAGAGCCATGGAACAGGCTGCCCAGGGGGGTTGTGGAGTCCCCTTGTCTAAAGATGTTTAAAACCCACCTGGCCATGTTCCTGTGTGACTTGATCTAGGGGATCCTGCTGTGGCAGGGGGATTGGACAGAACGATCTTTCAAGGTCCCTTCCAATCCCTAATGTTCTGTGATTCTGTGATATATAAATATTATATAGTACAGAGGCAGTATTGTAATACTTTGCATTTAGATGCAATTTTACATCAAAGGCCCAGCAGTATTTAATAGAAAACAGCCCATAGAGAATTGCAAATAAGGTAAGTTACAATAATTCTTGCATGAGATGTTACAGATGGACTCTTGATTATTTAGATAAGACAGCAAATGCCTGGGTATGCCTTCAGAGCCAAGAACTTCCTCCAATCTGTAAGACATTTACAAATCTTAGTAGATCTCACTTTGATAAAAACCCCCATTTCTAAGTTTGTGTTTCACAAAATAAATTGTAGTACAATGAATGATTTGCTCTCCAAGGAAGAAAGCATAGGAAGGGACTGAAGATTTGCATTAACTAAATGTCCCAAGCAGGCACCACACAGATCCATGGAATTCTACTTAATTGGTGAGAGGACAGGGTTCACCTCTAGAGACCAATTTAGATGGTGTGTGGGCTGCAAGTGCAAAGCAAAGGGTTTCGCGGCTGATGGGTCCGAGGAAGTGAACTGCTTCTGCATTTGCACTAGCTGCAACTTTCCCAGGGCTGATGCTTTCCAGCTTCAGTAATGGCATTGCTGTAACCAAAATGGGACATGCTGAAGGAGTGAGTTATCATTGCTGGCACTGAATCAGAGAAGACAGGATGCAGTCCTGAAGCCAGTGGGAGATAGTAGCAAGCGTTTCTTGCGAACGCTGAAATAGAAGGACATTATTAATGTCACAAATCTTCCACAATATTTTTCAGTATTTTATCAGTTAAATACCTACAAATATATCTACGAATAAATACCTCTCTGTGTGTGTATATATATATATATATCTACAAATATTACACACAATGAATGAAAATTGCAAATCAGCAGCCATCTAGCTGCATCCCATTAGATCTGGGATCTGACCTAACATGAAAAATAGATTAGCTTAAAGAGTTTACATTCTTCTAAAGGATGCAAACCCAACAGGACTTAGTCCCAACCCCCACTGGTTTGTTTCTAAGACCCATCCCATTGATTTGTTTCTAAGACTCATTTCCAAGAGTTTACAGAACTTGAGATGCTTATATCCATCCTTTTTTTTTTTAATTCATAAAATAATTTTCCAGAACATTTGACTTCCACCCATTAAAAGTTCTTTATTTCTCCAGAGTTCTTTCCAAAAGGATAGAAAGGACAAATGCTAAGATGAATTATGGCTCTCGTTTCCAAGGTAGAGATGACCACAGACTATGTTCGTTTTCTAGAAGTATTCTATTCTCTGATGACCTAATATTAATGAAAGTGTTAGTATTTGGCATCCTTCAGCTGCCTAAATAGAGACCACCTGGCCTCTGACTGATATTCCAGAAGACCTGATATTAAAGGTCTCCTATAAGATCAGTCTCATATTCATCAGTGACAGCTTGTTCAGATACCTTAAAACATCTCAAATGGCAACAGGAGCCTTTTTTAAAGCAACTCAATCAAGCCTTTTCATTTATAATGTGTCAGGAAGAGAAAGGAGAAGCATTTGTTATTCTAGGAATCTTGCTTGCTCAATCTTAAATGAGTCTTTTTTTTTTTTACTGAGGATTACATGGTTTCTACATAAAACTCATTCTGGGGTCAAACTATAGCAGTTGCTTTATCACCTGATGGCCCCTTCCCAGCCAGGAAGGGGAAATGGGAAAGGCAAGAAGACCCACAGGTTGAAGTTAGGACAGGTTTGATAAAACAGCAAAGCACAAGCCATGGGCAATGTAAATGATGCAGGGTTATCCTCAGCGTGCATGCCTGTAACTCACAGCAGTCACAATAAATGGGAAAGCAGTTCTCACAAGAAGGAAGAGGAACACCGTCAAGATGAGCCCAAACAGCAAACTTTTCCCTTTAAAATGATGGTGATATTGATGGTCTGGGCTACACCTGTGACCAGCTCAGATCAGCTGCCCTGGCTGACTCTAAACTGCTAATGGTCTGCAGACCACAGCTGGCCCATGAGTCTGTCTCAGTAAAATCAGGACGTATGGTGATGTGTCCTCCCATAAGGCCAAGTAGCCTTCGAGAACCACGGCTTTGGTAAGTGTTTGGTTTTTAGAATATGTGGTAGAAAACGGCTTCATTTTTATCAGAGGAGTAGTAATAATCTGATTTGCAGAGTCCCTGAGAACTAGGACAGTCTTTGTGTGGTGGTGTCCAGAAATTGTCTCAAACTTAACAGCTCATGACTCCTTTAAAAACAGAAAACTCTGAGGTGCACATTGCCTCAAGTAAGCGGCATGTGGCTCTACGTATCAGAGCTATTAAAGGATATTGGTGTTGGGACTAAGTCCAGTTGGTTTTGCACCCTTTAGAAGAATGTAAAGTCTTTAAACTAATCTATTTTTCATGTTAGGTCAGATCCCAGATCTAAGCTATCCTTTTACATTAGTCTAGATCCAGTGACGTCAATGGAGCTTCCCCAACGCTGCATTATGCTGACGCAGTTGCCCCAGATGAGGTTCGTGGTGATTGTCATTACGTTCCAGGTTCTGTCCAGGTAATACATCACATAATTTCTAAATGATTAATTTTTATTTTAGGGGTTTTTTTAATTAATGGGTTTTTCTAAATCTTACAAAGCCCTTCAACCCTGGAAAGATTTCCAGAATGCTTGAACTTGCTACCGAGTGTCAACCCTTTGTTTGTGTTGAATTTAACGTGGCAGGTGACAAGTTGATTCATTATTTACTTCATTACAGCTTTATGTTGGAACGAAATCAGTACATAAAAAATCTGGAGATGATGCTGTAGGATGGTGCAGTAATCATGATGATTATATAACTTCATTAACGAGATATGTGAACTTTTCCAGTGACACTTTAAATTACACTCTGTGGATTTTTGGTAAAGATACAAGTTGGTTCTTCTAAATTTATTCATATAAATTTGTCAATCTGTACTGGAGAGTCCAAAAATTATTTGGCTCTTGTGTCAGTTGAACATCTTGGTCCTAATGATGAAGGAATTCTCAAGACACTTCAACTCTCCCAGCCAGTGTCAGCCAACAGGCACACAGGTCAGCCAGAAAGCCATTTAAGGATGTACACAGAAAAAGCAACAGGGAAAAAATAAACACGAAAAGAACATCATGGGCCATTTGCCTTCCAGTTAAAGGAAGATTCCACTATGGGAAAAAAAAAAAAGAGAAGGCTTTATGTATAAAAATAATTGTAGTGTCCCCTTTGAGATCACTGTCATCCTGACAAATTAACAAAGAGATTTCGTGACACTGGATGAAAAAGCTTTTGTCACCAAAGTCACGGTTGCCTCAACAAATTCAAGCAATTATTTCAGTTTATCGAGTCTCTCTGTGAAAAGAAATTGACAATTTTAAATGTTTTTGCTTATACCAGCCTGCCTACAGCTCTCACAGCTTCAGTGCTGAGAGAGATATAAAGGAAATGAAAACCAAAGAGGCGCTCTTCAGACTGTTGGGTGTCGTCCTGCCAAATCAGCCGTCTGTGTGCAGAGCCAGTCTCTGTATCACTTGTGGCCTTCCCTTGGCTTCTGCTCAGAGAGCTTAGAAACTGTTGTTTAATAGAGCCCTCAGAGATTATTCTTGGAGAGTTATTTCTGTAAAGCAGAATACATTGACTGAGAATTCTTTTACAAAGCCTTGAAATAGGAGTGATTGGACGCACTCTTTCCCTACTAAATATTCACTGGGAAACAGCAAAAGAAATTTAGGTCTACTCCCCCAAAAGTTTGTTTGTCATTCAGCAATTCACCACGCTCGGGGACACTGTCTGGTGCCTTTGCAAAGGCTTCTCAAGTGGCTCAATGCAGTCGTCTCCGTTACTCGCTGTCTTGTAGAGTTCGGCCAGTCATAGGGAGCAAATTTCCATGTCAGAAGTAGTAGCACTGGCAACTTAACAAAGCACTGTGTTCGAGAGGTTGCATGGACACTCATATGAACAAGTTTATGTTCATATAAACGCACGTTTACCACAGCTATATGTTTGTCTGAGAGTCACGTGCTAGGCACTTCTGCTTTTTGTCCAAGACGTTTTGAGATTTCTCTTTGGAAAGTAGTTTTTAAATAATTGCTGTTTTCAAGAGGCAAATGTTTGGAAATAAGAAACTGAGACTTTTCTCAAAAGTCAGTATAAAGTTTTATGAATTATCCCCTTTGCCTGAAATTCTCTCGTGGAATGAACCCCAAATGAAGGAGTCACAACAACCCCAGGCAATGCTACAGGATGAGTGGCTCAAAAGCTGCCCAGCAGAAAAGGACCAGGGGGTGCTAGCAGTGTGCCCAGGTGGCCAAGAAGGCAAAGAGGATCCTGCCCTGTATCAGGAATAACATGGTCAGCAGGAGAAGGAAAGTTATCGAGCTCTTGTACTTGGCCCTTGTGAGGTCTCACCTGAAGTACTGTGGTCAGTTCTGGGCCCCTCATCACAGGAAAGACATTGAGATGCTGGAACATGTCCAGAGCAGAGCTGCCAAGCTCGTGAGAGGTTTAGAGAACAAGTCGTATGAGGAGAGGCTGAGGGAGCTGGGCAGGTTTAGTCTGGAGAAGAGGAGGCTGAGGGGGGACCTCACTGCCCTCTACAACTACCTGAAAGGAGGTTGTAGAGAGGTGGGTGTTGGCCTCTTCTCTTTAGGATCTAATGACAGAACCAGGGGAAATGGTCTGAAGTTGAGGCAGGGGAGGTTTGGACTGGATCTTAGGAAGAAACTCGTTACAGAAAGAGTGGTGAGGCACTGGAACAGCCTTCCCAGGGAGGTGGTTGAGTCACCATGCCCGGAGGTATTTAAGAAAGGTGTAGCCATGGTGCTTCACGCCCTGCTGTAGTGGCAGGGATGGAGGGGGTTAGTTTGTGTTTGTCGATCAATCAGGCATTTAGGGATTCTGGTATTTAGGTTTTTTGCTGTTGTGGGCATGGTTGGACTTAGTGATCTGAGAGGTCCTTTCCAACTGTGATTGCTCTGTTCTGTGATTCTGTGAGTGATTTGCAGCTTTCCAGTTGCCATCTTTATGACAAGAAACTTCTCCCTAAACAAAAATTATTGCCAGCATTGCTGGCCCACTAAATCAATAACAGAGTTTTTTGACTCTCTTCCTCTCAAAGAAAAAACACGGGCAGTTGTTTCAGATAATATTGATATTGATATCATTAATTTCTTTATTGAATTTTTGCTAATGCATGGCTCTTTAGTGATCTGTGGGGTAGAGACAGAGCCATCTCTCTGTATGTACAACAGGACGCATCTTCAGAGCTGACCCCTACTGCACTAGCTGGGATATTGAAACCAGCATAGCTGCATTAATTACTCAGTTGTGATGCCCTCCAAGGGTCTGTGCTACTTCTTTGTGCATATAAACACACTCTAGTGTCCAAAACAGAGATTTTCACTGACCTGCTCAGTTGTTTCTCACTGCCAAGATGCCTATGAGTCAAGCTTTGCAATTGTGAGCCGTCCTCTTTGTGGATTCATTATTTAAGTTGTCAGAAGTTATGGTAAGTTGTAATAGTGAGTCCAGAGAGAGCGATGCAGTGGATACCTCAACAGGTAAAATGATTTAAGCTGATGTAAGGTATCAGACCATTGAACAGGGGAAAGATTTTCTATTCTTAATCTTCTTTTCTTGCAAGGCAATGGGATACCCTTGGAATAAAGCAGGATTTAGCAGAAACACAGGTAACAGAATCAAACCTTTTAAAATTAGCTGAAGTTGTGAATCAAACCAAACTTCAGTAGAAAAGCTTTGGTAGACTTCCAGATTTAGGAAGCAAACTCATGGTCTAGGAGATAGAGTATTATCTATATAGAACTTTCTGTTTATTCATTTTTCGTACTAATTAAACACCCACAGGTAAAAATCAACGTGAAATGTTCTTTTCCAGTGGAGTTCAAAAATGTAGATTCAGTGAATTTGTGGTCCATTCACCTTTATTTGATTTAATATTCCAGCAAATGAATTCAAATAATCACATATCACAATTCCAAAAGTACATCCTCGAAGTATAGATAAATGAGGCTAGATTTTTGCATCTTATTTTCATCCTCAGCTTCTCAGAATCATCTGATCTTTGTCAAAATTCTCCTAAACACAGTTTGCCCACAGCCTTTTCTCGTGAATGTAAATCCGAGATACGTGACAGTATCTGACAGGACTTTCTGATGATGTTTGATTCACAGATTCATTTATAATGCTTAAAAATTACATAAAACAGCTTTAGAATTCTGCATTTTCCCCCTGATCCACTCTATTTCATTTCCTAAAATATACTGCATGAAATATTAACCTTATTATTTTGACCCAGCCTGAGTCCTGGAAAATATTCAGCTGAATCTACTAGGACACCACAGAACACTCTGGAAAAAGAAAACTTAGTTCCCCATAAATGTCAGTGAAGGCATTTCAGAATAACAAAACAAACATGATTTAAGCTTTCTGAGGTCTTATTTGTTCATATCGCTCAAAAGACTCTTCAGTTGCTCTGTCTATTTGTGAACAACTATCAGGAAAATATACTGAAACCACTGGGAAAATAGGCACAAGTGCCTTCAGAGGCCATGCAGCAGATGGAGCGATGCTGGATCAAAGGGACGGGAACACTTTCCCTTAATTTCTCACCAGCTGAGACTCTTTCAGCTTCAAGGGAACTTATATCTTTTGGGCAGAGTGTTGACCTCTTGCCCTTACGGCTCAGGAACACGCAGGATGGGTCCTAGTCCCATAAAGTGTAAAGCCATAAAAATGAGGATCTTTAGAGTAGTGGGAACTGGATCTGGCAGGAGCTGGGAAGTCAAGCAGTGTGAAGGAGTGAGGAACCCAAGTGCCCAAGGACACTAGAGCTGAAGGCCCAACAGTTCAGGAAGCAAAGAAACTGGAAGCTGGTGAAATTACAGCTTGTGAGAGGAAAAGAAAGCTGGGTAGTTACAGAGTAAACTTCTCTCTTACTCCTTCCTCTTTTCCCTCTTAAGTCTTGGGGCCCCTTTGCGAAGGCAGAGGGTAGGAACCTACAACTTGATCTGTGGGTTACTTGGCCAACAAGACCCTTTCCATGATCACGCCTGAATCACTGAGGAGCCTGAGATGGCAGCTGCTGCTTGAAATCTGCCACCAAAAGCCGTCCCTGAGCCCCCATGTCCTCATCATTGCTACCTATCATGCAGTCTACATGGAGAAACTTGAACAGGAACACAGTAGTCCTGCTGGTGGCAAATGCTGAGCAAACACAATTCTCTGCCAATATAATCATTCTCAGTTTTCTTACTTCATGGGCCCTACCTCCTTTCAGCACCAGCAGTTCCTCTTGCCTCATTGCATCATCCCAAGCTCATTTCCCCCTGGGCCTCTTAGGTGGGACTCCCAGAGGAGTTAAAACCATTGCCTTGTTCACATAGGTGGCTACAGGAACCCTGACTTAGACCATGCTTCTGCAGCTTCACTGCAGCGTGAGTATATTGTGATGATTTATCACATATTTGCTTTTCCATTTCACATATATAAAGCAGAACATTTGGGAAGCACACTCTGTCAGGGCTAATATGAAATCCAGATGTCCGTTTTATCAGCCCACTGCCTTATACTGGATGGTTGAATATTATAATTTACTGCTGATTGCTGAGTTATTTAAGGGAACAACACGTGTGTGCATGAGAGTTCATTCCGCATTACAGCTGCCGCAGCCAGTGCCCTGCATTCAAGTTACGCACAGGTGAATGCTTTCCAGCCTCAAGAATAACAAATGCCCAGCAATTTGCATTGGTATTTCACAGAGCTGTGAATTTATCAACTTAAATATGCAGGCAGGTGCTCATACACTTCTGTGCTGCCCCTATTTAGTCTTTAAACAGCCATGTGGGCATTTACTTTCATGTTTCTCAAAGTTCTGCTGCACTGAGATAAAGAAGTGTAATATTCCTAACCCTTGCATCTTCTGCCAGATGTTTCCAGGCCTTGGAGCATCTCCTGTTGTTGCACAGATTTGCAACAGGATTAAAGTTTCATCAGGGCGGCTGTCACTGGTTGGCCAAAATAGGTTGAGGAAAAACAAAACGCAATGAATACAAACGACAACAAAAAACTCATCCCTGAACCATCCAGAGAGCAAACACACAGTTCTCAGGTGCCTGGACCCAGCTTCCTTATCTTCTCTCCTCTGGTAGTCCTGTACACTGTTGCAACGTGGCGTTCTCCCCACAGCAAGATAGAGATAAGCCCTCCATGATCTTTCTCTGGCTAACATGTGGGGTCATCTAAGTGGCTGACCGATCAAACACGGTTTTTCGGTGCTCAGAGCCAAAGGTTCCTCTCAGGACAAGTTGCCTGCTCCATGTTAAAAGAAGCAGTGATATTCAGTCAAGGGAGGTGATTCTCGATCCCACCTGGAGTACTGTGTCCAATTCTGGAGTCCCCAACATCAGAAGGAGACAGAGGTGCTGGAACATATCCAGAGGAGAGCAACTCAAATGATCAGAGGGCTGGATCCCCGTGAGGCCAGGCTGAGCAAGTTGGGATTGTTCAGCCTGGAGAAGAGCAAGCTCCCAGGTGACCTTCTAGCACCTTTCCAATCCCACCTCTGGGGGAGAGCTTTTGACATGTGTGCATAGTGAGAGGACATGGGGAAAGAGTTACAGACTTGAAGAGGGGAGACTGAGGTTGGACATGAGGTCCAGATTCTTTCCTGTGAGGGTGCTGATATGCTGGAACAGGTTGCCCAAGGAAGTTGTGGCTGCCCCATCCCCAGCAGTATTGAAGGCCAGGTTGGCTGGGGTGCTGAGTAACCTGCTCTAGTGCAGGTGTCCCTGCCTCTGCAAGGAGGCGGGTTGGAACTAGTTGATCTTCAAGTTCCCTTCCAACCCTGGCCACTTTATTATTCTATTATTCTTTGTCCACAGGGCTAGTCCCTTGTTCCAGCATGTTGTTCTCTATAATCTACAGACTGGACGTTCACCTTCCATGCACTTCACCACGGTTTTGCAAGAACTACTCTCAATCGGTGAGCTCTGCAATCTCTACAGGTTCACTTTCTCCTGCATTGCCATGGTCCTAAGGCAATGCTGCCATAGTTTGCTCAGCCCAGTGACCACGTGGCTTATCCCTAAAACAAAGATCCAAACCCAACAGTAAACTCATTCCACAGGATTTTCCACCAGCTTTTCCCCTCCTCAAAATACGTTTATTTGCAGAGGCATTCGGTGGTGCCATAAACACATGTCCTTCACCCAAACTGTACTAAGCAAAAGCTGGGTGCTGCAGTAAAATGTCCCTCCATGTCTATTTGGAACTGATACTGCAGCATCTTGATCTTGGTGTCAGAGAAAATATTTATTCAGCAGTGCAGCATATGACCAAAGTTATGCAGTATCTTATATCTTAGGCTACGTCGTTTGCGCTCTGCCAAATCCTGATCTTAGATACTGTGTGGAAAAACTCATAGCGTGGAAAACTTCATATTGTTTCAACTGAATTAGTCAAAACTAATTGGTCAAAATGACAGCAAGCTTTAGCACATCGATGTCACGTGGATTTGCACAAACGTCTGAGATGAGGGATGGATTTGCAAACACGGAGCCAAATTAAAGATTTCCCACTGATTTTTCTGGGCTATGTTTCACACCATGAAGCTAATTGCAGAGTCGAATGACATATTCTTAGCAATGACTGCACAAGGGACAACACATCTGCTGTTCTAACCAGCTTTTTCAAAAGTGGTTAACAATGTGTTGCTTTTGTCACATGAAATGTTTTACTCAGAGAACTCTGCCAAAGCGCTACAGCTCCGAATCTGTATCGGCTCCAAGGAAGCTGCTACCCTGAATTTACGTCAGCGCTCGTGACTGCATTTGACATTGGGATGAGCGTGATCCACACGTCCGGTGGGTTCTTTCCCCACCTCTACTCTGCCCCAGTGAAGCCACTGAGCACAATACTGTGTCCAGGGCTGGGGTCCTCAGTCCAAGAGAGACAAGAAACTACTGGAGAGAGTCCAGCAGAGGGCTACAAGGATGATCAGTGACTGGAGCATCTCTCTCACAAGGAAAGGTTGAGAGAGCCGGGTCTGTTTAGCTTGGAGAAGACTGAGAGGGAACCAGAAAAGAAAACAGTAATTAAAAACCTTCCATTGCTGTTCATCTTGAATTCTGACTGCATTTATGTTGCCTCCATTACAAAGAGAGTACAATGGCAGGGGAAAGAGGAGGAGGAGGTCAAGAAAAGGACCACAAGAAGAATGATTAAAGTTTGAAACTCTTTCACTAAAATGAAGAAGAAACCTCTACTACTAAGCAAGAGATAAATGAACATACAGTCCATTAAAATGATGAATGGTGTAGAGCAGGGAATGATTCACTGTCTTCACTTGCTGGCACAATGTGATGCAAAAATAAGAGTGTATTTAGCCTGGAATTTTGGAAATACTAAAGGTCTAAACAATCAAAATACAGGGTTGAAAAATATATTAGGAGAAAAATCTATGGCTATCAATGAAATAAACTGACTAATAATTTATAGCTATCAATGCAATAAACTGACTAATAATCTATAGTTATCAATGCAATAAACTGACTAATAATCTATAGCTATCAATGCAATAAACTGACTAATAATCTATAGCTATCAATGCAATAAACTGACTAATAACCTATAGCTATCAATGAAATAAGACTTCACCTCTGAAGGAAGCTTCACGACGCTGTCCCTGCACGCTGGGCCAGCTTTTGCCTTTTGTCTTGAGCTTCAACTGCTGCAGAGATGTTCTTCTATAGAAAAACAGAACATAGGGAGGAGTGTGATTTAACCTGCTACAAGATTTCCTGTATTCTTATTTGGAAAATGACACCCACTGAAGTTGTGGTCTGTTAATATGAATTGTTCAGAGGACACTGGAACGCCCTACCCAGGGTAGTGGTGGAATCACCAAGCCTGGAGGACGTCCTAAAGACAGCCTGGCTGTGGCACTTAGTGCCCTGGTCTAGCTGATTGTGGTGATGTTAGGTCACAGGCTGGGCTTGATGGTCTTCAAAGTCTTTTCCAGCCTTAGTAATTCTGTGATTCTGTAAGGGCTGCGGCCTTCCTAGGAAATGGCATGTACTGCTGGGCCACCACTGCCGTGTCAGTTTGGTTTAAAATTAATCATTAAAAGCACAAAAGGAAAAGAAGAATAAAACAGCACAGAAGGCTTGCTGAGACAGTCTTGGAAATTTTTATTTAGAAGATGGTATTTTAAAAGGATAAAGCTTTATCGTGTTGCTCCTCATTTTTCAGTCTCTGCAACAGGATTAAACAGTACATGTGGGATTATTGTCCCTTTTATTTTAATCATAATTCACCCAGCAATAACGCTGTGTCCTGGCTTTGCAAAGCTTGCTGATCTCAGGAAAAATGACTTGTTGTAAAGCACTGTCTGTACAATGTTATGGTCAGTGTGGCTGGATACCCCCTTCTGTGCTGAGAGCTCGCAAACCATGAGCAAGGTACCACCCAGAGCTGCTTATAAATGTCTTTGGATAAATCCCATGGACTGGAGGTCTGCGGTTCTGTTCTCAGTGCACTGAACAGGACAGCTGCCATCACTTGAGTGGAAATTCATGTGGGATTTAAATTGTTATGGGCTTGCAGCTCTTAGTTCCTTTTTCCCAGCACTGGCTGTAAGTCTCTGTTCCTTGCTGGGATGATCTTCAGAGGCCTGTAGGCTGTTCCAGCTCCAGCAGAACTATGTGAAATCACACTGGGCATCATCTGTGGCAACATGTGTGAGTGCTGCATATGGTCAAAACAGAACAGCTGCTGGCCAGCCAGGTTTTAGTATCTGTTCACCTGCACACCTCAGCAAATACCTTTGAGAAGCATTAGTAGAGAGGCATTTGCAAAAACAAGTTACACAGAGCTTTTCCAGCTACAGCGATCCAAAGGACTGCATGAGACAGTGCAGCATGACTGAGACACCGTAAAGCTGATCCATTTACCTTTTCTTTATGTTTCCTGAAGTTTTCCAACTACAGTTTCGTATTGCGGCGTGACAGCACTAGTGTCGACATGATATCTATTAAGCAAATCAATTTTGATTAAAAACCAGTGGTTAGTGACCTTCTCTCTCATCCCTTTACTGGTTATAAACTCAGTATAAATTCAGCCTTTTGACTCCAATTAGAGGTTTGAGATTTCTTGGAAAGAGATGACATATTTATAACTCATCTGTTTGTCTCATCCATCTGTTCGCTGATGGCAGGTTGTAAATTACCAGGGCACATACTGTCTTGTCTGTAGAAGAGAACAGAAGGGGAACAATTTCCTGCTCTAATTGCTATTTAGGTTCTTCCATTGTGAAAGCTATGTATGATAATGATTTGTGGATTTTTAAAAAATATTATCTAAACATATTTATTTCGGTCCTTACAGAGGGCCACTGCATCAGTGGAGAGTCATAATAAGAGATGCAAGAATTCTGCAGACTGGAGCAATTCCGGGCTGTCTGAAATGAGCAGGATCCATATCCAACAGCTTGAAAGCGCTGAACCTGCATTTGGTCCTGATATATTTTTAGTGAGAGTAACATCCTCACTAAATGATTTAGTGAGAGAAAGAATTGTTAAAGCTGTACAGATAATTCCAATCACAAACTCAATCCCTACAGGAGCAGCCATCAAGCCAAAAACTTGGTCTTTTTCATCAACCCGCAATTTGTTTCGGTGTAAGGTACCTAAGTTTTAACTGCTGTTGTTTATGTGAACCCCCTGCTGGAATCAATTTTCCCTGAGAATTCTCCATTTATCAAGTTGCTTTCACAAACTCTAGTTACGTGGCTGGCTCTGGCGCTGTGGACAGTCTGAAGTTTAAAAGCAAATCAGTGGGAATAGCAAAGGTGTAGAATGATTTGGCTCCAACTCCGAGGCTGAGAAAGCCAAAATAAAATGCAGCTTTTATGGAAATAGAACAAAAAGGGAAAGACTAACATGAACCACCCTAGGAAAGATTATTAAGGAGTCAAGGGATTATATTGTTGACAAAGCATCAAGCCAAACGATATCTGCCCGAAGTTGATAAGGAAAGGGAGGGGTTAGAAATTAGAGAAGCTTCAGTAAGATCCTTCTTATACAGTTTTGCTTTGTATAAGAAGGATCTGCAAGGACTGGGCCATGGTTAGCCATTACTAAACAAAATGGTCTAGGGATTTACTTAGAAATTGTATATCAATGCATTTAGCCTCATATGGGACAAAAGTGTTTCATGAGATCAAATAAAGATACCCTTGGAAAAACTGACAGCCTGAGAACAGCCACATGTTCTCAGGAAGTGGAGAACATGCTTGAGCTGGTTGGAATTCCTGGTGGATATTATTACTGCAGAGGTGCAGGGTGATTTGCTCGAGCAGCAAACAAAAAATACAGAATTTGCACTGTGGTTATTGGGATATTTTGATCATATAAACATCTTAGAACTTTAAACTATGTGGGTGAATGCTCTTTGCTTCAAGAATGAGCAAAAACACTTAATGAAATCAAAGATGTTTCTGAAACACTTTCGGCTTAAGATTTCTAAGATGTTATCAGACTCAACCTTTATGTTTAGGATTCCTGGGATGTTGTAGGATTGGACATAATGAAAAGTAAAGCATTTGTGAATACTCCTGTTTCTGCTTTATTAAGACCGAGAGGTAGAAAAAGGTAATTTAAAACATTTCAGAATTTCTTTAAATAGTATTCTGTTACCTGGAAGAGCCAGCAGAACAGCAGAGAGATAGGATAGTTTATTAGTGTTAACAGAGCTTTAGACAAGTAGTATTTAGTTTAGCAATGCTCTGCAATGCTCTTGTGTGCTTAAAGCTAAATCACCTCATGATTGATGGTTTTGTTTTCCTTGTAGTGCACCAAACCACATCTGACCTGCTGGCATCAACGGATTTCTTATTGACTGACAATCACAGAATCACACACTATTAGGGATTGGAAGGGACCCTGAAAGATCATCTAGTCCAATCCCCTTGCCACAGCTGGATCACCTAGATCACATCACATAAGAACATGTCCAGGTGGGTTTTAAACATGTCCCGTGGAGGAGACTCCACAACCCCCCTGAGCAGCTCCTTCCAGTGCTCTGTCATTCTCACCGTGAAGAAGTTCCCTCTCATATTGATGTGGAACCTCCTCTGTTCCAGCTTACACACGTTGCCCCTTGTCCTATCATTCAATGACACTAAGCAGAGCCTGGCTTTGTCCTCCTTACACCAACCCTCTCCATATTTATCAACATTCATGGGGTCACCCCTGAGTCTCCTTTTTTTCCAAGCTCAAAGGACTCAGCTCCCTCAGCCTTTCCTCATTGGGGAGAGGTTCCACTCCCTTCATCATCTTTGTGGCTCTGGGCTGGACTCTCTCAAGCAGTTCTGTGTCCTTCCGTAATGGAACAGTCCGGAACTGGACACAATATTCCAGATGTGGTCTCACCAGGGCAGAGGAGAGAGGAAAGAGGACTTCTCTCGATCTACTAACAACCTCCTTTCTAATCCACTCCAGGATGCCACTGACCTTCTTGACCACAAGGGCCCCTTGCTGACTCATGGTCATCCTGCTGGCCACCAGGACCCCATGCAGAAAGAAACACGTTTGAAATATTATTGTGGTTTGAAAATTACCAGAATTTTCAGACTTACAGGTTTGTGCTTTCATGAAGAAAAGAAAACATCCT
>JAOXOE010000343.1:40700246-40710321 GCA_028565055.1 Phoeniculus purpureus
CAGGGTTGGAAGGGACCTAATAGATCATCAAGTCCAACCCCTACCACACAGCTCAAGGCTAGACCATGGCACCAAGTCCAACCCCCACGCCATGGGCAGGAACATGTTCCACTAGACTGGAGCGGTTTATTAGGGGCCAGACCCAACTGAAATCAATAGAAAGAATGTCAAAGAATTTTGAGCTCTTTGGATACAAACCAAAGAGTAAACCGATCCTCCTAGGGGCAGCGTTTGCATACCTCTTTTGGATTATCATTTGCACTGCTATTCACCTCAGCGTTAACACCAAGAATTAGCAGGGATCATTTAACAAGCAGCAATTATATTTCACTCGGATAATTATTGCAGAAATACTGAGCTTTTCATAAGAGCCTAGGTGTTCCTTCCCTATAAATATTCAGCAGCATTTAATCTTGCAACACTTAGTAGATGAAACTATGAAGTAACTATAGCTCTGTCTGCAGAAGCATTTGCCTTTAATTGACTTTACGATTGTTTCTTGGTTTAGGGTTAAAGTCTACAAATAGAACATAACCTGAGCTTCTGTCTGCTCTTTCATCTGTTCTGATGGCGATCGCGCTCAAGAACTGAACTCGCAGTACTGTTTGTTAAAGATCCTTATCAATCGTAATGTCACACTCAGGTCAGCAAGGGAAGAACTTCGCTGGCTGAAGGTCTCAGATTTGTTTTCTTCAAACCAAGAATGTCCTTGGAAACGTTTTTATGTTAACATTATACTCACTGTAAATCACCAGCTTTAAAGTTTAAAAGCTGACAAGTCAGGTCTTTGAAGTCACCACCAAACAGATCCTCCACTGGCCACTGACTCGTGATGGTTCAGAGTGCCATCTCCGTGCAGGAGTGCTCAAGCTTTCTGTGCTGATAAAGATTCCATTACCCCATGAAAATCGAGGTACTGCTCTGCTCTCCTTCTCCAATAGGAAGCCCATGGACTCACCAGACTGGCTGCTTTCCAGCAGATAGAAACCTCTAGCAGACCACAGGCAAGTGATGCAGCTCTGAACGGGCATCTTTCTGCTCTGTAATCAACCAAGCCAGTCATCTCAGTAATTCATGTTCGCTGTTTAGTCTTGATTTCTCTGTTGTCTCTACTGGGCTTCCAGCTGTGTGGAAGAAGGAAATCACAATTCTTTCACTCTGCAGGATGTTCTTGGGAAGGATGCAAGACAAGTCTCTGGAAGCTCCGGGTCCCAATCAGCATGGGAACTTGTGCTGGAAGACTTCAAGACAAATTGGGTGACTGGGATGCTGGTGCCCCTGTTTCTTCCCTCTCATACCAGAACATATTCAATAACTTCTGTCTCAGAGCTGCACTATGAAGTATGAGAGATTCCTATTCAGAGCCGTAACTGAGTGCACATTTTCTTCCTGACACATTCCCCTTCAAGGACATCAAAGTTGGCAATCTTGCTGCCTCGATAAGGTGGGCAGAAAACCCCACTATCAAACCCAGGTCCCGACATCAGCTTGATTTGGGGCTTTGGGAAGATGTGACGAAAAATCAACCCTTTATTGCCTGAACTGCTACGAAAGAGATCAGAGTCACTGGTTAGAATTCAAATTAGTCATTTCAAATTAAAATTCATAAATTAGTGATATTTCTTTTCCTTGAAACACAACAAATTAGAGTCACATTTTCAGTTCACTTACAATCAGGTCTAGCAACCGGTATTTAGGTATAGCTTTAGCTGGTGTGAAACAGTTAATGAGTCTGATTGACACCTTGCAAAACTGAAATGGTTGCAGAATATTAAACCTTTCACTTTCTCATTCTCTTTTCTGCTTTAATTTCTGTAATGATAGGAGATGCTTTTTTATGATTAAACAAAACATTTGCTTATAAAGTTTGGGTTTTACATGTCTCAGAACAGAGCTATGACTGCTGAGGTGATTTCTGAACTATCTCGAAAGCAGTGTGTTTCTATTTTTACAGTATTTTAGTGTACAGAGTAAGATGCCACATTGCACTGGATCTGAACCAGGTTGAATCCATTCAGATTCTTTTATATTACGAAATATAAAATAAAAATAAGACCACATACTTGGTTTTAATTTAAAAAAGCTAATTTTTTTTTTTTTAAAGTAGAAAAAGCAGTTTAAAGTGTGATTTACACACTGCTCTGGTGAAGCTGTACCTGGAGTACTACTGCATCCAGTTCTGGGTTCTCCAGTTCAAGAAGGACAAGCAGCTACTGGACAGAGTCCACTGCAGAGACACTAAGATGGGATTGGACTAGATGATCTTTCAAGATCCTTTCCAGTTCTTAATGTTCTTTGATTCTGTGATGATCAAGGTACCTGAGCATCTTCCTTATGAGAAGAGGCTGAGAGAGGTGGATCTGCTTAGACTAGAGAGGAGCAGACCAAGGAGGAGATCTCATAAATGCTTAGAAGTACCTAAAGAGTGAGTGTCACGAGAATGGGACAGTGAAAGACAAGGGGCAATGGTCACAAACTGGAACATAGGAGCTTCCATCCAAATGTAAGGAAAAACTTACTTGCTTTGAGGACGGCCAAGCGCTGGCACAGGCTGCACAGAGATGTTGTAGAGTCTCCCTCTCTTGAGACATTCATAACCCACTAGTCATAGTCCTGTGTGATCTTCTCTAGAGGATACCGCTCTAGCAGGGAGGTGGGACTAGATTATCTTCAGAGGTTCCTTTCAGCCCCTACATTTCCATCAGTCTGTGAGATACTTGCATAGCTCTGCAAGTAACTACATACTCAAGAGCCTGTCTTCCTGCCAGTTAACTGGTAAAACTTCTCAACAGGAACAATACAAAGTTCACAGGTGGTCCATCCTCCATATCCAGGTACCTCCCTGCTCTCTGTATATTTATCAATACACCCGAGCATGTTCGTCACACAGTGCAGATGGCTAAATAATATTGGTATTCAGATGTGGCATCACCTGAGTTTATCTTCTGATGCTTGTTCTGTTGCTCACACGTATTAAATATCAGAAGAAACACTGCAGACAAATGCTGAGGGGTTTGAAAACAGATGTTCCCGTGCAACTGCTTAATCAATAGACATTGGCATAACCCAGCAAGAAAAACTCGACTGAAATCAGTCACAGCCTGTGGATATAAAAATGAGGTTTCAGGAAGCCATGAAAATATTTAACGTGGGTGACAGTTCCAGATACTATTTTAAAATGAAGAGCGTGAAGAGCTATTCCGAGCAGAGGAAGACTTTTTCCTGGCCGGTGCAATCCTGATGTCAGTCAAGAGACTGACGGTGCGACTGCTCTCCCCGTGATTAACCAGCGCCGAGCACACACTTGACACATCGGAGATCTGTATCTGCTCAGGGGAGGATGGGGGTAACGTGAGCCTTATGTTCTCACTCCGACTGTGGCCGGCTATTGGCAAGCTCTGATCCTTATATGATCTCAAGCTGACATCCTACAATACTATTAATCTGATTCATCTGTGTTTGCCTTTCAGACACACTCTAATGCATCCCGAGGAACAAGACACGTTCTTTTAAAAGGCAGAATATACTTGCCTGAGGGATGATCTATTTTGATAGCGGTCCCTCTATTTGCCATACCAGAGAGGAAAATGATTTACTGTATCAGGCCAAAAATACTTTGCATTTCCAGCCTTTCCCAGTAAAATATTATGCTTAATGCTCTCACTACTTTTGAAGGCATGGTCAATAAAGCTGCTGCTTGACAGGTTCTTGACTCTTAAAGTTGTTTTTCTTTGGCCTGGATCTGCAAAACAAGATAATAAATGTGTTAACAATAAAGTCCTGATGTATAATTCTGGAAAGAAATGTAAATATTTCAAAAGGTTGGAAGTGAGTCAAGTGACACTAATTTTTAATAGTGATTTAGGCACTTAGACACCAAACTGCACTGATCTGTCGACTGAGAGTCAGGTACAGGAGCCAGTCTCTTCTGGTTCCTAAGTAACACAGCTCCTGCTAGGCATGGAGCAGTACAGAATCCAAGACATGTGAAGGAATTGATCCGAACTGGACAGGGTGAGGGAGATGAAGAGATCCCTAAGGAGGTGATCTTCAAAACCAGTTAGGTGGAAAATTGTTGGGGTAGTCAGGCTGCAGGTGCTGCCTTGTACTGTGACCATGAAAAACCACGAGTGTTTCCTGTTTTCCAGTTGCGTGGTTTAACCATCTAATTAAAGACTGTCCTAGATTAGGATGCTGACAGTCTTTCCTCATAGAATTGCTCTGCTTGGTGTCATTACCCAAATGTTTATGGGCTCAGAGATACCACAAGGGACTTGTGACTTCTCTGAAATGCAGAGTTCCTGAATAAATTTGGAATTCACTGTCATAGGACACAGCCCTTCACAGCTATATTAAATTGTGGTCTGTTATAATTAGCTGACCTATCTTGTTTAGGTGAAGTTAAACACGGGTGACAGACTAGGGCTGGAGCCTGAAAGAAAGAGTGTTCACCAAAACAGACACTGCTCCTTGCTATGAACCTCAGAGTTCATAATCTAGCCAGAGATAGTTAATTAAGATTTTCTCAGCTTCCTTCCAAACGTAGAGGTCTGCTTAGCAAAATTTAGTGTAACTCCATCATATTCCTACTCTATGTTCAACTTCCCGGTGTGAGAGCAAGCTTGACTCTGTGCCTGACCATCTCCTCATGCAATTACAAAGTCCTGAAAGTCCCTTATCTCCTTTTTTTGCTGCCAGGCATCGGTGATAGCAGAGCAAATTTCTACTTACAAGCAGGATCCTGGTTTGGCAGCGTTGCCCCTCGGTCCTAACGGCAGCACAGTCTGTCCCTAGCAGTGCCGCCCAGCTCCCAGCCAAGGGATGGGCTGTGACTGCTCTGCTGGACCGTCCTTCACAGCACTGTTTCCTTTCCTTTAAGATTAGACCAGTGAGACACAGTAACCAGGCAGACAACTTATCATCAATGGGAGATGTTCTTGGATTACATTTTTCTTCTTAAAAAATATAATCATACCCAAAAAATCATTAAAAACCACCCTAGTGACTTTACATGTTGCTCCACTCAGAGGTACTGAATACAACCGAGTTGCCTAAATGTTATGATCGTACTCAGCTCAGCTTCAAAACCTTCTTCTTTCCAGCTAAGATGGCACAAGTTTATGATTTGGGGTTTCTTAGCTTTTCCCATCTCTGTCGTTTACTCCTGGTCTCTGCCAGAGCTGATCCTGCAGGAGATGCCTGCTCTTCCACTGACATGCATTTCCTCCATGCAGATCCTCTTCTTTAGACCACAGACCATCTGATAAGAGAAGTTATAGATAACACTATAAGCAGATACAAGAAAACATTAATTTACTGGATAAAAGATGCTGAAATAGATTTTAACACTGACTTTATAGAGATAAAATTCCTTATAATTTCATGGAGGATACAAAGCAAAGGACAAAGTAAACAGGATGCAATCAAACAGCCAAGCCAAGACCCAGTATCAGCCAGCATATCTTCTGCTTTGAAAAGAAATATCGAAGGCTATCCTTTTTTTTCTCCTGCCTGCATCCCACACCACCAGTGCTTTGTCTTTAGAACTCCTGGTTACTTCTCTTACTGCAGGAACTTCCTTCTGTGGTACCTGACAAACGCTTAGATGGGTAGACATGAAGGAGAGCAACACTTTTGTCTGTGAGAATACACAGTGTCACCACGACAGCATCCATTCCCCAAATGGTAATACAAGTTCTGACCAGTACGAGTCCTTTAGATCACTTGGCAATGGCGCCACAAAAACAGGTTTCCCGTGAACAAAGGTGGTGGATTTTTTCAAGGGGTGACTACTCATTGCAGTAGCAGATTGAATAAGTCTGTGTCTAATAAAATGAATTACACAGTAAATGCTCTGCTCCCTGTCTCCTCACAGAGCAGCTGAAATTGTCTTTCAGCTAGCTGGCTTTTTTTTTCCCCTCATTATTTACTCGTATTGGCAAGATAACAACAAAACCAAACTCGCTACTGAAGTGGTCCAAGAACTAAAGCCATGTGATGTCAGCTCAGCCTGGACCATGGGAAACCAAGCACTGCTTGAAGCCAATGTCCTGGCAAGTGACAGGATATGGCTGTGGCATGAAAAGCAAATAATGAATTCATTGGACTGCATCATAATTTATTTTGTCCAGCCACCAGGAACACTGCCAGTCATCTCAGAGCACAGCGTACGCCGCACGCATTGAAAGCAGACCTGTTCAGCCTCCATTTCCAGAAATCACGACCCACCTAAAGCAAGCACGACTTGGCTTCCCAACCCTTTCTACTGACTGAGCTTCAGGACAAGGCTCAAGGACTCAGTTCTATATTACCACCCTGGTGGGATGCAGTTTAAGATAACCCTACTGATCACACTGCGGTTCCTGTTAGCGTTTCACTCTTTGTATCTGCAGAGCTGCTGCCAGGATGGCTGTGCCCACAGCCAAGGAGCCCTAACTGCAGTTTCCATAGCCTCAGACACTCCACCCCCTCTCTTCTCATAGAGGATTTCCAGGTTGCATGGAGAAAACACACCAAGGCCAAACATTCTTCATCAGATGCTAGAATTATAGATGTAAGAAAGTCATTCCCATCTCCAACACACAGTCAGAAGAGACCATGAAATGCACTAGTCATGGATAGAGAAAGACTGCAAAATGATCCGTGAAAATTGGAGAGGTTGGGGGAGAAAATATTAAACAATAGATTTTGGTTTTTTTGAGTAATTTGTTCGTCATCATCATGTTACTAACAGAAATAAACCCATTTCCCTGTACGAGTCCATTAGCCCTGAGCTCAGTTACTGGATTGAGAGATCTCAAAGACTTAGTGAAACACTAAGTGTATAAGGACATAGTTTTGGAAGGTTAAATAAAACAGAGATCTCAAAGCTATATGACAAAATTGAGATGTAAGTGTCTCAATTACACGGGGGTTGGAGCTAGATGAACGTTAAGGTTCCTTCCAACCCAAGTCATTCTATGATCAACTAAGATACTCTCAGTAATTCCATGCAACCAAGGAAATTACAGACCTCACCCACTGCACTGAAATGTTCAATAACTTCACAAAATTACTGTTTTATCAGGATGACTGCAATATCATGACTTTTAACACAAATTATTAGTCTTTGAGCATTCATGTTCTAAAGGATTCACTAAAGATAATGAAAACATGCTTAATTCTTTCAGGGTCAAATAGAGACACACCAGGATCTAGACATTGTTAGTGTTTGTGCATTGAAATTTAGGTTGACATTTTTATGATCTTGGCAGTATTTTCCAGCCTCGATAACTCTGTGACATACCTGCTATAGCAACACGTACCCCTGCTGTAAATGCAAGCACAGGCTGGCATGGACTGTAAGATGCCAGAATTCAAATGGAATGACTGAACTGCTAACATGAGAGAAGAATCCCAGTTTGATCTAACACTAACCCTAACCAGCTGTAGTGATGGGTTTGTGATCTTATAAGCAAGTAGTGAGTTTCCTCGTGTCCAAAGACACTTCCCTTTTACCAGACTCATCCCAGCCAACCTACACCCTCAACTAAGGCAGCTGGGAGGAGAAATAGTCACCAGCACCTGATCTAGGTACCCAGAGAGAGCAGTTTTCTCCACTGATTGGCTAAGAAGTCCCCATCCCTCTGTCACTAAGACTTCCTGATGGCCAAAAGCAGTACAACAGCAATCCTACCCCTTGCTTATTAAGTGCAGACAGATGAAGGAAGAGGAACTATCTTTCTCTTTCTTCTGTGCCAGCCACTGTAACTCATGAGAGATTGGGTCTGTTCTCTGCTCGTTCCTGAACTCCTGCATTGCATCACGCTACTACTCTGACTTTCTAAGCTTTACGGGATTCATGTGTTTTATGAGAACTACTTAATATAGCGACTGTGGTGAGAATTTAACGGCCAGCTGTTCTCTCAGAAGTCGTCTGTGCACATGCAGGTATATTTTATTGACATCTTTCCACCTGAGACCAACAGCAATTAAGGTCTTGCTTGACTGACCCCTTTTCTCTTGCAGAAGAAAAGGCTTTTTCATTTTGCAATGAGAAAGCAGTGCCCCTCGTTTACAGTACAGCATCTTCAAGTGAGGAAGAGATATGCATTTAAACACAGTTCTTTACCTTTCTTTGGAATGTGTTTGGAATTTTTCCCCACTTTTCTGCATTCTGCAGTGACATGGTTTTACTGCTGACAGTGAAAGTAAACAGCAGAGTATGATGAGACTGACCTTAGCAGCATTAATGAGGGAGTGGAACATCCCCCAGAGGAGGAAAGGCTGAGGGAGCTGGGTCTCTTGAGCTTGGCAAAAAGGAGACTGAGGGGTGACCTCATTAGTGTTTATAAATATGGAAAGGGCAGGAGTCAGGATGGAGCCAGGCTCTGCTCAGTGGCACCCAATGATAGGACAAAGGACAGCAGGTGTCAGCTGGAACATTGAAGGTTCCACATCAATATAAGAAGGAACTTCCTCACAATGACAGTGATTTAGCACTGGAAGGGGCTGCCCAGAGGGGTTGCAGAGTCTCCTTCTCTGCATCTGGACACATTCCTGTGCAACTTGATCTAGGTGATCCTGCCTGGGCTGGGGGGGAGGATTGGACTAGATGGTCTTTGGAGGTCCCTTCCAGTCCCTAACGTTCTGTGATCCTAACCTTGCTGTCTCAGGGATCTGCAGAGGTTGGTGCATTCCGTTTGAAGAAAGTGAGTCTAAACTATGCAGTATTACTTTTCTCTGCATTCTAACATCTTATATTGGCAAAATAATTAAAGGAAAATGTTAGCTCAGAGACAGTTAAATATAGATAAAATACATTCCATGTCTGTTGCCTTTGGGGTTTTAGCTCACGGGTAGGTGGAAAGAGAAAGCTAGGCTCTGGGAACTGGAAAAGAGATGCAGTTCCTTCTCTCCGTGTCTGGCTGTGCTTAGATTAAAAGAGCTCACTGACATAAAGCATGAATCCTCAACACTGCAAATGGAAGCAAAATCAGCCTCTTTGGTAACTGTTTTTCATGCTGGAATGCGTTATTTGTTTTACATCCAACCTCTCTTCACAAAGAAGCGACTTGGTGACAGCCAAAAAGGCGTAGGACAGATTAGATCCAGACTTGTGACACAAAACATTGATTTTCGACTGAAGACTCAAACTGTTCTGTTCAGGAGACATTAAAACAATTCAAAATGTTGTCCTGCATCTCTGATGTACGGAGCCTGAAGAAATGTGGCTGCCAGCTTTATCTGATTAGTGAATCTTTATGGTCTGATACATTCGAGGACGCAGAGTTCAAAAGATGCTTGCAACAGAGTATGTAGGTAACTCAGGAACTGTCAGACTCAAGCAGACCAGTTACCCTTTATCCTCTCTCCAGTAAAGCGCTATCTGCTCAAGGGAAAGGTTCCAGAGGACATCAGTAGGGAAGGAGCCTGCATGCATGCTGTATATAACTCACCCTGCATCCTGGTTGCACAGAATTCTCTAGCCACATCAGTTAGCCACTGAAGAGCCATACTGTGTATGAAAACGATTTTTAGCTCTTGCTAAGTTCTTCACTTGCACTAATCCCTGTGACAAACATGCTTATCTTTAAATACTTCATTTAAGAGAAAGAATTGCCTTTTATTTCAATGCAGAAGAGGTTTCCTATTTATTTTATTATATGATCCATTCTGAGCCTTCTTCAACTAACAAGGAGCAGCTGCAGCTTAGGGATACTGAGCTTAATAGCAGACTTCAAAGACATAGATGCAGTTCTTCATTAACTACATCGGTTGCTTCTTTACTTTCTTACTCAAGTACAGATAATCACTGTCATCAGACTAAAAGAAGAGCAGCCTGGACTTGGAGACCCAAAACGATCTCTATTTATTAATTCTTCCTATTACATTTCCTCTCTTTCTCTTCCATATATTCTATACAGTATGTCTGAGGATTTGGATGGTAAGATTTGATGTGGTAAACTGTGCTACAGTGACATTCATCTCAAAACTCATTGACTGTATTTTCGTTGGTTTTCCCTGACTAATTTTTTTAAAAAACAATTTATTTTGTTTATATATTATTTATTAGTATATTTATTAATATTACTTT
>JAOXOE010000343.1:40729586-40754303 GCA_028565055.1 Phoeniculus purpureus
CAGGTTGTTGTTTTGTGGGGAGGGGAGGGTGCCCTCCCCACCCCCCCGTGGGAATAATGATTTATTTCAGGGAAGTTTTTATGGCTGAATGCCGCGAACAATAGTTTGCATTGGCATTGAATTCGAAAAGTAAATCTCCTTAGTTACTATTCATTGTACCTACTCAGGAGTCATGTAACCATGTGAAAGTCTGGTAACACTTCAAAACTGATGGAGATGAGTATACTGTAGTCCCACTCTCACATTTATAATAGAGGCATCAGTACCAGTGTTTTTACAGTTTGAGAGTTATGGTGGTTTTTCCGGTGTGTTTTCCTTTAAAAAAGAAAAACCCCAACGCTTAAATTTATAGTAGCACATAAAGGAAACTGTTCTCAGTGAGTCTTGGAACACAGTAACATCTTGGGGATAGGGAGGAAGTGATCTTGACAGTATACTTGTTGTGCTTTTACCAGATGGTAGATCTGGAAGATATTTTTCATTCACTCTGCCTGCAACAGGCTTTGTACCATCTTTTGAAAAGTTACTCTGGGGTTTGGTGAATGCTGCTTTCAGAGGTGCTGCTGTCTTTGTCTTTTATTTGTAGCCAGGTTACTCACAGAATATGAAATTGCCGTGTGGCCACAAGTGGTTCTCTAAATGAGCGTTCTTGGCTAACAAATAATTTTTGAAATAATAGGCTCTTCGTTTTCTTTGGTGGCAATGGAATGTGGAATGGAGATGTGATTACTAAATTAAATGCAATTTGAGCGTACCCTGTAGCAGTGCAAAATATAGCTGAAGTTCACAAAGAACATGTTCTTTATTATCCACATGTATTTACCCAGCTAATTAAAAGAGTAGTAGTATCCATTTTGTTATTCTACTCATGTATCCTGAATTATTTCCCTTTGGACCAACGTTTCATTTTTAGCCAGAGTCCAGCTATGCTAATGAAAGCAATAATCGTCAGCTCTTAAGAAGTGGGACTCGAGAAGACTGTCAGACAAATGTCGTTATGTGAGAGGTAGAGAACAGCTTATTTTAATGTGTACTAGTCAAATCAGAGAAAAGGGTATGGAAGTATCTAGAGAAGGGAGTATTTTTAAAATGTTGCTATGTCAACAAGCCAGGCTCTGTTCTTGAAGTTGGGGTGTTTGCCTCCAATAGATGAGCGCTGGAACTAATGTGCAAATGTAACCTCCTTACAGAGAAGATGGAAGGAGCCTTGATACCATTGCGTCTGTGTTAGGCCAGATGAAGTGGGAAGCGTGTTAAACAGTCTCAGCAAATACGAAGTACAGGCTTTCGACTAACGGTTTCACTATTTATTGGTGGTTCTGAAATTTGGATGCAAAGCTATCTGATGTGAAATAACGTTTGCCAGATCAAACAGAGTGGTAAAACACACCAAGAGTGCTTCCTTGACACAACTCAGTTCCCCTAGATTATCTACCTGCATTTTTGTGTCAGAGTAAATTTAGGCTGAGCATTGTAGGGGTTTGATAATTTCCCAGTGTAAGAGATCAGAATTCTGTTGGATAACGAACATTATGTTCCCTCTTCAAAAAGCCACTGGTGTTGGCCTGGCACTTTTGTTTTGCTAAACCTATTTGGGATTTACTGTGTCTCGGTATTGTTCTATAACACAAGAGATGCCAGTAGGTTTCCAGAATGTCAGAAATGCAGGCAACCATTGGTTCTGTCAAAGCACTTCAGACAAAAGACATCAGCCGGTGCAAGAGAACAAAAGGTGGATTGCCTTCTTTGGGAATGTGTGTTGGAATGCTTTGTAGGGCTTGCGTAGGCACAGTAGCCAAAGGGAAACCAGTGAAAACTTGACCTTTTGGCTTTTATGCACAGACATCTCTAAAGTCTTAAGGTATTATGCAAGCAAAGTTAAAGTGGTATTGGTTTTAATAGTTTGAATTATTTGAGACTTGAAGGATTTCTGAGGTTCTTAATTTATTGGTTAACTGTAGTTGGTAAAGTACTGGCTGTGGTTCTGTGCCTCCTGCGAGGTACAATCAGAAGATCCTTTAAGGATGACTTTAAAGCAGATGGAAATTTCAAAGCTAGAGTTTAGCTTTGAAAAAAACTAAAGAGAAATTTAATTTTTCTCTTTAATTGAGAGAGGAGAATTTAGTACTTTCTCTGTGATCGCATCAATCCAATCTGCTCTGAAGATCTTTCTAAATTCAACTCTTCACGCTAAACTTTGTTTCAGGGTAATAGAGTGAACCTGTGACGTGAGTCTCTTTAAAAATACAAACACAGAAACAGTGCGGTCCAGTGCTTCCTTACACTGATCTCTTAAGTCTGGAATCTTTCCTTGAGGACAAGTATTTGCCGTGCCTTCTGCCCTAAATAATTAGAGGTTTTACCTTGAGTAGGTCTTCAAATTAACTATTTGCTGTTGTATCATTTACATCTTTAATAATTGTGAAATAGTAGGCTTCCCTACACACACAGTCAGAGTGCAGCAGCAGCAGACTACTTGGAAAGGTTGACTACAGGTTAAAAGAAAACAATTTGATGCCTATTTTCTGTCTTTAATGGTCTGTGCAATCTGAAGTTGAACCCTAGTTGAACCTGTTATTGAAAGAAGAGAGAAGAATTTCCATACAGGGCTGTGGTTCATTTGCCCTCTTCTGCTTGGCGCTGTCAAAACAGAGATGCAGCTGTGCTCAGTGTACCTTCTCCTGAAGTTACAGCTTGAGGTCTGCTGTGGTTTCAGAATGGAACCTCTGGTTTCTTTGCTTGATAGGGCTGAAGCTTCCTTAAATTGTTTTCAAGAGAGCTGGGTTTTATTGGTTATGCTGCTATATAGCTTCTGGACAAAATGAGTCAAGTTGCCTGACCTGCTTCTTTAAGGAAGTAATTGTCATAAATCTAATTCTTTAGTTCTTTGCGCAGGCATCTTCAACTTTATTTAATGTTTGCCCATGATAAATTTAGTTCTCTCACTGGCATTTTCATATCTCTTGAGTTAGTGATTTGTCATACCTTGGAAAAACTCGTTATAAAGGTTTCTGAACTTAGTGTAACACTTTGTGTGCTGTAGGCTTTGATTGCTTTCTTGTCAAGTTCACTTAGTACTTCTGCTTATTGCAGATATTAAATTTATCTTCGTTATGTTAATTGACACAGTCGCTTTGTGCTTAGACCAGTCTGAGGCAGATGCTTAACAGCCCATCCTGCGAAGCTGTAGAGACAGACAGATCCCAGGCACAATGTTTTTGATCTGCTCCATACTCTGTGGTGTTTTCCCATACTCTGTCCCTGCTCTAGAAAACACCTTGGTGTGCAGAACATTTCTGAGGTGGTCAGTTGTAAAGGTGTTGAAAGAGAACTGCAGTGTCAGAGAGTTCAGGAAACTGCTGATTTTCCAGTCTCTCACCTTTGCTTGAAATGGCTTGTGCTTTACCTTCCCTTTGTCAGTAGAGTGAAGGGTAGCTGAGTTGGCTGAAACCACACAAATTGGAAAATGTAGCCACACACATTAATGATTAATCAAATTACACTGTGGTTTGGGGTGTTTTTCAGAATAATACCTCATGGCTGTTTATCTGATGGGGGTAAACCTCCATGTTTTAATGCATGATTGCAGTGTAATCAGTATGTCCCAAGTAATGTGACAAGGAAGATTGCTGCTTTGATAATGGTTCTTCTCAAGCAGTGTCTCTAACATTTTAGAAGGAAACTGTATATAGTCTGCAAAATATTTATAGCAAACATTCAGTTCACAAATGCACCTTTTCTTTTCATTAGAAGGAAGGTTTTAATCCTTTCTTCCCATTCTCAAATTACTGGCATTTTGGAGTAACTTTCTAAATTTTATTATAATAAATTAAAGTTACATTGGCATTTACTCTTCCAATTAAGTATCGTGGAACATTAAGGGTGAAACATTTCCAACTCTCAAGAAATGTTTGTGAAGCTTGCAGTTCCCATGATTTTACACAGCTGTAATTAAAATTCTTGAGCTTTCATTATTTTTCTTAGTACTTGGCTTTTTATTTCATTTTCAGTTAATCATGGGGATATAGATAACTTACGTAGAAGAAAACCCCTTATACCATTACCCTTTCTTCTTTCTTATCTCTCAGAAGCACTGTTCAGCTCTGATAAGACCCTCCCTTTCTCCAAGGGGAGTTTCAGCTACTTGTTTACTCTGAAACTGCTTGGTTTGAGGGCAGCAGTCACTCTGCCTTGTTGGCAAACATGCTTTTTAGGTCTGTGGTGGCCATTCGTGGCTTTGTGAAACTGGTGGAGAGGTGGCTCAGTGCTGTGTATAGCAGAGTGAAATGAGCTATGGCTGGAAGGGCTGATGTGTCACCACCTGCACAGCAGACTGGCTTTCAGGAGCACTTAAACCGTTCTAGCTCTTCTCATGTGCATTGATGAAGGACAAAGCTGTTCCCTATCAGGAACTTTCGTTTCTGTTTTGATCACTGCGTTGGCCAGCACAGATTTCAAGAATTGGGTACTTTGCCCTACCTCCAGAAAATCAAGGTGTACAAACATGAGTTTCTTCACAGGAGAATTCAAAGCCTCTTGATTGGTTGAGTCACTGGTAGCAAACCCTCAGTTTGCCTTACTGCATTAAATAGCAGAGCACAGAGTCGCCCTAATAAGTGGTTAACTCACATACCCGTGGTATGGAGAGTCAGGTCAAAGGCATTCACCCTAACAGAGTCACAGGACTCATCCCGTGTTTTCTCATCAATGTTGCTGTGATGACTAGAGCAGGCAGAGTTTGATCTCTAGGAATAAATAATTTCAGACTTGGATAGCCTTTGGAATTGTTGTGTAGTAGACTGTTCTAGGTTTGTTGTATTCCAGCCAGTGCCCACATTAACTGTAAGAGGTTTAGTTGTTCTTCTCCCTGGCATTCTTTTCGAAGCAGAATATAGTCCGACAAAGAACAGAGAGTTATTCAGGAATACTTGCTGGTCTTAAAGTAGGTCTTGGGTGTAGAGAAATCCAGATGTTGATGTAGCATAATGGAGACCACAGTAGGTAAAGTACATAGCAAACTCCTATAGGTAGGTCTACATTTCATCCTTAGATTGCTACAGTTTTGGGCAATGTGGCTGTTTCTGTGTAAGGACAAGGATTGCAGTGGAATTTGGAAGGCCTTAAGGACTTAAATGTTAAACTCTTCAATGTTGGCTTAGGACCTTGTTTAAACTTAGAAAGCTCCAAGGCTGGCGATTCTGCAGGCCCCCTGGGAAGTCCCTTAGCCTAGACCTTAACCATTGGTAACATCAACCCACTGAGCCCAGTGATCCAGTCAGTTGTTCAGCCTCGTTCTTCCTGCATTTAATAAATTACTTATTTGATCGCAAGGCTGCTACAGAGCAGAATTAAGTGGTGAAATATAGATCAATGACATTCACTACTACTTGTCCCAAAATAAAAGAATTATATTGCAAAGACGTACAACAACTTGGATATAGGTGACTTCATGATTAAATGATCTACAGAATCATCCAGTAACCCTGTCTGCTGCCAAACAAAGAATAAAGCTTGTTGACCTAAAAAATAAGCAATTTGTAGAAGGTTAAGTATGGCAGCTGAACTATTGAGGTATCTTAACGTGCTAATTTAAAGCCTGCTTCTGTGATGAGTTGATAACTCGGAGGCAGTTTGTCTTGTGGTTTACTCAGCTTTTAATATGGTCTGTATACTTAAAATAAGCACTGGGTTTGAGAGAATGAATTCCTTGCCCTTAATCTTCTTGTTGAGGATCTGGCATTCTGTGACATGCTATTTATGATGCTTGCCATTGCATACCAGTGGTGTGCCAGTGCAGGCTTTGGGTCATAAAACCGGCGTCAGGATGTAATGTGACTGTGCATTAGGTTCAGGACACCAAGGAGCTGTTGTTGTGTGGAGACTTGGATGGGTGCTCAGTTTTCTGTCAGGTAAAAAACGTATTAAATATCTTTAGAGCACTGTTCTGGGGATGCAGAATCCCTCATGGCTTCCAAAAGTGTGTCAGATCTTGATTATGGAGCAAAAGAGTTGATAAGTGGTTCCCACGTTTAGTGTGGTGGTAGAGTATGTGTTTGGCAGTTAGAAGGCAAAATGCTGTTAACTATAAAACTGTGTGTTCCTACGTGGCACTGCAGCTGTGTAATGGTGTCAAGGATTATGAGATTTGGGGTTGATTTTGGATGTTTGGTGGTTTGGGTTTTTTTGGGTCAAGAATCTCCTTAAGTAACGATAACATTTGTGGTCCATTGTAAGCTAACTGCTGCCTCATCTATGATCAAGGCTGAGGTTCAGGAAGCAAAGGGTCCTCATGTTACTGCTTTTCAAAATAACACTCACAAGATGCTAGTGTGAACAATGTAATTTGCAATGAACTGTCACAGCAAGTAAAAGGATAGAACGATGCTCTGTTATCTGCTTGAGTTGAATTTGCTAAAGCTTTGTGTGTAGCCACTTGACTCTGAGATCTCAAAACTTAATACAGTTCACAGCAATTTTCTTGATATTACTAGAGCAATAGAAGATGGTGGAACTAACTTGAGTGCAAGTATTTACTGATTATTCAGTAATAAAACTTTTTCCTTGCCTTGCAGTTGCATGGGGTAGAGTGAACCATCGCTGCTCAAGAGCCGGTCATGCATGACTGTGCGCTCAGTACTCAGGACAGTGGCGAGTATCTGGCCAAACTCCTTGTAGTAGGGACAGGTAGATGGGGAGCTGCTGAACTGGTGGTTGTCTTCCTTTGCACTGTGGTAGGCTCTAGAAGTTTTTAATACAGTATTACTACATGGGACATCCATTTAATCTCTCCACCAGCTGTTTTGAGATGCTTTCATACAAATGATGATTTTGAGTCATTCTCAAAATCACATTATTTGCTGTAGTTGCATCAAAATGACTGTTGTAGTCCTTTAGTCAGCTTGTTGCACCAGAGCAGCATGTTCCAGAGCTTTCTGACTAAAGGCTTTCTGGCTGTACACTTCCAAATTGGAAGTGCCATTCAGTGTGAATGTGTTGACAGATGAGCAGCTCCTGAAGCCTTGGAGATCAGTAGGAAGGTTAAAGACATTGTGAGGTGGTACCTGGGGTGTTACTGAACTTAGTCTTGTTACCTTGTCTTTAACTGTACCTTCACTGCCAGATAGTCAGAACCTGCTGAGAGTCCTGAGGTTTGCTTCTGTTCTTCCAGGAAAGCAAACCAGGTTTACAGGATTTATTAAGCTGGGTGTATAGACTCTTTGAGAAGACTTTGAGCTGAAAAGTTTGGGTTAAGCAATGAAACTCAGATTGACATCTAATTTAGTGTCCCGATACTGGTAACTTTCTGCGCTCCTTTATCAGTTCTGTGTTCATCATAGAGCAGTGAGATATATCTGACTGCTACTGCCATTAGTCTTCTAGTTGTAATCTTGCTGCATCTACTCATACGTCTAAAATCATCTACATGTGCCTTGTCCAAGCATCTTTCGCACTTCTCGTTCGTTTGTTCTTGCACGTTTTCCCTCCATTACTCTCCTCCATGTTTTTTCTTTCTTACCTTTTTTACTTTTCTTCAACTGTCAGTGGAATTATTGTCTTCCTGTCTCCATATTCAGGTAGTGTCAGTGGCTGAGTATCACCGCAGGATCGATGCTCTAAATAGCGAAGAACTGCGCACACTCTGCAGACGTCTCCAGGTGCCATCTTCAGTAGTTTAAACCCCTTCTCAAGACACTAAACCATCTTTCTTTGTAGTGTCTTTGATCAGGGCAACTCCCACATTTGGTGGGTTTGTCTTATCTACAGCACTACAAGGATCTAACAGAAAATTCCTTTGTTTTGTTTGTGATGGAATAATTAATTTTATAATGGAATTATTCCAGTGATTTGGAGTACCTTTTCAAACAGGAATTTTCTGTCAGAATTTGGAAGTTTGTTCTCGGTACTGCTTGACTTGGAGTGATGTGTTTTAACTTCCGCTTTAGACTGGTGTGTTGTGTTAGATAGAAGCTTTCCTAAAAAGAATGCAAACCAGGTGAAGAATCCAAATCTTGTTGCCCGGGTGTTTAATTTTACATAGGAATTTTCCATCAAGAATCTCAGTGTTTGGCAAGTATGAAGCTTCACAGCTCCTGTGGAATAGGTAAGTATTTTTCCTGTTACGTGAGCAGGTAACTGAGGCAGTTCAACATCACGCATGAAAGTGGTAATGGAACAGAGTTCCAAAAGCAGTACTTTGGTTTGGATTTCTAAAGGTTTACTGGTGCAATCTGAAACTGATACTTGCATTCTCTTTAACAACATGGTTGTTAGCTGCTGTGTAAATCCTGCATAACTTACTGATGGAAAGCACAGAGTATCTTCTCATCCTGTACTAACTGTCTGCTGAAACTGTAAAGTTTCACTTCTTTTTGCTTTGATCTTTGCTTTTTTCCCCACGTGTTACATAATTACACGTAAGAAAACAGGTGTTTTATTTCTGTTTAGTAATCAGAAATGAATTGCTTCAAAATGTTTTGCGAGGTGTACAATTACATTTTTCAGTAATGAGCATAAACTCAAAAGCTGCAGTTCTGCTTCTCTGGGAAAATCAGAAATCTTCAAAAAATTTTTCATTCCCACTTGAGAGCAAACCAGTTCTGTTTCTGGCAAGTGTAGGGGGAGAATTCTCATATCCGCATCCTGGAAATGCAAGAGCTCTCCAAATACCTCTCACCTGCACTGTCTGAACTCAGCTCAAGGATTAGGCTGATTTGAAAAATCTGATGTGGTGAGCTGTAGCTATAAACCCTCTGCTCTTGAGGCCATTAATTGTTTGTGGTGTAGATTCTGTGGTAGTTAGTGACCACAGAACCCCTAGGGATCTGACTACAAGTCAGTCTGCTCTGTCAAAGTCTAGCAGGAAATAAAATTCCAGGTTCTGAAATCATGCTGCATTCTGTCGAACAGAACCTTTGAACAGGCGTCTCCTTGTCTGCTGCTAGAAGGAAGTTTGCTTTACTGTAATAATAATGTCTTTAAAAGGAAAAGACCCGCAGTCAGTAAAAAAAGTCCCCCCAAAACACAACCTCACCACCACTACTTCAGTCCAAATTGTTCATGGTTTACATGGTGCATTTTAATCGGAATTAAAGAATAGCAAAGGCAATAGGATTTCTGCTGTACACCTGAACAGTGCTGAACTTCATGGAGTTGAAGCAGTGGTATCTGATGGATGGAAGGCATTTAAGGTGGAAAAGAGATGGATTGCCAATGATGTGTTGTAGAGGTAGCACTCTGTAATGCAATCTGTGGGTCATCTTTCTGTATGTGGAGCTGTAAGGATAAAAACATATGTTGCATGTGTTGCTGTGATACAGAAGTCAGTGCCTAAGTTTCCTTTGGAAATCCTTGTTACCTTCCATTGATAAAAGCCTTGAGCTTTTTGCTTCCTTGATAGTTTCTTCAAGTGTACCTTTTGTGAAGGATTAATATTTTAATTAAGTTATTGCATGAATATACCTTGATATGTTGACTTTGTCAGCCTATTTTTAAGCGATGTGAGTTTGTGATAGTAAACCTTTTTGTAGCTCTTGAGGGAGAGGAAAGGGAAATCCTTTCTCTGCTCAGGTGGTTGTATTTGTTTAAATAGTCTTATCAGTGTTTGTTTTCCTTGGCTTTTCTTTTGTTAAGTAAGAAAGCTCTTTGCAGAAGCTTGCCAAAGCTGATTGTGGTAGTATGTGAAATGGTTGTGTCTTGTACATTCAGAGCACAAGGTATGTGGCAAGCCCTGGTTGTTACTCTGGGGTCAGCAGGTGTTATGGGCAGGTGTGTTTTTGAAATTCTGAGGAGTCAGGTTTTAAATAATTTAGAGAGTCTGGCTTTCAGTGGAACTTGGATCAGGCTGGTAACAAGAATGAGTGTATCTGAAAAATGTGAGTTTTTTTACTTAGTGAGTCTCTCAACATTTTACTAAGTCTTCCTACAGTGGCTAAAGTTACTTCCTCCTACTCCTCTGCCAGCTTTTGTCTCCCCAGAGCAAGTTTTAGCTACTCCTGCAACAAGATTCGTAGAAGGAAGTCTGTTGAGGTTTCAGCTAAGTCTGGTTCTCAGCTGGTGGCCGTTTAGCTTGAAAGTGCAAATGGACTGGGGCAAGAAGCTGGTGTGAGCTGTGATGTCTTACAAGTTTGATGCCCTTATGCCACCTCCACTAAACAGTTATCCACAACAACTCAATAGAGTAGGTGTATGGGGCAGTCATTTTAAACTGCTACAGCATTTTTATGCATATTGCATGTTTGCCAGACCCCAAAGCTCACTGTGTAGCATGAATATTGCAGCTGCGTTTCCCTTCTCACTCACTCAATTCTTTCTTCTTTGATTTCTAAAAGTACTCCAGTGAGTCAGCTTATGGATCAGCAATACTCCTAGGGCTCCGTTTGGATGCTTTACTCAAAGTACTTGACAGCAGACTTTCCACATGGCTACTGTATAGCTGAAAACATCCATGAGTACTCTAAAAAGACTTTTTTCAGAAGGTACCAAGAAGCATCCATGTTGAAGTTCCAGTTCCTTTTCTATCTGGGTTTTTAAAATACGTTTGATGTAAAAACTGTTAGTATTAAAATGCAAGCACAGTGTGAGCTGACCTCTGAAAGTCCTTCAGCTGTGTATGAGCAGCCCTTGTGGGTTTTTTAGCACAAAATCATCACTTTCTTCTGAGTAATCTTCTGAGTAACTTACTGTTGATATTTAGTTGAGTACCATCTTGCTGTTGGAAGTACTGGAAGTGGTGCTTAAAGGAAATCTAATGGATTTTCTTAACTTTTGAAGGAGTTGTGTAACTGTAAGTTGTATAACTGTTGCATGACTGTTAAACCTGCAAAGTTTATGTTCCCTGCTAATAAAACTGTGAATACTTATTTTCATCTTGTTCTTTTTGTAGATAACAACAAGAGAAGATATCAGTTCAAAACAGGCAACAAATATCAAACCAGACCTGGAGCCTGAAGCATTCCGACCAAATCTTAGTGATCCTAGTGAATTGCTACAGCCAGAACAAATTGAAAAGGTATTGGGTTTTGTATCTTGCCAAAAATCATACATTAATGTACCACAAGTTCTATTATCATAGTGTAAAGCATGTTTGTATGGCCACTGGTAGAGCTAGGAAAAGAAACCTTGAAAATGTTCATGTGAAGCTTCAGGTTTAGTCTGAAGTTTTAAACTAGCTTTGAAGACCACTTGTAGAAGTTCAGAATAACATAATGAGCTTTCGTTTCTATGCAATACGTTATAAAAAGTAATAAAAGATGTATTAAATAAGAGGGTTATCTTGTTAACAGCTCACAAAATCTCTTCCACCACGGACCATTGGATATCCATGGACTCTTGTGTACAGTACTGCAAAGCATGGCATGAGCTTGAAGACTCTGTACCGAACTATGCTGGGATTAGACACACCTGTGCTGTTGGTCATCAAAGACAGTGATGGACAGGTAGGGAAATGGCTTGTGTGGGAGGTGTGGTTGAGGGGGGAAAAAAGACTTAGGAATAGCCAACACTACAGTCCGTCTTGGGAGATAAAATTGTGCATCAAGCTGGTTTCCCCATTGGTAGATACGTAGAGACTTTTAAAAGCATGTTTCACCGTCAGGCACTCCAGACATACCATGTTTCTAGGAAATGCGTTAATGGTGCAGGTTAACTCTGACAAAGTGTGAGTCTCATAATAATTTCTAAATTGAGTTTGGTCCTGGTTTTTCTGGGAATTACAGGCCAGCTGTGGTCTGCAGGCCGTGAGCAGTCTGCCAGGGCTGCTGGTCTGAGCTGGTCACAGGAGTGTCCCAGACTATAAATGTCACAGTCATCATAAAGTTTGCTGAGAGAAGGATTCCCTACTTGGGCTTCTCCTAATCCTGCTTCTTTCTTCCTTCTCTTCCTTCTCTCTGCCCCTGCAGGGGTTGACTTTGCATTCTGCTCCCAAGGATAGTTTTCCTGTTCATTGTGACCCCTGTACACTCACTGAACTGAGCATGACTTTGTGTGCTCCGCATTTGCATTAGAGTGTTTGCTTCAGTAAATCAAGTTTTGTTTCACACTATAGGTCTTCTCTCTGTTTCTCCGTACCGGAGGTCATTGTGTGATAGAGCAACTGCTATAATTTAGCCCCAGATACAGGTTAAATTTAGATCTTTAAATGCATTTAAAAAAATTGACGTTTAAGTCACAGGAAAGACAGTCTTTAAAACTTTCTGATTCTGGAAGATCTTGTTGAGTTGGAATGTCTTTGCCAGCTGAAACCAGAGGTATGTTCTGTCGCTACAGCCAACATCTCTCTCCCTTTCAAGGTCTGTGGGATCTTTGATAATGGATTTTTGTTCCTTGAGTCACTGTAGTTGTGCTTCATCCTTCTTTGAAGTGGGTTTGGATTCCGGAAAGAGGATTGTAACTCACTGTTTCAATTTGACAGAGTCTCTGGTCTCTGGAGAGTAAAGAATTGTATTCACTCTTTTTTTAAAGACACTACTGATTATTAGAGAGGTTAATGTGTCTTTAATATCCTGTAGATTCCTGGCTATAGACAGCCCTATAAAACTACTTTCCATGACTGTAAAAGCATGTAAACACTTTTTTATAGGAGAGTATATCCATAAGTAGTTAATACTGCATTTTGGTGATGAAGATAGATACCTTTATGCCTTTCTAGAATGTGTTTTGACAGAGACCAGGTGTTTTTATTGTTTATGTTCCAGGATGACTGCCTGTTTTCTAAGCTATCTAGTTCAGAGAAGCTCTGAAGCACTCCAGCAACAGACAGAACAGACTGCTGCAATTGTGTGTTCTTTCTGACTCTTTCATCCTTAATATTTAACCTTGAAAGATGCAGTTAGCGGAACAGGTAGTAAAGATTAGGTAAAAATGAAATACTGTCTTGAAGTTCAAATCCTGTTTTTGCAGGAAAATGTAAATGAAGTCAGGGTTGGAGGTAACTGTTTTTGTGACACTGAAATAAGCAAAACCATAGAAAAACCACTAAGTTGCTTAACAACTCAAGTGTTAGAAATTTGAGAATTAGGTTAAATGCATAGTATCTAAGGCTTTACTATTGTTGCAGTTTGAAAATTACCAGAGTTTTCAGATGTAAGGGGTGTTGGCTAGGTAAGACGATAAAAGGGTTAGTGACTGATAGCCCTGCCTTTTTGGACTAGGGTCCTTCTACCCCGGCACGGAGTGCTTCGGCTCCGGCACCCCTCCCCACCCCCCTTCCCAAGGCAGTAGGGGTGGGAAGACGGCTCGTGGCAGCTTGCTGGGGCTTGCCACAGCTCCTTCCCTCGCTTCCCCTGTTGGGACAGAGGGGGCTCAATGTATGCACTAACTTGCTTAACCTTTTCTTCTTTACTGTATGCAGTTACAAAGTTAGCTTAAGGAAAATGGAAAAGGGTTTACTATCCATTGTCTGGCAAACTTTCGAAAAGCCTTTGACACTGTTCCCCATGGAATTCTCCTTGATAAGCTGGTTGCTTATGGCTTGGACGAGCACACAGTCTGCTGGATCAAACACTGGTGGAATGGAGGGGCCCAAAGAGTTGTGGTTAATGGTGTTAAATCCAGCTGGCAGCCTGTCACAAGTGGTGTACACATCTCGAGTATTCTGTCCAGTTTTGGGCACCTCAATACAAGAGAGATGTGGAGGTGCTGGAGCAGATGCAGAGGAAGGCAACTAAGCAGGTGAAGGGCCTGGAGAACAAACCTTATAAAGACAGACTGAAAGAGCTGGGGCTTTTTAGTTTGAAGAAGAGGAGGCTGAGGGGAGATCTCACCACTGTCTACAGCTACCTGAAAGGACACTGTGGAGAGGTTGATGCTGGTCTCTTCTCACAAGCAATTGGTGGTAGAACAAGAGGGAATGGGTTCAAGTTACAACAAGGGTAGGTTTAGACTAGATATTAGGAAGAATTTTTTCACAGAAAGGGTGGTCAGGCACTGAAGTGGGCTTCCCAGGGAGGTGCTTGGGTTGCCATCCCTGGATGTGTTTAAAGATCATTTGGATGAGGTGTTGAGGGATGTGGCTTAGAGGTAAACTTGTAAGGTAGGGTAGATGGTTTGACTCAGTAATCCCAGGGGTCTTTTCCAACCAAAGTGATTCTGTGATCCCCCTGCTTCCTTCTCAAAAGGGCAAAATATTCCCATGAAGATTCAGCTAATATCAAAATATTTATATAAAACACTTAATACTCAGAATAACACTTGAATAGGCTTCTCAGAGAGGTAGTTGAGTCACCATCTCTGGAGGTGTTTAAAGATCATTTGGATGAAGTGTTGAGGGATATGGTTTAGGGGTGAACTTGTAAGGTAGGGTGGATAGTTGGACTCAATGATCCCAGAGGTCTTTTCCAACCAAAGGGATTCTGTAATTAGTATTCTTTCTAATAAGATAGGTCTTTCTTCTCTTCATTTTAACTGCCTTGCTTATACTGTGAATTTGGAGTTCTTAACAAATCATGGGGGAAGAGAACACTTTGCCTGTCTTGGAAGCACTAGACTTGATGTGTGATTTGTGTTGAAGCAGGCTGATTTTCCACATATGTCAAATAACAATGTTCAAATCAACTTGATTTTTAATTTCAAGTTTCTCCCTTTCGAACCCCTGCCATTCAGTGATTGTGATTTTTAATTCTGTTATTAATTTTTTCCTTTGAAGAATAACTTAATTTTGGTCTGACTTGGTCTGATTTGGTCTGATTTCCCCAGAAAGCAAACCATAAATGGCAGTTTATTTCTCATGAGCCTGTTCTTGTCATTTAGGCTGTGGGATAACAAATACCTTGCCAGTTCTGTATGTTAAATGAAGTAAGTGTATGTGTGAAAAAGGGTTTTGGCTAGTTTTCCTCTGAGCTTGCATTAAAACAGAGGTACAGAAATTTGCACATCAGTTATTGGAGCTTCTCGTTTTTCAGCTGAATTTGCTGTTCTGAAACCAAGTCTCACAAAGCCGAGCACCTTTAGCTGACCATGATACTTTATTTCATCACCTTGTCAAGTAGACTTTAAAATCTGATATTCTGGAGGAGTTTTCAAGGGTAAATATTGGTCAAGCATGCTCAGAGGTTTTCCTCTTCTCTTAGGCGTCTGTTAGTGTAATGATATTTTCTTCTTTAAAATGCATAATATAAACAGAGTTAATATTATGAAGCTTCTGTAGGTGTTGTGACATAAATGAAATTCGTTATGTAGTCCTACCTGTTCTGTAACTATGAGAGCTCTTGAATGACTTCTAAAATGTGCAGTACTACATGCATCAAATTAATTGTATGTGCTATGATGCATACTTTTTCAGAGTTATTAAAAATAATTGTAAGCAATTAGTGCGTGAGTTCAGCAAAAATACTTCAAAACATTGCTCCTGGCGTGATTGATCTGTTACATCTCTGACTGACTGTTATCTCTGATATTCTCGAAGAGTAGCAATTTTTATCTCTTAACCAGTCAGGGGAAGACTCTGCATTGAGGGCAGGAGGGTATTTTATTTCATAACGAGCACATAGTTTCTTTGCAAGACTCTTTATCTTGCTATATTCTATTTCAGTTAGAGCTTCTGAACAAGAAACTTCTCTGGACCATGTAAAATTCCATAAAAACAGGGAATTTCTTAACTGTGGTTACTCTGAACTGGTAACTCAGGATTGAGCTGGGGCAGTGTTTATTAGATGTGTGATAACGGTATATAATCCTTGAGTTGTTGATCTGAAGTTTGTGCCCATGTAGTTTTGTGTTTGCTAACAGCTACTAGAAAGGAATGCTTGGAAAACTCACTCACAGGATTAGTTAAATCCAGTTGTAAGACAGGATAACCAGGGTTTACCTGTTGTTTGGATTGGTGGATAAATTACATGACAAATAACAGTTCAGTTACAGGACAGAACTTGCTGAAAATAGCCTAGTTGAAGTGGAAGAGGAGCCACGCATGGAGGAGTAGAGCGCTTTCATCTGAAATTGGAAAAATAAGGGCATTTTTTCCTGTGTATTTCCTGAGCTTTGTTTCTAGTCTTTTGGTTTTATTGTTTTTTACAGAGCTTACTGTTTATTGAGAGACTCCTTTTTTTTTTTATTGTACTGGAAAGGCCCCCACCGTAGTAACACACACAGAGCCACAGTGCTACATAAAGCTTATCTTATAGTGACCTCCAAACCTGCCAACATTTACAATCTGATTTGTTTATCATTTACTATCACCAGAGGACCCTCTAATAGACCTTCAACTTCACTATTTCCTGTTGCATGTTTTTGCTTACAGGTTTTTGGTGCACTAGCATCTGAGCCTTTTAAAGTGAGTGATGGATTTTATGGCACCGGGGAGACCTTTATGTTCACCTTTTCTCCAGATTTTGAGGTAAGCAGTCATAACTTCATATGATTCCGCTTTTTTTCCCTTATCTTAATTTTGCATTATCTTAAAATACTTAGTTAATAAATCTAGTTCTCCCACAGAAACCGTAAGTGCACCCTAGAGCTGTAGTGCTTGAAGGGTGAAAAACACATTCAACATGAATCTTTCATTACACTGAAAATTCTTCTACTATCCTGAATTCTGCCAGGTGTCTGAAAATTCACAAACTGCCTCCTTTTAAAGAGCATATCATCTAATCTAGGCATATTTTTTCTACTTTTCATGGAATCCATATGACAGTTCTCAAAGATGATATATTTTGGAATGGTCTTATTTTATATGGTTGTAAAATGTTAGAGAATTTTTGTCTGCATCTCTTTTCCCTGAATTTTCTTTGTGAACTTGGTGACTTCATTAAATTAGCCTCCAGCTACCCAGTCTGTATTTACTGATTAGTTTCCCTTCACCCAAAGGAAAAGTTTAGATATATTAAGCTGCTAGTCTGTATTGTTGGGCTTTTTTCACTAGGTTTTCAAATGGACAGGAGATAACATGTTCTTCATCAAAGGAGACATGGACTCCCTTGCTTTTGGTGGAGGAGGGTGAGTCATTTCCTTTTATCATTGGAGTCTGTTAAAAATGTGTCTGCAAAACCTTTGAAAAGAAAATTTGGAGTAGACTTCAGTTTGAGAGCCAGGAAGGATTTACTATGTCAGATACTTAGCTTTCTGTATGAACACACTTGAATGGGAGGCTTGTCTTTGGGATATGGGAAGGGGTTTGTGCATATATAAAAAAACCTGAAGATTTGCAAGCCAGTGGATTCTGATGAGATGCATCCATGGGTCCAGAGGGAACTGTTGAGTGAAGTTGCTAATGCCAGTATCCATCACATTTGAGAAATCATGGCAGTCTGGTACAGTTCCTGCTGACTGAAACAGGGGACATGTAACCTCTCTTTTTTTGAAGAGGGGGTAAAAAGATGACCTAGGGGACCAGAGTCCAGTCAGTCTCACCTCTGTGCCTAGCAAGATTGTCGTTTCCAGTAGGATTTGCTCCATGGTGAGGCACATGCAACTCATGGAGGTGATTGGTGACAGCCAACACAGCTTTTCTAAGGGCAGACCACATAGTGGATAAGGCTGGATGGTCACCCTCACAGAGTTGTGATAAGTGGCTTGATGTCCAGGTGGGGATCAGTTACAAGCATTGTTCCTTAGGGGACTGTTTTTGGTCCAGTGTTGTTTAATGTGTTTGGCAACATGGACAGTGGCATTAAATGGCCCCTCATCATCTTATGAAGAACTTCAGTGATAGGGCAAGGGGGATGGTTTTCAGCTATAAGAGGGGAGGTTTGGATTGGATCTTAAGAAGAAATTTGTCCCTATGAGAGTGCTGAGGCACTGGAACAGGTTGCCCAGGGAGGTTGTGGATGCCCTGTTCCTGGAAGTGTTCAAAGCCAGGTTGAATGGGGCTCTGGGCAACCTGGTCTAGTGAGAGATGTCCCTGCTGATGGTGGGAGGTTGGGACTAGATGATCTATGAGGTCCCTTCCAACCAAAACCATTCTGTGATTGTATGGTGCGGCACCAAATTAAGCCTTGCAATGTTGTGATGCCCTGCCTGTGTGTTTGTCTTGGTATATTCAGCATGGTCACAAGAAACTATGATTGTGAAGGTAAGTAAACAAAATTTTTGTAACTGGAAGATGTTCCAATTGAAACTGTACTATCGCAAGACATGCCAGCATCTTCAGAAATTACACATAAGCCTCCAGGATATTTCCCTTATTTGTTATCAACATTCTCCTCACACAGAAGAATATTATTAATGCTTTTTTTCTTGGTACACAATGCAAAGTGTTGAAAACTGAAGAATCCTGGTTAGCTTTTTATTTTGGAATATCTGAAAAAAGAATGTTCCAAAATTAATAACAAAGAGTAAAAAACCAATAGTTTTTGCAGCTTTAAGTTTGTCAAATTATGCTATGAGGTACTTGTGTTGAAGAATTATCCTGATTCCTCCTCATTGCTGAATTCTGAGTGAAAAATGCATTTATATGTTTAAGGCCTTCTCCCTCAGCATTTTTCTTTAATACATTGTTTGTCTTCCAGAGGGGAGTTTGCTCTTTGGCTCGACGGTGATCTCTACCATGGAAGAAGTCACTCATGTAAAACATTTGGCAATCACACACTTTCTAAGCGAGAAGACTTCATTATTCAAGACATAGAAATATGGGCTTTTGAATGAGTATTTAGCTATAATTTCTACAGGGTTTTGTCCCAAACCTGACATGAATCAGTGCAGCTCATTCCTAGTCCCTAGGAGCAATATAATGAACCATATTAACTTTCTGATTGTTTTGGTAAGTTTTTAGCATGGCCATTTAGTTATTATTTTTAAATACCAACCTTTTTTTGTCACGCTCTCACATCTGTAATATACTGTCCTACTTTTTCTACGTGTTAGACACTTTTACAAGCTACAGACCTTGAGGTCTAAAAGTTAACATTCATTTAAGTTGTCATTTCCCTATTACAGTATTACAGTTGCCCCCCAGGTTTCCCCACACACACCTTTCTGCAATCCTGCGAGGGGGCTGCTTCATTGAATATAGGTGATTATTTTTGTATTCAAATTATATCTATGAATGAAGTTGCCCTCTGTGAACCTATCAAAGAAGAAAGCTGCGTGTGGGTGTTTGCCAGCAGGTACTGCAGAGATTGGTCTGGACCAGTGATAGGTTAATTCATATGGTGCCACAAATAAATGAGAAGTTTTGCATTCCTTCTTAACACCTGCAAGTACCCGTTTGGTGAAGGTAGATACCCAAAATCAACAGTGCCACTTGTCTTGTTTATTGTTCCTGTTAATATATGTTCTAGCTGCATGCTGATGTAGTAGTGTTTTGCACAGGCTGTTGATGATCTGCAGGTTTGGGACAAATACTAACAATACGGAGCTACGTGGCAAGGACTTCCAGGGAATGTAATGTGACAGTTCCACAAAACTGAACCGCGAAAGCCAACACAACTCGGTGAAGAATTTGTAGCTATAGCAGGGCATTAAAAGTACAGAAACAGATGCATCTTTCTTCAGCATAAAGTGTCACATATATACTGTTATACTGTTGTAGCCGTGTAGCACATAAACTCCAAGAATATAGCTTATTCCTGTCCAAAGACAAAAAATAGTTGTGATGTTTTTGAGTGGGTCTATGTTGTACATTTCCAGTTAGCACCAGCTCTGATTACAATGAGATAATGTACTCTAGGTAGACAATATCGTAATTCAGTAGACTCGTGGAATATGCAAACTTACTGTCATGTAACCTCAACAAAAAAAATGACAGGCTAGAATACAGTTCCAGTAGCTCTTGTCCACTTTTGTAGGAAAATCGATAAGCCATTGTGGCAATAACAGCTCAACAAAACCGTTTGTTTCAAAGCTTTTCTTCTATGTTCTGCAAAAAAACAACAAAACACGTAAAAAAAAAATTGCTGTTAAGTGTGACAGTGACTGACTCTGTGCTGAAATTTCAGCTATTTCAGATGAACATTGTATATTATCTTGTAAATTAATGTTTAAAGTAGTTTTGTTATTATAGAAAAAAGTGTTGATTGACGGGTTGCTTATAGCACTTTAAATTATTCTAGAAATGGAATAAAAGCCAAATGGGTTGGCTTAAGTAGATTTAGTTGTATATTTCAGAATACTTACATCTCTGGAGAGTTCTAAAACTTACGTGAAGACAGCTTACTGCTATGGTCATGAGAAAGGGCAGACGTTTCATTCATAATATGCTAATGCTCAATATGACTAGAGGTACAGGGCTCTGTTTCCTGTCTATGTATAGCTCTCTATCCTCGTTAGAACTTAGGACAATGTGCAGACTAAATGTTTACAAACTAAGGAACTGTAAATAAATTGAAATGGCTTTTCTCCCCTTTTGGTCTTCCACAGCAGTATTATTGTCTTTGTGGAGTTCAGACTGATTATTACAATGGCAACAACAACAAAATCCTGTAATGGATTTTAAGTACTATAAGGTCGCAGTGATGTATAGCAAATAAATCGAAATACATGTAAAAATAAACTGGAGTTGGAGTTTGTTTAGAAGTTGAAATTTGCTTAGAAGCACAAATGCAGATTATTGCTGTTCGTTTAGTAATTTTACTGAGCACAAAGGGTACATAATGCTCATCCTTGCAGGGATTTTGGGTTTTTGACAGGAGCAGAATGGGAAGTGGTGAGAGTGTCTTCACCTATTTTAAAGAGGGGGGAAAAAAAAGGCACCTCTGTCCTTACTGACAAAACCCATTAATTCAAGTCCTAAGCTTATACTGCAAATTAAGCTTATTTTAGATTTTTTTTTTTAATGCTACATTAAAGAATTTTTATCAACAATTACACTTGGAATAATTGTGTAAAAACACAGACTGTCTTCAATAGCTGAATGCCTGAGTGTTGGACCAGTCCTGGAAAGGCACATGGCGGGAAGAAAGGTGGGATTCAAGAACAGTGTAGTGAGCAGTGCAGTAACAGTCATGCTTGTATTAAAGCAAAATTAGTTAAGGAGCTGAAAGACCTTTTTGAAGTCCAAATGGCTGTAAATAACAGTGATGCAACTGGCTGAATAAAGGTTCTGCAGAGAATTATCCACATCTGTTAACAAAGGACATAAATTCAGTTGATCGGCGGTGCAGTTAGTTCAGTATGACACACATAGACTGAGTGAAGGAGATCAAAGACACTGGCCCTGTGTGCCTCCTGCCTTCATTCAAGGTGAATTTTCTGCAGTATAACTACTTTCTATCTTTCCTTGCAAGGTTTCTTCCATGGTTGTATAGAAGGGAGGTTGATGTGTACTGAAGGATTTCATTTAGGAAGAGGTCAGGGCCAGAAGACTCTGTCCTCGGATGTCTTCATTGACTTGGAAGTTTTGCTCCGATACCTGGGATTCTTACAACAGTATTGTTCTGCGGCTCCGGATGCTGCCTCTGTTAATTGCTGCTTTTGTGTTGTAATTACTGCTGGGGGAGTTCTGTACAGGAGTAAACATGTCTGCCCAAAATCCAGTCTTTGAGGAGGAGTAAAAATATTTGCTACTTACTCAATTTAAAATTAAAAAATAATCTTAGTACTCCCCAGTAGTCGTCATTTAGGGCTTAAATCTTAAATTTCACTTATGCTCTTCCTTTGTAAACAAATACATCAGGATGTTTCACTGTTGTCATGGCAAGAGGGAGCTCAGTTAAGTCGACAAGCCTCTACTCTCTGTCCTTAAGAGAACATGTTGCTGCAGTATGAAATACAGCTCCACTGTGTTACTGGCACAGAGAACATCCATCTGGGCGCATGGTGTGCGATCAGTGTGGTAGGTGCTAACCCAAGTGGTGCCGCTGGCTGTGCCACTGCTCCAGAGCTGGAGTGGAGTATTTTAGTTTAGTTGGTCTTTATGGAATTCAGATTTATTTTCTCCACCTTTCTTGGATGAAGTTTTAACACATCTTTGTGTAAATGATGTTGTGAAGCACCTAACCTTCATGAAACGCCTGTGTGCCTCATACGCTACAGCGGTTGGTGTTTCTCTTACGTAAAACCTGTATATTACTCTTTCTAAAAAGTTTTACATATTATTGCCTACTCAAAGGTAAGTGATGGAGCACTGACTGTGGCAAATCATTAGCCATAGCATATGAGGTTCTCTTACCCAGTTGTAAATAAAATAATTTATTTTATTTACAGTACAATTTACAATTTATTTATGAGTGGAAAAATTGAGTAAGTTTGGGGGTTTTCTTTTGAATGAAGGTTTTAACACTGGGTTGGGATGACTATGAATGGGAAGTTTAAGAGGTTCCTACGTGAATTTATGATGTACAGTAGACATTACGTTGTTACGTCTAAGGAAATAAAGGAGAGATTTTAAGAGGGTTTGAGAGCTTGAAGGCTGCTTATTCTTTCCCTCAAATGTCTCTTGATCTAACATTACCTTACCTAGACTGAAAACTCTGCTGACGTTCCCCAGTGCGGTCTGCCTTGTTGGATCGTATGAGGCAGGAGCAGTAAAATGCCAGAGCTAACTCTGCTTGTGATCCGGTCAGCTCAGTCTTTTAGTCAGTGGTGGTCTAACAAGGCTGAGCTGACTCTTGTGAGCAAAAATTGTGTAATGATTTCTTCATTAGAAACAGCACTCAATAAGCAGGAGATAGATGAGAAGAGACACTTGGCTCTTCCATGTTCTTATCGAACAGGTAAGAAGAGGAAAAAACTAATTTACTCAGCAGTTTCTACAGGCTACTTTGTTGTCACAAGACCTAAACAGGAAAGGTTTGTTTTTTTGCTTCCAACTTCAGCAGTACTTGCCTATTTGTATTCCAAAGGGTTCCCTGAAGGGGAAGTAGTAGATAGTATAGACTCAATATCAGAGCACAAGCCCTTACTACAGGCTGTAAACACAGGTAATACTGAAATGCACAGGCTCTTGCTGATACTGTATAGATTGAGTGGATTTTCAGTGCAAAATTATTTCACTCGTGTTTGTGGTCAGAGAATGAAATATCTGTGTGATTCTGACAGCCAGCTGAACAGGAGCCAGCAGGGTGCCCAGGTGGCCAAGAAGGCCAATGGCATCCTGGCCTGGATCAGGAACAGGGTAACTAGCAGGAGTGTGGAGGTGATGGTGCCCCTGTACTCTGCACTTGTGCGACTGCACCTTGAGTACTGGGTTCAGTTTTGGGCACTAGAGTATAAAAAGGACATTGAGGTGTTGGAATGAGGCCAGAGGAGGGTAATGAGGCTGGGAAGAGGACTGGAAAATAGGTCCTATGAGAAGCAGGTGAGGAAACTGGGGTTATTTAACCTAGAGATAAGGAGGCTGAGAGGAGACCCTATTGCTCTCTACAGCTACCTAAAAGGAGGTTGTAGTGAGGCTGGTGCTGGTCTCTTCTCCATTTTTACTAATTACTAATGATAGGACAAGAGGAAATGGCCTCAAACTGTGTTGGGGAGGGTTAGATAAGATCTTAGGAAGAAGTTGTTTCCTGAGAGTTGTTGGGCACTGGAACAGGCTGCCCAGGGAGGTGATGGAGTCCCCATCCCTGGACGTGTTTAAAAACCAAGTAGCTAGAGCACTGGAGGCCATGGGTTAGGGAGATGTTGGGATGAGGGTTGGACTTGATGCTCCTGGAGGTCCTTTCCAGCCATGATGATTCAATGATTCATTCAGTGGTAAGGTGCTCTTGGGCTTTAAGTCACTCATGAACAAAATGCAGAGAAGCAATCTGTGGTGAACTCTACCTTTGCTGTGTTTTCCTGTGGTAGGATAAGAGCTGTCATGAGCAAAAATGTTTCATTTAACGCTTGGTGCCTTTAGTGTATGCTCTTTGGACAGCTGCTGTGTGTAAGGTTGGACTTGATGATCTTAGAGTCCAGCCTCAATAATTCTGTGCTTCTGTAAGGACTGCTGCATTTCCACGTAGTCTGAAATCTTTGTGCTTTAGATGGAGAACGTCACGGGGAAACAGTGTGAAAAGGACAATGTGCTTGTGTTTTGAAACAATTCATTGATGGTTTATTTGACAGAACGTGCACGTGTGTTTCTTCTCTAGTGTGTGCAAGGAATAACCCAAGGAATAATAAATTAAGGATTTTATTTATAGTTCACTTGACAACCAAATCTCCTGAAGACACTTTAGACAGCTGTAAAAATTACAATACAAAGATGTAAGGAAATACAGGTAAGTATCATGTTATGTGAGTATTACACTTAGAGGTCAGTCTTGAGTTGTCTGAGAGATCTCAAGAGAACATTGTTAAGTTAGTTCCACTGAATCCATCTTATACTTAATTTTTTTCTTCCTTAGATTCACATTTAACTGCCTAAACTAGCAATGATTTACACAGACTTACAGTAGACACATGAATCAGTTCCTCTACTCCCATAACAAGATAACAAGACTTATTTTATCACCGAGACAAGATGTTCATACACCTTTTCTTCTCTAAGAAGATATTTGCTCTTTCAGTTTGAAAGAATCTAATGGGGAAGAGAAAAGGGATCTATTTTTATTATGCAAATGGATTGGCCAGGCATCTTGCCTCTCAAACAAAATGCTTTGCATTTTGTCACCAGTGTAGCTGTTTCTGCATTGATAGTGTAGTGAAAGGTAGTTCAGAGAAACAGTGATCTGGATAATTCAGGAAGCATTACAGACCTTACAGAGGTCTCAGATTTGTGCATAATGCAAACTGTTAAGACCTGGAAGTTCATTAATGTTTAGTCTTCTTCATCACCTGGACTGAAATATCTTGAGACCGCACCTCGAGTACTGTGTCCAGTTTTGGTCACCACAGTACAAGAAGGACATTGAGGTGCTGGAGCGAGTC
>JAOXOE010000343.1:40774230-40786480 GCA_028565055.1 Phoeniculus purpureus
GGAACAGGTTGCCCAGGGAGGTTGTGGCTGCTCCATCCCTGGAAGTGTTCAAGGCCAGGTTGGATGGGGCTCTGGGCCCATGGCAACCGCTGTCACTGCCCCTGGCAAGGAGGTTGGAACTAGATGATCTTTAGTGTCCCTTCCAACCCAGACCATTCTATGATTCTGTGGCTGGTAGAAAACCTGCTGTTTATTTGCTGAAGGCTGCATTGTGCAGCCAGAGCAAGGAGATGTTTCTTCAGCATGTGAGCTCCAGAGTCTCAGGCTTGATTTTGTAACAGACCAGTGACCAAAACACTTGCGGTTTGCTGATGCTGATCATTAAGACGTTGGCATCACCCTCAGCACAGAGTTTTCCTCCTCTGGGCATGGACAGTGGTGTCTCTTGTCTCCACGTGGTTGTGGCACTCTCATGTCTGCTGGCAGGACTGGATCTGGATGGAGTTCTGCGATGGAGCATGAGAAACCTTGGTCTGGTGGGCATCAGCATCAGCTGCTTAGTGGATGAGCAGAGACGAACACCTCACAACACAGTGTCTGGTACTTCCTTTTCAAAGGTGCTGGGAGGGTTGTAGTTCCCTCACTTTAGGGCAGTTTGGTGATTCACTGGAGCCAGAGATCAGTTGGTGATGTGAGCAATGCATTTGCAAACAGGCAGGTTTTGATCCCTCAGCCCAGCAGTGCCTCCTTGAGCGTCCTTGTCGTACAGATGGCTGATCTGAACAGATTCAACTCCTTAACTTACAGCTTGACAAGCTCCAGCTCAATTTTGGGTGTTTTTCTCCAATATTTCCCTGCCTGCTGAAATTATTTGTGTTGGGAGGAATTTAGGCTTGATTAGAGCACAGAAGAGATGTGGAACATCTGATGGAACGTGGGCCTCTAGTACAAGACATGGACCAGTTAGAACGTGTCCAGAGGAAGGCAATCGTTTTAATTAGGCTTTGATTTGGTCTGATGTGGACATCTTTTGCTCCTTTGGACAGCATTTGCTCCAAAATAGGTCTGATGACTTGGCCTAGTCTGCCTCAAATCAAAGATACCTTGAGGTTTTTTTGGGTGGCACCGTTTTCCCTTAGAAAAGTGCTGACTGGTCTAAGTGAGACCCGGTTGAGTTTCCTATAAAGGTATGAAAGAAGTGTTTGGCTTTCTTCTTCTAGTTAAACTCCATGCTGCAAGTCAGTGCTCTTCAGCTATTTAACTATGAGCAGAATCAAGGTGATGTCATCAACATGATGTTTCTACTTCATCCTAACAACATCCTGAAATGATCTCTGATTATTCTGTTCTTTCTCTGCTCTGCCTGTCCTTCCACTTCCTTCCCACACGCTCCCTTTCTTTAAAGTTTTATTGCTCATTCTTACTCAAAAAATATGCATATATATATATAGGGATATATTATGGGATGGAAATTTTGGTTCCTGAAGAGGTGGGGTTTTTTTTTTTTTCTTTTCACATCTTGTAATTGATTTTCACACAGTCAGATTTAAAATGTCACTGGCCTTATCAGCTTTTCACTAAGTTATATAACTTCTTGGTTTCTCAGCACTCTGTAAAGATGAGAGGCAGTAGCTGCAGCACAGATGAAGAGGTCTGTTCTCATACATAAAATACTGTGTCTGCCCTTTCTCCACTTGTATGTTACATGTCTTTTCTTTGGTTTCTTGGAAGCAGGTGGCTAATTTCTGAGTGTTGTATTACAGTATCACAGAATTATTGAGCCTGGAAAAGACCTCGAAGATCATCCAGCCCAGCCCATGACCTGACATCACCACTGTCACTTAGACCAGGGCACTACGGGCCACATCCAGTCTGTCTTTAAACACCCCCAGGAATGGGGGCTCCACCACTGCCTTGGGCAGTCCATTCCAGTGTCTGATCATCCTTTCCATGAAGAAGGGCTTCCTAACATCCAACCTAACCCTCCCCTGGTCAGGGTTAGTGACACTCTATGACACACTATGACACTCTGTGACACTCTGGGATTGTATGACACTCTATGACAGCCTGAGTGTCTATGTCACTGTCTGACACTCTGAGTCCTACAGTGGTCCAAACACTGGTCATTTTGGCACCCAATTGTCTTGGCAAAGCTGTGGGTCAGAGATCACGTAATGACCAGTACCAAGACAGACACCAGAGTGGTGTATGCCGTTTGTGTTCCTGTAGGAACAAGCTTTCTGTCTCATTTGAGGTGTCTCCACATGAATCTTTGTGTTGCTCTAAAATAGTTCTATAGAAATACAAACCCCTAAGTCTCCTCAATCTGGGTATCATTTACCAACCCCCTGCCTTTTTCTAGAGGAAAACATTCATTTAGACCAAGTATGGAAAGCATCAACATTTCCCAGTCCAAAGCTTGACTCTTCTAGGTTTTGGCTTTGGTGGAATCTGTAGTTTTTAAGCACAAACCATTCTGAAAGTAAAAATCTTGACTGCACGAAACACTGGAGCGTTCAAGCTCTGTACTGAAGAGCTAAGCGCAGGTACTTACACCACCAGGGTTTTAGGAGGAGACCCAGCCTGGCACATGGAGCTGGAGCAGACATCCATACACCACTGCCACAAACAGGAACTTGGGGTGTCTGCTGGCCTTTCCCCTTCTGTGCTCAGTGGATGCAGGTGCCAAGCGGTGCTTGTGTCCAGTTTGTGGTCCAGGGTTGTGAGGACCCTGTTACTTTCTGTTCTTCTGAGTCTGCTGTAAAACTTGACACAGGTTTTTATGGGTGGTTTTTTCAGGCTCCTAATATGGTAAGAAGTTATCCCCAACTTACTGTCATCTGAAGTAAGCATAGAAGAATGCAGCGGGCTATTGAAGTGCATAGAAGGGAGTAGGATCCAGCCTCCTCATCTTTTCCTGTTGATTCGTGTTCCTAAATTCTTCCACTTGCCTATGTTTGTCACACGTGACTGAGAACTTTACCTTTCTGTTTGTACGAACAGTTATCAAGGCTTAGCCATGATATTTTGATTTCCTAATACTCAGTTCTCATAAAAGATTAGCTGAGTTAAAAGCCCCACATTGTGAGATTAGTTGAATGCATCTCGAAATCCTGCCAATGCTCCCTGAGAATAAAACGTGATTTACTGATCCTTGGTTTGCTTTTAGATGAAAACCCTCTGATTTATATGGTAGGACTTCTAAAATCTTGATAACTTCATTGCAGCTTCTATGTTGTAGTGTGTGTGTTGCTTTGGTACAGATGCTGGTCAGCTGGCTGTTCAATGGTTCTGCCTCTCCAGAGCTGAGCTCTGCTTAGGGAGCTAAATGGAAAAGTGTTATCCAACTCAGTGGCCTCATTTAACATGCTGTGCTTGTCTTCTGGCCTTTGGGTTTGATCGCTTCCACGTACATTTAAACCTCTCCTTGGCTTCTCTCTTTCATACTGTGAGGGTCTAGCTCCTCTTGCCACCTCAGCCGTCTCTGCTCAGCTGCCTGCCGTGGCCTGTGGCTGATTGTGGGGATCTTAATGTGGCAATGCCAGACCAGCCTTGAGCTGATCTTTATTCTAAGGGGAAAGAAAAATCCCTGTGCTTTGGAAACCCAGGGAGAGTTCTTTTTGATTGGATTCTTCTTGAAATAATGACATTTGCTATGATGCCTATAGATTGCTTGTATCTGGCAGTGGGTGTAGCTGCAGAGCTTCTAGCAATTCCGCACTTATTGACTTAAAAATATCGATAAACCCCCCCTGCAGGGTAACTGTGTTCTGCAATCTCTTGTTTCTCTGTTTGCCCAACTCCATTTTGTGTCCCAGTGAGTGAAAACAGAAAAATTAGGGGAAGATTGTTGCTTGTCACAGGCATAAATCTAAATGGTGGTTCAAGGGAAAGGTCATCCTTTTCCACTGGTGAGGACATATCCTCAGCAGGAAACTGAATTATGGCTTCAGGTTGTCTTCTTGAATCAGCCTGTGCTGCCTGCAAGCCCTACCTGCAGAAGGAAAGAGCAGTAAGTGGTGATGAGGCTCTTCGTACTGCATCTGGGTACAAGCTGCAGCCCAAGCAACAGAGCCTGGCAGCCATCACTGTCACCACTGACGGGTGGGTGGCTGCCCGGGACTGCTGCTAGTCTTCCCCTGCCTTCCTGTTTTCCCTTTCTCACCCCCGCATCTGCAGCTGAAAGGTTAGGGAAAAAACCCAATCTGTGCATGAAACTCAATGATCTCTTTCACAGCGCTGTGGTGGCACTGCGGTGTTCGTGAGGACTGCCTTTCCGAGTCCTTAACTCCTAGCTCAATGAACATTCCTCCCTGTGACCTGCTGAGGTTCTAGTGGCAGCTGTCCCTAATCTTCAAGCAGCTTAGCTGTAAGTCACCGAGAAGGGAGGAATAAACCACCAGTCCTTGCTGCCAAGTGCTCAAACACCGCTGACCCCAGAGGGTCAAGCACAGGGGCTCAGATTGAAGATGCATCCTGAAAGAAAGCGAGGGATTGCTGTGCTTTGGTGCTGTGTGGGACTTTTCCTCCCAGTTGTTGAGCCTTAAGCTTGTGCTATCCCAGGCATTTAATTGCCTCTGAGGCATGAACTGCTTCATGTTTATTGATTCAGTTTCTTACAAGGCTTTTAGATGCTCTGCAGCATCAATAGGGTTTTGATATTGATATGTTTTTATGGAGTAGTGGCTTGGTAGATAATTCTACAGAACTGTAGTAACTGTCTCCTCTTGAATCATTGTAGAGAGGTAGGTGCTGGCCTCTTCTCACAAGTAAATGCTAGGATTAGAGGGAACAGCCTAAAGCTGCATCAAGGGAGGTTTAGGAAAAACATTTCCATAAGAGGGTTGTAAAGCACTAGAACAGGCTGCCCAGGGAGGGGGTTGAGTCACCATCTCTTGATGTGTTTAAAAGTCATATAGACGAGGTGCTTAGAGATCTGGTTTAGGGGTGATAAAGATAAGAGTAGGGTTAAAGGTTGGACTTGATGATCTTACAGGTCTTTTTCAACCTAAATGTTCCTGTGATTCTGTGAATCCCAACATGTACATGTGCCTGTTGAGCTGACTGCTCCTTGGCAAGCTGTGACCTGCCTCCACAGGACCAGAAATGTGGTTCTGCAATACTACGATGCTGAAAAGAATCTGGTTACCTGAACTTCTACAGATCTGATCTTTCTTTTTACTGTTGACATTAAAGGGTAAGAGATGTACATTGTACGTGTAAAATAAAAACAGTTGGATGCCATCTGTTGGTAGACTGTGCTGTGCATTGATGGTCACCTCCTGCCCAGGATGGAGACAGGTGAGCCACCATCTAAAGATGCCACTTAATGAGGGCCCCATTTGGGAGACTGGGAGAGCCTTAAAATTACACAGGGAGCTTATTAAGGGCTGAGAAGTAACAAGCTGCATCACACTGTTAATTTAATGGACAGGCAGCACTTGTCAGAAGAAAGTTCAGAGAAAATACTGACAAACTCGCTGACTGCAGTAGTTGGTGTCAGGGTGGGTTTGTGAAACACACAAGTTCAAAACGAAACCTTCAGTTTATGCTGAACAAAGTGAAATTTGCTGTTTATTAAAAACACTTTTTCAATATTTATGGATATAATTTCTCTAGTTAAAAAGCATCAGAGTGCCTTCCTGTGTTGGGCTGTTTCCTTCCCTAGCACTGAAGTTTCTCTCTATGGCATGGAAGCAGGCTGTGTGTTTTTATGACGTACTGAAAAAAGCCATTTTTGTTATTTTAACTCTTTTAAAAGTGTGAGTCCTTTCAAACATGCACTTTGAGTCCTGATCTTTGTATAAATCTGGATTGTGGAAGAACTGGACTATGTAATTTGTCTGTGAGTTGTGAGTGGAAGGACCACCCTGTCTGCTTGAAGCTCAGGTCACGGGGATGGCTGTGCCACCCCCAGGCAGCCCGCAGCCTTGGCTCTGTGCTCAGACACAGCACCCAGGGCACTTTCTGTCTGGTGGTGGCAAAAGTTTGTGGAGTCTAGAAGTGCCTTTATGTTCAGGAGATGGAGGAAATCAAAATGAATGATGCACATCTTAAACAAGTATTTCAAAGTAATAGTGGGGATCTGCTCTCTTAAGTCTCTAAGTCAGTGATTTGCTTTGGCCATTGTGTCATCACAGGACAGTGGCTTGCTAATGGGAACAGAAACTGGTGTTACAAGAGGGGATCTGAAAGGACCCAGAACAAAGTCATCTTAAGATGCAACATGGAGTTTTATTTGTAAGGAAATGTGAAAAGAAGAACTGACTGCCATAATTCTTGGTTTAAACCAAAGGTTAGGACAAGGGATGAACTGCCCTGAAGGAAATGAAGTGATCCTCAATGGCCCAGAAGAAGTTTGTAGATACTGTCCATTGCCAGCCAATATCCAACTAAAAAATGTATGATTAGTGTGGGGTCGATACCAGCAGTTCCTGGTATCGACCAGGTACTTGCACAGCAGGAGCTGAGTGAACTCTACCGACCTAGAATTTACCCAGAGGGAGAGTTTTCACTGTGAGCACCTCACATGTATTTCCTGCCCCTGCAGCTGGAAGATGTGGAAATCTCAAACATTCTCATGATATAAACAACTTTCATGGTCTTGAAGGGTTTTCACTGCCCTTGTTTTAGCAGGGTTTGTTGTGCCCAGAATATGTTTGCTTGGGTTCAGTTTGAGTGAAACCTCTGTGCTTGCCTGAGCTTGGGGATGCTCAGGCCCTCCTTCTTGCTCCTACAGCTGCTGCTGCTCTCTCCAACACAGCTTCCCCCACTGTATCATCCCTTCTGTGACCAGACACCAACTGGTGTATCACCAGTGCTTGTGGGCTGTGCCCGGAGGATGAAGATGTAAAGAAACATCTTTACAACCTTTACCCTCTTGTAGGCACGAAGTAAAAGGTTGTTCTAAATGTTCCTCCTACTGCCACAGAACTGAGGAACAAACTAGTTGTGTGGGCTTTCTGTTTTTAAAATAAGTAGGCTCTATTTCATAACCTGTCTGCTCAGATGTGTGCTTCTCCTTTATTTATAGAGTCTCCTTGGTACAAGCTGTTATTAATGGGCTTATCGAGTGGCATTGCTTACTTTTGGAGATGACAAGACGTGAAAACATAAGTGCTCAAGATAGGGTTTTCTCAGTAGGTCCAATTAACAGGCTTCTCATTCTCTAATTGTGTCTGATGGGACATGAACAGGGTTCTGGATCTCTGTCTACTGCGTGGCTGCAGCTTTCAAGTGAAAAGCTGCATCCTCAGTCAGCCCTCTGCACTGTTTCTGGAGCTCTGGAGCAGATGCCTGTAGCTGCTTTGCCACGTTACTGCCTCCGAGTGAAAAGGGAAGCTGGTCAGGGTTAGTTGGAGCTGAATGCTTAGGGCAGGGGGGGGGTCTCCTGACACAAGACTTGCTTTGAAATATCTTTGAATCTCACCAAAGCTTGGCTAACCTGATTTATTAATCAGAAATGCAAAAAGAACAAGAGGAACTATGGCTAGTGCCCAGTGAAGCTCCCTTAAGAGAACATAGCCTGACTGAACACGCTCTCGGCGGGGGATGTGGTGTGTCTATGAAATAATGGACCAAAGAGCCAACCAATACAGAGGTCATTTCATGCAGACTGCACCTTTTCTGCACATTTCACTGAAGTACTCGATTCAACCTGCTTGGGTTATGCATGAGCTGAAAGGGAAAAGCTCAATTCTGCTTTGGCTGTGATGATGAAAGATTTCTCATTTTCTCCAGTTTCTAACTTGCATTTGACAGGGTAGGTGCTTCCACAGAGATTTATCCGGTATTATTATATCCTGCAGAGCGCTCCGAGAACCAATTTATGTTCCTCACAAAATGCTGCATGTTTTAGTCTCCTCAAGGAACAGATTTTGTCTCTCGCTTCACTCTAACGAGTCTGCCCTTTGTGAGATGGTGCTAATTGCTTCATTTTATGACAGTTGCTTTTTGCCCTGTGAGGACTTATAGAAGAATACATTATGCATGCGTTGCAGATCCATCTAATCTTTACTGCATCACTAACCTATATTGCAAAAGGATGAAGGTGTGGTACCTGTACAAATTGGAAAGCTTGGTTGCCTAGGACAGATACCCTTTGGCTCTAGCCTTTGTCCACTCTTTTTATTGACCTGTGGTCAATGAAGACAGGTGGGTGCTTCCAAAGGCTTCAAGATATTAAGTCTTTTTTCAGCCCTAACCCCTGTGTAATGTGCTGTGTCTGGTTCTCCGAGCGGTGAAACAGCAGTAATGGCTTTCCCAGTGCAGCCCCACAGTCTCCGTGCCTGATGCGAAGCATCCTTGCCCAAAGGGGAATTTGAACCTCGGTGTGAGGATGAGCCGTGTGGATCTAGGATCTTCTCCACTTGAGAAGGAGCATGAAGAGTGTTCGGATGGTGCCCTGTGAGATTTGTGTCTTCTGGTGCCCTGGTCTGACACCCCTCATCAGCCCCATGGTCTGGTGGCAGCTCATAGAGGTCTTTGCACTCTCTGCAGCATGTCCTAATGCTTCGACTAAAGGTGGAGTGCGACTCTCTGGTGCCAGGACTGGCACTGGTACTGAGTATCATGGCAGTGGCATGTCACGGTGGGCCAGGGCAGGCTGCCTGCAGGAAGGACCTGCTCAGACGTACCACAGCCAGTGGGCTGTTGTGTCTGCCTGGGCTGGGATGCTATGGGCTGTGTCTCACTCCCTGTATGTGTATTATCTTTCCCCATGTCACAAAGCACCTTTACGACTCACTGAGTTCTCAGTGATGAGATTAGGATGTCTCAGCCCCTGTGCATAAAGTGGAATAACGGTAATAATGATGTGTAAATGTGGTTTGTATTTCGAAAGAAATCTTAAAGCTTTTTTGCTGGGTGCATTTCAAGTCGTAGTAGCTACTAGGCAACGCAGAAGGTTTGCAGATTTGCACTGCCATCTCTTAAGAAGAGCCTCTTGACGGTGGGTTCCTCAGACCTGAGCTGTGGTTGCCTGCCGTGCTGATGCTCTTCTGTTGGGGTGGTTGAACCAGAACACTCTGCGGCATCGTAAGGGCACTGTAACTTCTAACCGCCTCTGCTGTCTCTTTGAGGGGTTAAAAGAGCCCTTTTGCTCCAAAACTTGACTACATGAATATGTGTGTTATGACTTCACGCCCTGCAGCACTCTCAGGATTATGAAGTGCCCAGGGATATTGCAGCTGACTCGTAAACAACTCGCAGAACAGTGGAGCCTACGGCTGGAATCAGAAATGTAAATGCAGTTGCCTAAATGAAAGGCTATGGAGAAAAGTGCTTTTCTGATGTGTAATTACTTGCAGTTAGCATGGAAAAGAATTTATATTATGACAAAGTTAATTATGTGGAGAAACGCTACGAGTTTATATGGCTTCACCGTAGATGAGGTGTTCCGTGTGCCTCGGGGTGTGCTGTGCAGCTGCAAGACCACCAGCTACACCTGCCTTTGAAAACCCTGAAGTCGGTGCTCAGGAGAGATAAGTTGTTATTATAGGTCCTGCATAATCCAGGATGTGTGAAAATCTCACAGTGATTTTCAGAGGCATAGGATCTGGGTGCTGGTTGCATAGCCTATAATAAAGGGATTTCAGAAATAGCTCCTTCTAACCAGGGGGAGTAAAGACTTTCTTTAGTGCTACTGCCTTAAAATAGTTTGGGCAGTTTGAATCCAGCCTCACAAATAAAGTTGCATTAGATACGATGCTCCAGCATTCATGAGAGAAACAAGAAGGAAAGAGAAATTATCATCTCTTTAAAAGCCTTATGCAAAATTTCCCTGTGGCTGAATATGACAGAGCTGGAAATTTCGAGACCCGTGTAAATGGTACTGAAGTAGATTTGCATAAAGCATTGGGAGAGCTTTTGTGAAGATGGAACTAGTGGGAGTCATTTAAATAACAGTATAGCAGCTATTAGCAAAATAGCACAATTCAAAACAGTAATTTACTTTGCACGTCTCCTCTCAAACATGTCCAGAGTCTAGAGAACTGTCAGCAAATAGTGCAGCGTTGCAACCCACCCTCTCAAAATCCTGAAGGGAATTGATCAAGACATTCTCATCCCTGGCAAAACAGGCTCCCCAGTTGTAGGACGTGTTCACTTCCACCACATAAAGCAGCTGTAAAACGTTGTACAGCTGTGGAGAAGCCATATGATCTTGAGCTTTTAACCCTAATAAAAAGCTTAGTCAGGAAAAGAGTGAATTGAACGTGCTGCGACTGTCTCGGTTACAGTGTGTATTTGGCGTGACCACTGCCATCTCTCTCTCTGCCATCATCACCATCATCATCATCACCTCCTTCCCTACTTGTGCCCTGCCTCATCCTCGTGCGAATGTACATCTCCAGGCCCATCTGTGGTGTGTAGAGCACACTGACACCTTTGCCCGCAGACTTACTAGTGCTTCTCTCCCAGGCAGTGAGAATGCCTTGTCACACTTGAACCACAAGTGGCTTCTGGATTCTCCCGCTTGGAGTTCATGGATGTAACCTGGCAGCAACCAATCTGTATGTCTTCTGTAAATGGTCCTCCAAGGGTTTACCTGTAGCAGTGCTGTCATGCTCCCAGGAATAATCACAAGGTTTGTGCTTGTTTTCCTAAGTCTTTATTCTGTGATGTGCCTTTGAAACCCATGAGGATCCAGGGTGTTCTGCAGATCTCCTTACAAGGGTGTGGATTGACTGTCTCCTGTAGCACAAAATCAACTTTTTAATCATTTTGATGATCTTCCATTGTTAACCCTGATGCCTGGTGAAAACTTCTTGTTTGGCAATGACTCTTCTTATGGAATGAGGGATGGTGGCAGTCTTCCTGCATGTGCTGGGACCACTCCCATGGGGGTGACTGGGGGTGGACAGAGGGTGGTTTTGGTTTCCAGTACCCTGACGTTTAACAACTGTTGTGTGCTCAACCCACATGGTAGTTTTGGGTAGTGTGTGTAAAGGAGCAGTGATGACCATTTGTTTGCTTCCTGCGTGTGCTCCCACGTGTGCTGGGGATTTGGAGCTAAAGGTGATACTGAAATGCCACTAATGTCTTGCACATCGCTCTTGTGCCAGCAGCTTTTGTGTGTGAGGCTGGGCTGGTTGTTGTGCTGTTTGTGCATACCCGCCACTTCTAGTTACTATTGGGGCTGTGTAGGTGTGAATTCATTGCTACTCCTTTCATATTGTGTGAAGGTTATCTCGTTCTCGTCTTCTGCTATCGCATGGTCTCGTAAGCCGCTTGCATTGTCAGAACCCTCCTGCATGATCGACACTGAAGTAATGGTCTGAAGGGCTTTTCCGTGGCTTTTTCTATTTGTCTGTTAACTGGCAGACACTGATTTTACTGAGTCCTCTTTTCTAGCTGCTTGGTGGTGGTTGGTTTGTTTCCCTCTGCAATTCATAGTGACCAGTTCAGATTTGAATTGCAAGTGCCTTGTGCTCAGCTGTGTGTAAGACTTAGACAGTAGTAGGTACTTAGGAATAATATGAGAGACAGAGCATGCACTGAGTGCCTCTTTCCCTGTGAAACCTCTCCAACCTTCCAGCAATCCTTGGCTCAAGAAACTTTGCTTCAGGTACCTGCATGCGTCACCGCCCAAATGGACTTTGTCTGCCTGACCTGACCCGTGTCGTCCTTTGTACCGAGTGATTCTCATGGCCTGCACAGTTATTTCCATCATGCAGTCGTCTACCATTCAAACAAGTACTTTGTGTTTATTTCACGTGGTGTAAAACCATTTGCCACTCCTCTTTCCCATGGCCGATGGCTGTAGAGGTCCCTGTGCTGGAGCTCCCATCCCCAGTGTGTTTGGTCTCACCCCATGAGGAGCTGATTCATTGCCGTCACGGGTGGTTTTGGTCTGTATCAGCCCAACCTCACTCTCTGCTTTTTGGGAGGGGATGGCCAGAGCTGCGGGCAGTGTTGAGGAGCATTAAACAAAGATTTCTCTGCAGCTCTCCATGGTGTTGTCTCATGTTGCCAGCACGCAGGAGGAGCCTCCGGTGGTGGCAACTGGAACCTTGCTGCAGGCCACAAACATTTTACGCAATCCCTCTGCATTTCCACAGTAGCCAAACAACGTGCAAGTGCAGCTGTGTGTGCAGTCTGGGAGGAAGAGTGCACATGCGGGAGTAAAGTAATTGGTTTGGGGTCTGATCTGTGTAGATCTGGAGGACAGGTTCTGGGCTCCTCAGTTCAAGAGGGATGTGGAGCTGCTGGAGAGAGTCCAGCGTAGGGCAACCAAGATGATAAAGGAGGTGGAGCACCTCCCTTATGAGGAGAGGCTGAGGGAGCTGGGTCTCTTTAGCTTGGAGAAGAG
>JAOXOE010000343.1:40794510-40809208 GCA_028565055.1 Phoeniculus purpureus
TAGTATTACCAGGGTTGGAAGGGACCTAATAGATCATCAAGTCCAACCCCTACCACAGAGCTCAAGGCTAGACCATTCTCCCGGAATGACAGCACGTCACGAGCCCAAGCAAGATCAGGAGTAGCTTGCTTCATTTTTGCCCAGCGACTGCTGCCTGAAATTGCCCTCAAACCTTTCTAGCATCTGCAAAAGTCTGTTGAGGAGATCATTTAGCAACCTTAAAATATGCCCAGCTGTAGCCTCTTAAATCCTCCCTTGATCCTTTTATCACCACATAGTATATTTAAGCCTCTCATTCTTACCTGTTAAATCCGTCATACTCCTCTTTTCTAGCCTCTTTTGTCTTCCCCTCAAAATGCTGGTTTTGCTTGCCCTAGGAAGTGGTTGGTGGCCCATCTTACATGTTTTCCTCCCACAGTGACGTCTCATAAGGTCGTTCATGCTAGAACTTCTTTCTGATATTGCCAACTCTTTTCTTTAAATTCCTCCTCAGATACCACATTCTCTTGGCACAAGTCCATTTCTAGAGAGCTGGACGTATCTATTAGATATAAATTAGGTGTCGCCATTAACATTTAAAAGCCATGCGATTATCCATAGGGGACTATAGGTCGAGAATGTGAATAGTCTTGAATGACCCATCAAACAAGGCTTTTTGTTAAAAACAGAAGTTACAACTACAGCTTGCTGTTCCCATCTCTCAGGCATTATTCACTCTTCAGCTGCTGTCCGTGCAGCTAATTCAGCTAATAATGCCATGCGTAGGTAAACGAGCGATGAGATAAAACGTTCATTCAGATGCAGAGAGATGACTGGTGTAGAACTTCCCCGAGTTGACAACTGAAGGATGCAGGGCACGGTATCTCAAACGTAGGTTGAGTGTCTCTGGTAGCGCCATTACTAAAGTAGCCAGACCTGTGCAAGAGACTCTTCACTTTAAACACAGATGAACATCATCCCAGCAGACTGATCACAGTGAGAGATTGAGAGAATTCTTGTAATGACCAGTAAGCCAGACGCTTGCACGCGTGTGGGTATTTGACAGCGTATGTGTTACCCCACTGGCATAGAGTTTACCCATCATCAGTTAATATTTTATCAGTTCGTATTTAATGAAGAGGGAGAATGTGGAGTGGAGCATAGGACTGAAAGCAGAGAGGAAAGAAAATGAGAAGAGAGAGTTAATCAGGAAGAAGCTACCAGATGAGAACCCCCTTAGCTAGAAAAGACGAACAACAAGAAGCTACGCTGAAAATCACACTAGACTTAGTGAGTGAATCAAGCGGTATCTCCCAGCACTGGGGAAGCAGTGCACGTGGGCAATATTTTCAGTTCTGAAGGTAGGCACTAAATCCCGTTTCCACTTCCAGAGCGCAGAGAGCACTGATTTTTCTGGTGTTTTAATAAAGAGGTATGGTGACACATTTCTTGGGAAAGGAGAGCACAGGATCAGGACGAAGGCGGCGCACATTAAAGGAAAGAGTAATGGAGCATTTTAGTGATTCTGAGTTGCGGGTGCAGATGGTTGTCCATGTGAGCGCTAACTTTTAGCAGAACAAAAAGATAGGAGACAGTGAAGCATCTCCAGCAGGTTGTGGGTGCTGTGAGGTTCACTGCTTGTAAACTGGCTAGCGTTCAAGAGACTGTGTTTGGGGTCTGAGTGATACGTAGGTTAGGCAGTGATGAACTGCGTTTTTCAGTGGTGCCAGATTGCATTCCGTTTCCATACCCCAGAGAGATTCCGAGTTGTTCATTATACTTTGTCCTGGTTAAAAAGGAAGAGAGGTAGTAGATAACATTTGGTGTCCAATAGGACTGGTCAATGAAGTGTAGAGATCAGTCTGTTGGGGATGGGGAGAGGGAGAAGGGCGGAAGGGGGTTGATCGTGACAACAGAGCCTTAACAGCAGGGTAGATTTCCAAGCAGACTGGAAGCTTGATAGGTAGTTGCTGCCAGTTCTTCCGTTCTGCTTTGTGATCTTCTATTCCCAGGAGCATCCCAAACATTTAATAGAACTTTTCTTTAATCTCTGTGACCCCTCTACTTAGAGTAGCTTCATACCATTCCTCTTAAGATTTTGTGCAGTTCTAAGAAGGGGCCAGCAGGACACAGGGGTTCATGCCAGCACTGCAGGGCTAGCAGAATTTCACCTCGCTGTGTAATCCCTGCTCCTCCGCAAGCCAGATAGTTCTTCTGGGATCACTGCACGCTTGACATCAAATTTCTTCATTACTCTCACGAGACAGAGATAAGTGTTCAAAGGTTTCCACAAACTTTTAACATCACGATCCCCACATGTTTCAGTGGGAGTCATGCCCTGGAATGCTGGTTTTGCTCAGCAACAGAAATATTACGAAGTGGCTGGTGTTGGGCAATTTCCAGTCATAGCCGCGTCTTTCCACTACCAGCTTTCACAGGGGAATGGCTGAGGCAGAAATAGGCACCACCCGCTTAGTTGTAGGTAAGCAGGGCTGGTGTCGATGAGCATCTTCGGGTAGGCAGGGGTGGAGACAGGTCACCCTGGGTTGCCTTTGCCATCAGGTTCCAGGGGTGCTTTGGGTGTGCATGTGGGGGACAAACACGCCGGTGCAGACATGCGATTTCCTCTTTCGCAAAGTTTCTGGCTACCGAGAATGGGCTGAGGAAGCCTGGAGGGGGGGATGCGGGTGCCTGGCAAGTGCGGGTCTCACCCACGCAGCAGCCACCAGAGAAGTGCCCTGCTGGAGACGCGGGACTCGGGGGAAGGAAAACATCCCCCAAGCATGCACACACGCGGTTTGTTTTGCACATCCACCCAGCAGTTTATTGCCGTCTCCGTCGTTACTCTCCGTGGTCTCTAGGGTTGGGAGGGGACACGACGTGTCCCCCCCCAGCCCGCATTCATCGCGGGAGGGTCGCGCCCTGTCGCGACAGGGGCCGCAGCAGGCACGAGGGAGGTGCGTGGAGGGTTGATGGAACTTGCCGACACCTCCCGGCGTTATCAGCCCCGGCGGTGCCATGTGCAGCCTTGTGTAAAATTAAATAAATAACGGCGCCGCCAGCCCCCTCCTCCCCGGCCCCCAGCGCCCCCCTCCCCGCGGACGCGGCGGCGGGGCGGCAGCGCCATCTGCTGGCCGAGGGGCGCCGTGAGCGGAGCCGAGGGCAGTGGCGGGGCGCGCCCGCAGGGGGGCGCTGCGGAGCAGGGAAGCCTCGAGAAGGGTGGCTGAGCTTTGCAGCTGGGGTTGTAACGTCGGGATCTTTAAGGCATTCGAGATACACAAAGTAAGGATTTGGACCCTACAAGTGAGATCTCAATAGGAAACTCATTTTGTGTTGCCTTTTGTGGAGCAACCACAAGAAATCAGAGATTCCAGCTTCCTGCCTCCCGTATTTGATTTTTATAACGAGTATTGAAAACAAAAATACTTGTTTTAAATATAAATAAAAATTAAAGCTCTTTCAAACCACAACTGTTCTAACTTTATAACTGATTTCAGCGTTACTGTGCTGAGGATCTCACTCTACCAAATCATTTCAAGTTTGCGCTTCTTGAATAATTCGCAAGATGAGTTTTAACTGCAGTGTTTAACAAGAATGTCCCTTTAGAGCATCAAACAAAACAAGGATTAGCTGTTGGTGCACGTGTTTTCTGTGCCCATGCATGCGGTTGTCTGCTTTTCCCTTTATATCACCCCATTTTGGATCCTGTCCTGATGCTCTAGCTATGAACTGCGCTACAGACCCCATTCAGACAGCAAGTTCATCAGCCTGTGATGTTACAGGCATGTAAAGTTCCCTTCGTTTACAAGGATAATGGTTCTGAGCAGAATGTATCTTCAGCAATTAAGTCTGTAGGTCCTAAACTGTGTTGAGGTTTGATTTGGAACAGAGTGGTGCTGCTGGCAACACCAGTACTAACAGGGTTAGACAGAGGTACTTTGAGGTAGATGAAGCAGATCATGGAAGGAAATGGCTTCCGTGGGCATGGGATGACAGGGCCATCCTTTGACTTCTTGCATTTCAATACAATCAGCTAACAGCTCACCAATCGATTAACAGGAGGAGCTTTCCTTTTCTTCCCTTAGATCTCCTCCCAGTGATGACCTAAAAGGTTTTCCACAGAGGTGGAAAGCCTCACTTCACCCAAATAGATCATTGTAGTCTGAATCTGGAAAGCCAATGAGACATCAAGTTGTGTTTAAGTAATCTGCCTTTCGATGGGTATTTCTGAAGAGGGGAAGCGGTTGTAGGGCTCTGGTCACCTCTCTGCACTTGGAACAGCGGGTGTCTGAGAGTACAGATCACAGAAGTATTTGTTGGAGTGCGTTCCACTAAGTCATAGGATGATTCTCTGTTAAATTCAATTTCTTATGCAGACACATCTTGAGGGAGCGATGCTCCCTGCATGGTATCGGTTCTTCAGTTTTCTTCCCCTCGAACTTGAGTATTTTAGGCATTTAGCAAAGTGATTCTGCCTTCTGGGCGTATCCGTGGTAGAGCATCTGAATGGGTTCATGTTGAGCTTTGCCTAAACTCCACCACCTTTCTCAGGACTCAGGCTGTCAATAGCTAGAAAATAAAAGCATGTGCAGCCACTTAATTTTCAGAAAGCCTGTCAACGAGACGGGCAAAATGCTTTTAAGGGTGACCCCGCAGAGGACCATGGAGTCTGCAGAATCCCTCAGACCCCAGCAGACTACCCCCGTGAGGAGCCAGCATGCTTTAACTGGCTTCCCATTGAAGCAGCTCTAAGAAGTGAATGCATAAGAAAGGAAGGTAATGAAAACTGACAAGTTGAAAAGAAATTGAGAGTTTAATCTGCAAAGTTGTGCTTGAGGGGGCTTCCATCATGATATTCCTATGGAGCAGCAAAAAGGGAACAAAATTAAGAAACTGCGGAGTATGATGAACTTACATCATTTTTTTTCCTTGCACCAGGCGGTATTTATTAATTTCTTTCCTGCCACTTTACAGCACCTCTTTGCCTCTCAGAAAGAGAAAATGAAGCACACAAAACCTGGCAATCATAATGAATGTGTGAAATGCTCACAGATTATTTATAAGCTTGCAAGTTATGTAGTTGTCGGAGATTCTTTCCCTTCTGCTCCTGCTTGGTGATGAAGAATGGTGTTTTAATAGGCAGATGGTAAAGACAATTACAGTTTGGGGCTCAGCTGGGAGTTACATCAGTTTATTGCAAATTATTAGTTGATAAATGCTTTTGTTTACAAGCAAAGTCTTAAGCAGCTTTGTAATCAGTTTATCAGCTGCAGCCTGGATTTTGACAGCTTGCCTTTGGGTATACAGTCACTTCTTTCCCGGCCATTTAGCAATCCTGCTGACCAGGCAGGCAGAATGGCAGCTCCCGTGCACCTGTATGATGCTCAGTAAACTGGTATTTCTTACTGAGCTTGTTTTGGAAGAAATCATCAAGTCTGGAATCCTCTTTAATTGCTAATCCACGATAGTGCGCACAGGCACGGTCTTAAATGTTTGCTCGTTCATAATCGTTCTTTTTATTTCACTTGTGACCAGAAGTAGCTCGATCTCGCTGCGACCATTACAGGATTTGCTTTCTGCTGTCAACAGTCTCACCTGTTCAGATGAACAGGAGACTGGCGGTGGTTTGCGGTGCTTGTTTACTCTGGGCATTTGCTGTAGCTCGGAAGGTGGAAATGCTTTTGATCACTGCCAGTTTCCAGTCCTCTTCTAGCTTCTGCTTCAGCTAACAGAACTCTGTAATACCTGGGCTTTAACACATCTGCAGAAAATCTGGGGGTTTGGTGGGGGCTCAGAGGGTGGTCCCCTTTGTTTTGAAATGAGGTGCTTTTTAAGTAGAGAACACCTGGCTAGATGCTTGTTGCACCTTCTGCAACCTTGACATTTTAGAGTGCATTAAACATGAAAATCTACTTTTAATGCCTTTTGCTTAGCTGTTTGTTCAGCAAGAGAGCCAGTGGTTTGTCACAGCCTTGTTTCCACTGCAGCCAGCGTGAAACCCGCCTGGACATGTTCCTGTGTGACTTGATCTAGGGGATCCTGCTCTGGAGGTGGATTGGACTGGATGATCTTTCAAGGTCCCTTCCAATTTCTAACATTCTGTGATTCTGTGAACTGGCCTAATGGCTTAAGTGGGAGCAGGAATTCCTCTTGTAAGTTCCCGTGAGGAAAGTTCTACAGGAGTTAGCACCACCAGCAGTTGTTTTCACAGCATTACCATGCACGCAGCTAAATGCTCCAGCTTTGGTTTTTATACAGGAGGTGGTTTGTGCTTCGTGCACAGCCTTGAGGCTCTTCTGGAGCGTGGCCCCCGTGCTGGGTAAGAACCCGGTCTCAGAGCCGACCTGTGTTTCTTACTTTGGCTTTGCCATTCTACACCTTCCCCATTTGTCCTTCTGTTTAGTGTGTTTATTTCCTTGACAAACACAGCCTATCAATCCAGCCCACTCTCGAATCCTTCCTCCTGCTCAGGTACCTTTGCCATGCACTCTGCATTTGCCCAGGGGCAAGCAATGAGTCCTGGAGCAGCAGGTGCAAGACAGCAGAAAATCCATTGGTAAGATGTAGTGTGCTCTGCTTTCTGTGTAAGAAAGAGGTGCCGTTAGAGCATCTCTATTGTCTCATTTAATCGCCTCCTCTTTTTCACCGTTCCAGTCTCACAAAATAACTCTGAAAAGACAATCCACAGGCGTGATTGTGTTTGCAAGGCTACAGAAAGGTCACCTTACAGCTGTGCTGTTAGGGAAGCGGGGACTGAAGGAAGGTGTGTATCCAAAGCTCTGCCTCCGAGCAGTTGGCTTCATCAGTCCATTTTCTCTTTCTGAAACCTGGTGCATCCACAGAAGCTGCGGGAAGCGGTGGGGTTCACCTGGGAGTGTCTCCTGGGGAGCTCTTTGGAGAGCGCCCATTCACTGCTCCTGCAAAAAGGGAACAGGGAGATGAGTTTGCTGCGACAGACAGTCCCAGCTCCTCTGCGGTGCCGATGGCAGTGCAACACGGGCAGTGTCAGCAAGGGTTTATTGTCTTTTTTCAAGGTGTTTAGAGTTTCCTTTCTGGAGGGTTGGTAGATTCTGAAGTAACACTCAAGTGAGCCCTCCTTCAAGTGTATGGAAGGTGTAGCACTCAAGTGAAACCAGAGGAATTAGGAAAGGAAAAGGAAAAAACAAACCCAACCCAGGAAGAAATCGCTAAACTTGTGAAAGAACTCCTCGTTCGAGTTGGTGCTGAATTAAAGAAATATAACAGGTTTAGCATTTGTGGCAGGCTTTCATTTCCACCTCTGAGCAGCAGACTTAACTTCTTGTGATGTGGGAGGATATTAGAGTCTGCAGCTTCATTCCGTGAGTATTGCCGTTTGTGCCAAACATTTAATAGTTTTACGCTGTGGACTGTCGTCCACCAGGAGCTGATATCACCTAAGACTTTTTAGAGCCATCTAATAGAAAGATATGTATTCACTCTGATTAGCCTAGGATTTGAACGAGGGTCCCAGAAGAGATATATAAGCCTCTTAAATGCATAGAACTTCTAAGGATATGGGTTTAACTGTCTCCCCCTGTGGTAAATAAGCTGTGACAGCTCTATCAGGGGGGAAAATGGCAAATAAAATTACCACATTATTTTGCTGGGAATATTTTCGGAGCACTAATCTATTTTGCCTCTTTTCCTAATAGAGCTCTGTTGATTGTTCCGTGTGGACATTTAATTGGAGGAAAAACGTAGAAATCCTCAAAGTACAAGAAAGCAGGCGGACAGCAGCAGAAAAAACAAGAGGTCAAGTCTGAGCCTTCGTTATGTACTCCTTGCTCTTGGGGAGCTTTGTTTGCGCCTCATTTGGGGTTTGGCCGATCAGGCTTTTTGCAGCATTGATTGGAGAGCGGCAGCAGTACAGGACGTGGATGCAGAAGTCAGGCTGCTGCAAGGGAAAGACCTACCCCTTGCACTGACACAGAGGTGCCAGGTTTCAGAGTTCACTCCTCTAGGACTGGCACGTTCCTTTGGTATTTTTATTTCTCTCTTTATCAGCTGTATAATGCCTGACAGTTCTTTAACTGTAGAATCATCTATTCAGGTAAAAACTCTGCCAGCTGTCAGCAGATGACTAAGCTGAAGTCAGGCCTATAGCTCGAGCTGACTTGGGAGCAGGAATACGAGCTCTGTTCTAAGGAGTATTTTTCTTGCTTCCTCCTGGTCAGACATTTTATGTCTCAAAAAGCAGGGATTTCGAAAGCGCCCTCTTCATTTTGGCTGGTGCCTCTAGTCTGTTGTTTTTCTGTTTAAAACATCATTGCAGTTCCTTTGTTTTGCAGCTGGTTCAGTGAGGTAAAAACGAAGCAGGGTCCGTGTTTTATGCTGAACATAGAGTTAATAGTAAAACTGAGCAGAGCCGGTGCATCCCCGCTGCATGGGGCTGCTTTTACAGAGTGCAGTAGATTTTGCATCTTGTTGCAGTCAGTTCACTGCAGGCTTCTGAGATGCAGAGATTTAGTTAAAATTAAAGGTCAAGTATCTTTTGGCAATCTCCTTTGATCAGTAAACAAGGAAAAATGATAGAAGATGCTAGGGAATCGCCTCATTAATCTTCATGTAGCACCGAAACTGGTTTTTTGGTGAGAGTTTGAGAAGTCTGGATTTGCAGGGGTGAATTTTGAGACACTTTGGCGAGACGTGACAGAAACCCCAGTGCTAAAACACAGGAATAGCAAAACCCGCTGTGCAAAGTCCGGATTTTGTGTGCGCCCGTGAAAAACGCGAAGAATTATTTAGCAACTGGGAAGACCAGTTGCTAAATCAAAATGCTTTTGATTTATTGCCTTGTGCACCACAGATCCGTATCTCTCTTTTGCCTTATGTTATTTTATTCAAAAACTTGTATGAACCGTGAGTTGGCATGTTGTAGAATACTGAAAAGGCATTAATCAACCTAAATAAACAAGTGCATAGATCTATCTAACAACTATGAAGTAGTTAATACATTTTTTAGCAATTTTCTTACAGAAAAAGAGGTCTGGAAGAGTAGTGCTTAATTATCTGGACTCCACTGTGCTGGGCTCTCTTTTGATTGTATTAATGAAGCAGCTGGCCCATTGTTTCTCTTTAATTCCTCTATTGTTTTAAGAATATGTCACAGCTCTTTATTCTTTTATCAGGTGCTGTGCAGGAGGATCCACACAATACCTCATGTTCCTACTGTATTTGCCAATGCACAAAGAAACCTCCAAAGCATTTTTCAAAGAAGGGGCACACATAATTTATAAGTTCCGTTCCTTGTACCACTCTACTGTCAAAAAATTCAGCAGTATTGGATTTGAATTAATTCAGCTTTTTTATTAAACAATGTGGCTACATATAGATAGATCTATGGACTTTGTTCGTGTCAGAAAGTCCAGATCTGCCCGGTGACTCGTGCTGCACTAAATGGCGTTCATTGTGCTGAGTCGTCACAACCCCATGGGTGAGGAGCAGGAGGAACCCAAATACGAAGATGGCATCCTATTGTGATGTGCACATTCTCCTTCAACGCCTAACCTGTGCAACAAAGGAGAGAAAATAATGAATTGGCTCCAGCCCCCATTACCAAAATGCATCGTTGTTTTTTTACAAACCGGAATGTTTCATTGGGAGCGGTTTAATTCAGTGGACGGTGCCTGGAAGTCGCTGAGAGTAACAGTCTGTTGTTTAAACAAATTCTGATAGTCTTTTGACCCTTCTTACAAAAAGATGTGTGTACAGGAAATGGGCTATTATGTTGGTGCAGCAACACAATCGCGTCCAGCAAGCAGAAATTTTACTACGTGAAGGCAGTGCTCCTGAATTAACTGGCACCGCAAATTGGTTTGGATGGAAGTCGCCATCGACTTCCTAAGTGGCTGTGAGCGATGGGTTCCAAAATTAAACTCGAGTTGCTCAGCAAGGAAAAAGCAGCTAGTCACTAAAGACAGAAGAACCAGGATTGCCTTTGAGTATGTCCCTATATTGTCATTATGCTGCTTCATCTGTGCAAACAAGTAGCTGCACTTCCTTCCACGAAGCAGCTGTGCTCGGTGGAAGTATTCGGGGTTAGCTCCTTGCTTTGTTAAGTCACTGCTCTAGAAGCTGGGAATTCAGAAGTGGTGTGGTTCCACCCATTCTGAAGCTCTTTTCTCTCAGTGGAGTCAGTAGGGAAGTCTGTCCTGAAATAGGTATTTAAGGCTGCGGGCCACAAACCCCAGATGATCCCTCTTTAAGACCTGTGAAAAAGAATTGGCAGCGGGGGCTGCGAAGGGAGGGGAAAGGCAGCTCACCACCAGAAGACTTGCTGGGGTGGGCATGTGCCTTCCCTGGAAGCGCTGCAGGGTTCTGAGCAATGGAATGGGTGAGCAGCTGTGGCTCAAGCTAAAACTTCAGAGCCAATGGCTGGTTCCAAATCCGATAACAGAGGCTGATTTGTTGGTTTGGTGTTTTGCTTTAAACAAATGCAAATTGTGGAAGGAAAGCTGAAGGGGCTGTTAAAAGAACAAACCACAACAAAAACCCCAAACCAATTTCTCTTGCGCTTGAGACGTCTGTCCGACATGAAGTTCTGCATTAGCAACACGTGTCTATCACCTCAGTAGTCCTTACTCTGCGTACAGAAGACAGAGCAACACTGCATCCAAACATGATTTAATTGGTCCAATTTACGATGTATTTTTTATACCACATCTTGATGAGCTCAGATGCAGTTGCACTTGCGGCTTACAGCGCCCATCGCTCGCACTCGGGTGTTTGCACGGAGCAAGAGTCTATCAATCACACGGATACATTAGAAAAAATTGTGCAAACGTGACACATCGCTGGGATTTTTCCAGCGTGCTGCGTAATTATTCACCTGGTTTTTTGCTGTTGAATCGAAGGAAGCCGTGAATTACAGATAGCATGGCTGAAGTTAAATGCTTTTCTATTAGATCCATTTTGCTTGTACAGTATTCTATAGGTATGGCCATACCATGTCATTGAAGCTTTGTCAGCTCTGTAGCCTAGCAACAGATAATACTGTTAGGTTCCTGAATTGCTCCTGGTTGACAAGTAGGGAGTATTTTTGTGTTTATCATGTTTGCTAATGATGGGATCCTTTCCAAAAAGCTTGTCTTAATCTTAATTAGAGTTTATCAGCAGAGGTCTGCGTGACATTGTGCAGACACTGATTTCATAAATAATAAAAAGTGCAAGTGAAAAATTTGGCAGGAGAAGAAGATATTTAAGACCACTGAGTCTTGTAGGAGCAGCCTGAATTTCCAAAATGTAATCAAGTTTGAACTGTGACTCTATTCTTTATTATCGAAACTTGCAGTACACTCCACTGCCGCTTTGACAGCAATTATGAGTATGATTTATAAGCTTCCTGTTAGGAACCAGATCTGTTTGCACAAGAATCTTGATCATAAACATTACAAAGAACACTAAGTCCACAGTTTTTCAGGGACATCAGGACCTTACTTTTTCCTTTGCACAGAAAGTTGGTTTGTTGAGGGTTTTCTAAGGGTGGGGTTGGGTGTTTTTTTTTCCACACAACACCAATATGTGCAGTGGAAGATTCAGACAAAGAAGAGAATCCTGAAATGACCTTTCCATTTGGTGGAGACACTGGAGGTATCAGACAGCTGCTTCAGTGCCTGATGTCATTTGATAAAGAACCATGCCAATGCCATTGGAATGTAATTTGTTGCTCTAGTTTGCACAGTACTTCCCCAACTTTTTAGGATTAAATGAGCATTTCTAATTCCTAGCAATGTGAACTAGGAAAAGGCTTCAAATAAACACGTAGTGCTTTCACAGGACATTTTTATTCTCCTCTTCTGCTTGTAAGGTGTCTGGTACCTATCACATACATTTATTGGGTTTAACCAGAGATACAAAGCCAGTGAGGCAATGGGTGTAAGCTGGAACACAGAAGGTTCCACATTAGAAGGTACTTCTTCAAGGTGAGGGTGATGGAGCACTACAACAGGTTGCCCAGGTGGTTTGTGGAGTCTTTCTCTGGAGACGTTTAAATCCCACCTGGACATGTTCTTGTGCGACCTGATCTAGGTGATCCTGCTCCGGCAGGGGGATTGGACTAGATGGTCTTCCGAGGTCCCTTCCAATCCCTAATGTTCTGTGACTCAGTGATAAAACAACACGTTGTAGGCTCGGGAAGCTTAATTTAGTAGAGTTAGAGCAGGACCTGTGGAGAAACAGCTTTTCAGTGTCACAAATCTTGCTGGTATTTGCAAAACTTCCCATCTGCCCTGCAGCAAGTAAAATTTTTCCACTGTTTTGTAAAACCAGTGAGACCCCTTTCACACAAATGGGTGACCAGTCTGCACACTGCGAGTGAGGAGAGGCCAGAATCACGAGTCTGTCGTCGTCTTCCCTTCTAAGAGAACAGAATAACCACGACTTCATTTCTGAAACGCTGTCTCTCATCCCTGTAGGAGCTTATCCGGAGGTTCTTCCTTTCTCCTGATGACTGCGGCGTTTAGGAGTGAGCAACTCGACTTCTTAAAGCTTTGGTTGAACTGTTTCATCCCTGCAAGCTTTTTCTGACGAAAGGAACAGTTGGTTAAGAACGAATTATCCGGCTTAATTAGAGTTGCATCTCATATAATTAGCAAACCTTCCTTTTTCTCAGGAAGTCTTCGTGTCTTTGCAAATATTTCAGGCAAATGTCTTCCTGTCTCCTTCTCTGTTGCCACTAGTACTTGACAAAGACTATTTAGAGACATCCTTATTATCGTGTTGCAAATCTGTCACTAACACTGCCCTTTGCCTCGTGAAAAGATGTTGTGCTCCTAAGAAATGCTGGTGCATATGTCAGTTGTGGCTCAGCTGGTAGAAATGTTTGTAGGCAGCAAGAACTTTCTTTGCTGTTTTGTAACCACCACCTGTAAAAAAGCCCCGATTCCTGACAAGGGTGTCTAGACAGGATAATAATTAATATGGTAGCCATGACTGGAACTTCCTTTTACATTTGGAAGCCTCTGCCAGGCTGACTGCACAGTACAAGGCTGAAGAAGACTTCTCTTGCACTGGTTTTGTGCTGTGCATCCAGGCCAGCACGTTTGCATTCATTGCATCAAGGGGAATAAAGTTCTTTGCATCTTTCAAAGCATCAGCTGTTGCAAGCGAGCACAGGAGGGGAGACGAGGGGACAGCTGCATCCCATCCCTGTACTACAGTCCCAGTAGCTGGAAGGATGTTTCCTTTGGGAGTTCATCTGGGGATTTAACGTAGCACAGTGTCATGTCCTGGTGCGAGCATGGACGTATCGTGATCGCTTTAGTGCCTCGTGTTCTATAAAGTGGGATGACAAACCCCAAATAACACTGCAGTTCTTAGGTCTGAATCCTGCTGGGCTGAAGGTTTGTGTTTGAATGCAGGAGTGGATTCAGCTTCTGCAGTTCTGATTTCACTTAACAAGCCAAGCTAGAGATGGTTGTGCTTCCAGAGCTGTCTCACGTCCCACTCGGCGGTGCCTGCCATAGGTGTGACAGCCTCCAGGAGCTGGGTGGAGCAGGCAGACAAGGTTGCTCCTTGCTTCAGCTGTCCAAATTTAATCTGCTTCTGTACATGAGTCAACACCCTGAGGAGCTCTCACACCAGGAGACTGAGTCAGCCCTTTAGCTGATACTGGCTGATTGCAGCTGGAGACCCAGTAATCAGCTGCACTTTCCCTTTTTTTTGCTCCCCAAGGGTACAGATTGTCAAGATGTTTGCTGGCTAGAGAAAGCCTCGGTTCTTCTGCAGTGACTCATTTTTATTCTACTAAGAAATCCAGTGAACAGCACAGCCAAGCAAGTGCTCTTATTCTATATTAAAATGTAGTAAAACGTGTCGGTTTGTTATTGCACCTCTCGGATACAACTAAAACACAAGTGGGTGGTAATGATGGAAGCCCTTCTCCTCACAGAAGATGAACTGGGTTGTGGTTGCGATGAGAGTACCGGTTTCAGGTCATCGTGTGCATTGAGTGTCATTATCTGTGGGGCAAAATAAGTCTTCTTTAGGACTCTAGCACGGTTCTCTCTTGAGTAGGTTTTATAGCAGTTTAACTCAAGGCATATTTACTGCGTATTTACTCCTTACTTACGTCAGGGAATCAGCCTGTGCTCTTCAAATGTTTGAGTTCCTGCTTGGGCATTAGGATTCTGCCTTTGTAGACATTTATGGCAGTATCTTCACAGCCCATCTTCTTACTCTCCAGAGGAAGTGAGTCAGATGTGCACCATTTACCGCTGTGGGTTTGGAGGGCGGTAAGCCTTGGCGTGCTTTGGTTGCATCGCTGTAAATGGTTTGCAAACTTTGGAGCCACCTTCAACCGCCGCGTTACGGAAAGGTGAATACCGTTGTGCTTTGAAACTCTTACACCACTTTGAGGTCTGGGAGCTTAGCTTTATTTTTCCAGTGAAAACACATTGTCTGTGATGCTGTTTTGTTTGCTCATCTCTGAAAGCTAATAGACTGGTTTAATTAATTGTCCAAGATTCCTCTAAAACAATGTCCTGATTCTTCCGTTTAGCTGTGGCGTATCATACACTGTTGTTATCTCCTCTACCAGATTTTTGCAACAAGTTGTTTTAAAACTATAATCTCTTTGAGGGGGGAAGAAATGAAGTGCAGTTGACAAGGCAGTTATGCCAAAAGATAAACACACAGCAATATTACTTATCAAAACGAGTACAGTTTTTGCTTGCCTAATGAACACAACGTATAGCTTTTT
>JAOXOE010000343.1:40813276-40824975 GCA_028565055.1 Phoeniculus purpureus
GGGAAGGGACTGGAGGGAAAGTCTGATGAGGAGAGGCTGAGGGAGCTGGGAGTGTTTAGCCTGGAGAAGAGGAGACTTAGGGGTTACCTTCTCCCTCTCTACAGCTGCTTGAAGGGAGGTTGTAGTCAGCTGGGAGTCAGGCTTATTTCCCAGGCAACCAGCACCAGGATGAGAGAGCAGATCCTAAAGCTGCACCAGGGCAGGGTTGGGTTGAACGTTAGGAAGCCCTTCCTCAGGGAGAGGCTGATCAGAGCCTGGAATGAACTGTCCAGGGCAGTGGTGGAGTCTCTATCCCTGGAGGACAGATTGGATGTGATGATGTTAGGTCCTGGGCTGGGCTTGATGATCTTAAAGGTCTTTCCCAGCCTCAGTAATTCTGTGATTCTTCAAGACTAAGTTCATGACAAGCACTAGCAGCTTTTGGCATTCTGAAGCCGATGAGAGTTTTGCTGCTGACTAAGATCTGTGTTGATGCACTGACCCATTCTGTGATCCTGAGGTCTGCTGCACCAATAATCTTATCCTCTCCTAGTGTCAAAAGCAGGTGAGACATGTCCAGAACATGTGTCGGGAATGATCCTAGACCTAGGTAACATCCAGACTACCTGTAGGAATGGGTGGGCTGTTAACTGACAAGACTGTGTTAATTCTCATGAATTAACAGCACAAACAAGTTGTTCCAACACTCTAGTCTGGACTCAGCCACTTTTCAATTTGCTAGTATGGATGTACCCTAAAGAGCTGGGATTTCTTCATTGTTGCAGAAGGGATGGCAGATTCAGCCTTCAAGGAGCTCAGACATGTCTTTGGTCCTTCTGAGACACATGCACGACGTGTACTGTGTAGGTGTCCTTCTGACAGGATATTAACAACCGAATCACAGAACATTAGGGATTGGAAGGGACCTCGGAAGATCATCTGCTTTCTGTAAAGACACAGCGTTCACTGGTGCTTTCCACATGAGTAGAGTAAGCAGCCTCCAGGACATGATCAAAAGATCTTCTCCCTCTGCTGCTGGGAAACAATCTGTGCAGCCTCTGCATGGCTGACTCTTAGGGACAGAAGAATGAAAACTTGGGTTATTCTTAGCAAACAGCCCTTTTGCATTGTGAAAAGTAATTTACCAAAAGAAAGAGAGACAAAGTACATTAGAAATTCCCCCCCACACACCCCAAATATTAATAGCAGTCGGAATCCGGAGAGTAAATGTAGCTTAGAGTAACGCTGTAAGATCTTCAGGAAACGTCATCTAGTCTGGCCTCTGGGATATCAGAGCAACAGGACTGAACAGTAATAACTGCACAAACTTTCTGCAATACACATTTTCCAGAGTGATCTGCCATTGGGACTCAAAATCCCAAGGCCCAGTGATGGAAAGGCTTGTGTGGTCAGAAAAGAGAACGCAGCACAATCGAAAGGTGTCACTTACTGAGTAGTGACGTACTGCAGTAAGCTTCAGCTCTTCAATTAGTGCTGCGTATCCACAACAAATAATGAATTTAATTTCATCTTCTAATTAATTGCATGCCAAAAATTGCTTGCTCCATTTTTATTAGTAACTATATTTAAAATATCATTTTAGAAGGAACAGCTGTCTCCCCGTGTTCGTTTTCTCACCTGCGAGTCACCACGGGCTAAACCTCTGCCTCTGTGTTCAATATTTTATTAAAGGATGCGTATAATTGGGGAGTGAGAGGAATTAATCCGCCTGTGTTAATTGTTTGGCGCTGTGTGCACCGTGGCTAACCTGCACCTGCTTGTGTTTGCTTGTAGAGGACATATTCCCTTGCAAATCCTGCGGCATTTGGTATCGAAGTGAGCGGAACCTGCAGGCGCATCTCATGTATTACTGCAGTGGGAGGCAAAGAGAAGGACCACAGCTGTCAGAGGAGAATGAAGACAGTGCTCAGCAGATATCCAGTGTCTGTCCCTTTCCACAGTGCACCAAAAGTTTTTCGAATGCACGAGCTCTGGAAATGCACCTGAATTCTCACAGTGGTGAGTACCCTGCGTTCTCCTGTATCACCACCTAGATGTAGCTGTTTGAAGAACTATTCGCTGCAGGCGTTCAGTGGATCGACAGCTCTGCAAGTATGTGCAAGCACTGGGTGTAGAAGCTACCACAATGCCAACAGTTCCCAACTCGTGTTCTATACCAGGTGGCTCTCCCAGGTAACTGCTGTCATTTCTGAACTGCTAACCCTCACCTGAATGCTGCCTGTCACCTCCTGTGTGTCTACAGGCACACGAACAGCAGTTCAGTACAGGTGACGTTGTGCTCAGGAGTTCAGACGCAGACTGCTGCTGCCTGGTCTCTGAGAGATTAAATCAATCTCTTCAGGATCCCATCCACCAAGCATGACTTTGCTGGACTACAGTCTTTACCTGCACTGTGCTCAGTGAGGAAACAACACACCACCAGGGTGTGTATTTCAGTCCTTCTGAAATAAGGTCTTGGGGTGCTAGAGTAAGACTTGCTAGATAGGAGGCTTTAAGGACTATGGTCTGGAACACTCTGTGCTTTTCCTAGGACATTTGTTTCATAGGATTATTCTTTTCCCTCCTTATGAATATTAATTTGAGACAGTATTTTCTTTGTTGTTAAAATTATAATGCTAGATACACAAACGTGGGATTACAAAACTCCTGATGTTTAAAATCTGGAACTCAGCAGGAATCTCTTCTCTCTGAAGGTCCTTTGAGAGGACTGCTAGAATTTGTTTTGAATTAAGGCTGGAAACACGAGTTCTGGTTTCACAGAGCTATCTCTGTCGGATTTTTCAGTACCAGAGAAAACCTATGACGATGGAAGTCTGGAGTGTTGGGTTATGAGTGCCTTGGCTATCTAGCATGTCTGGAAGGAGGCAACATCGATCAATCAGTATTAAAAGTCTTTTCCCACCTAAATGCTCCCATGAGTATGTCGTTCCTCTGCTCTCTTCTGGCCTCTGAGGCTGAGAGTAGTTAAAATTCAAGTGTCACTCACAACTGTGGATGTCTCTGATGTTAGGGGAGACGTGAGTACCTCCAGGTACAACAGAATGAGCCACAATGTTCTGATTCAGAGTAGTTCTTATGTTGTCCAGCTACGACCAACCCAGCTTACCTGACCAGGGCATGGTGTGTATGTCTGTGTGTGGACAGAACAAATGCCTACTTCAGATTGAAACAGAACAGATCCCCATTTACCAGGATTTTTGCAGCTTTTGTTGTCTAACAGGTGATCAGAATTTGTGTTGTTGCTGTAGAGCAATTTGGTGTCTTTTTAAAGTCCTTTGATTTTTAAAATAGGGTGAAATGTGGTTTTTGAGAGTAGAGTTCTTGGTGAGGAAGTCTGCAGTGGTCTCACGAGGAAAAGGTGGTATATTACAGCCATTGTGTGCAGAAGATAAAATGTGGGTGAAGCTTTGTCTTACTCTTCCTCCCTTCACATCAAAAGCAGCTCATCAGTCCTTTCTGACGAGGATAGATCTGTATCCCGTTCCCACACTACAGCCAACCCAAGCAGGTAAAGAGCTGAGCATCAATAATGATCAAAATGGTGCTTCTGCTCTGTCTGTGGCCTTCAGGCACTCTGGACCTTAAGCTGCATCATAACCTTGAGACTCTTGACCTTGATGTGCTCTGTGTGCATTCAGAATTTCTGGTGATTGTGTGTGGAGAACATTATTTCTGCCTTCATTAAAACTGTCATTTTTAAGACCTTCTTCTTTAGAGTAAGTCCAGCCTATTCTTATCCTTTCTGCTGTTGTTCTTTCCTTTCCCTTCATCTCTGCTGAATGCACGCAGATACCAAGGTTCTCCAAAGCAGAGCGAAGTCTGGGAGTACCCTCTAGCAGTTCTCAACCAATTCAAGCGTTCTCAGGGTGACTCATACTACCCCCTCAGAAGAAAATTGGTTGTTCTCTCTGCGTTTGTACCTTCGTTGCAAGCACTGTTCCAGTACACGTCACTAAGGGGAAAACAGCCGCTTTATTTTGTATTTCGCTTGTCTTTTCTGCAGGAGTGAAAATGGAAGAGTTTCTGCCGCCCGGCGCCAGTCTGAAGTGCACAGTTTGTACTTACACTGCAGACTCAGTGATTAACTTCCATCAGCACCTGTTCTCGCATCTTACTCAAGCTGCCTTTCGATGCAATCACTGCCACTTTGGCTTCCAGACTCAGAGAGAGCTCCTGCAGCACCAAGAGTTGCACGTCTCTGGCAATAAAATTCAGCGAGAAAGTGACGTTGAACACTCTCCAAGTGGAAACGAAGAAGGTTTACAGCCAGCCACTGACCTGTTGAGCAGAAATGATGTTCCCCAGAGCCAGAAGGCCATGCAGACTAAAGATGCAAGTTCTGATACAGAGCTTGATAAGTGTGAAAAAAAGGCTCCACTTTTCCTTCCAAACCAGAGGCCAGAAACCCAGCCTGCGACAAATAAGCAGAGTTTCTCATATACTAAAATAAAATCGGAACCGTCCAGTCCAAGACTTGCTTCATCGCCAGTTCAGCCTAATATCGGTCCGTCTTTCCCAATGGGACCTTTTCTTTCCCAGTTTGCTTTTCCCCAAGACATCACTGTGGTTCCTCAGGCTTCAGAGATACTAGCCAAAATGTCCGAACTGGTCCACCGAAGACTGAGGCATGGAAGTAGCAATTATCCTCCGGTAATTTACAGTCCTTTGATGCCCAAAGGGGCTACATGTTTTGAGTGTAACATAACCTTCAATAATTTGGACAACTACTTGGTACACAAAAAGCACTACTGCAGCAGCCGATGGCAGCAGATGGCAAAGTCACCAGATTTTTCCAGCGTTCCGGAGAAAATGCCAGAAGCTGTGAGTCCCAGTAATGGTCAAAGCTCTATGAACATCCTGAATGCGGCTCCTCACACATCAGATCCAGAGAATCAACTTCTGCAGACATCTTGCATAAACTCTTCCAATGTCTTAGATTTGATCAGTCCGAACAATAAAAGTCATGAAAAAGACTTCCCAGCACAGTCTAAGAAGTTGGCAGCTGCAAGCAACGGCGACGAGAAGATGAATGGAAAAGCTTCTGATGTGAAGAATCCCAACACTCCTTTAGTAGAAGGGGAGGGTGATCCCAACAAGACCACGTGTGAAGCTTGTAACATTACTTTCAGCAGGCATGAAACGTACATGGTCCACAAGCAGTATTACTGTGCCACTCGCCATGACCCCCCGCTGAAGAGATCCGCTTCCAACAAAGTGCCTGCCATGCAGAGGACGATGCGTACCCGGAAGCGAAGGAAGATGTATGAGATGTGCTTACCAGAGCAAGAGCAGAGGCCACCACTAGTTCAGCAGCGATTTCTGGAAGTGGCTAACCTTGGCAATCCTTGTACGTCTACTCAAGAGTCAGCAGAGGGCCTTGGAGAATGCTACCATCCGAGATGTGATATCTTTCCAGGAATAGTCTCGAAGCATCTGGAAACATCCCTGTCTATGAACAAGTGCGTTCCAGTTTCAAAATGCGACACTCCCCACTCCACCGTGTCTTGCTTGGAGATGGATGTGCCGATAGACCTCAGTAAAAAATGCTTACCGCCGTCCGAGAGGACATCCGCGTCTCCAAAAAGGCTGCTGGACTACCACGAGTGCACAGTATGCAAGATCAGTTTTAACAAGGTGGAGAACTACCTGGCTCACAAGCAGAATTTTTGCCCGGTCACCGCCCATCAGCGCAACGACCTGGGACAGCTCGACAGTAAGGTGTTTCCCAACCCCGAAAGTGAGAGGAACAGCCCAGAAGTCAGCTACGAAAGAGGCATAATCAAATGCGAGAAAAACGGCAGCTCCAAACAGCCCTCTCCTAATGGAAACTTATTTTCCACACACTTAGCGACGCTTCAAGGACTGAAAGTCTTCAGTGAAGCAGCCCAGCTGATCGCTACGAAGGAGGAGAGCAAACATTTGTTTCTCCCGCAATGCCTTTACCCTGGAGCAATAAAGAAAGCGAAAGGAGCCGACCAACTTTCTCCCTATTACGGAATAAAGCCAAGCGATTACATCTCGGGGTCTCTGGTCATTCACAACGCCGATCTGGATCCAAGCACAAACGCGGGAGGTGAGTCTCCAAAAGGGCAGGCGCCTTCGAACGGCTGTGCCGTGCAGAAGAAAGAGTCTCTTCCGCTGCTGCCGAAGAACAGAGGCATGGTAATAGTTAACGGGGGACTGAAACAGGAGGAAAGACCTGCTGCAAACCCGCAGCAAGAGAACATTTCCCAGAACCCCCCGCACGAAGACGGGCACAAGTCTCCTTCTTGGATCTCGGAGAACCCCTTAACTGCAAACGAAAACGTCTCCCCGGCAATTCCTACCGCAGAGGAACAGTTGTCTAGTATAGCTAAAGGCGTGAATGGTTCCACCCAGGCCCCGACCAGTGGGAAGTATTGCCGACTGTGTGACATCCAGTTCAACAATCTTTCAAACTTTATAACTCATAAGAAGTTTTATTGCTCGTCACATGCAGCAGAACACGTCAAATGAAACAACCGTTGGGGCCTGTGTTTAGGATATTGCTCCACGCGGTCTGAAGAAAGCTGTTTGAATTACATCTGGACAATCAGGAGGTTTCGCTGTCGCCGAGTTGAAGACTTAAAGGTGTAATTCCATTACAGTCCATTAGTAAAGTGTATTATTGGTGCCATTTTCAAAACTATTAATTTATTTTACCAGCAGTATTCATAGCTGTAGTTACGTTATTTTTTATTTAAAAACTTTATATTAAAGTCATTTGTAATGTTATTGTATAGTTATCGTGTAGCACATATGGTTTGCACTGTATAGTAGATTTTAAAGAAAATAGTTGCAAACAATACAGAAAAGCATTTTAGAAATAGCTTCAAAAGCACTTGTGTAGCCCGATTATTTTTCTCCTTATATGCTGTTGCGGGTGCGTTGTATGTGCTAAAATATAACTTGCAAAGAAGTTTCGACTATGCTGTAAAGTTCGCCTTAACATTTCAATATTTTTGACCAATTGGGCTCGGTTTGCACTTTATATTTTAGCAGATACGGTCCCTTAGTCATTAGGCTTTGCATTTGTATGTAGCAGTATGTTTCTGTCCACTTTCTTAACCTGAAACGTACGTTAAATGAAGATGGCAATTTTTTTTCTTGTATAGTACTTGTATTTTCTTTCGCTGATGCATCTCTGTCTCAATTTTTAAACCTTTGCTGTTAAATGCAATACTTTATAAAGAATGAACAAAATTACTGGAAGCAGTATTGTAAGCAATGAGGTCATGTCAATCCGTTTTATCGTTTGAAAGGCACAGTCTAAAACAAAACCCTAAACTCAATGCTGCAATTATGAATCTAATTCATATATAAGATATATTTAAATATAAGAGTAGCAATACTGCAACTGGTGATCACAAAGATAATGTTCTACTTCTGATAGAAATAATTTCTCAACAAATGTTGTTACTATGCATGTATATGGATGGAATAAAATTCCAGATCATTGGAAAAGCTTGGCAGCAATTTCTTTACGTTTGTTTTGGTTTGTTTCCCAAGGAAGAGCTCAGAAACTGCGATATCAGCTCTTAGGAGCAGGTTAACTTTGCCCCTCCTCAGCGGAAGCGAAGTGCTCAAAGAAAAAGTGAGCCTCCACTTCAAGGGAGCCCTTGCAGACAGGTCACCAGTACCACGAAGTCTTAAGGCAGCTGGTGAACTAGAACGCAAGACATGAAGGTCTGAAAACAGGAAGGCTGTTCTCTTTATTCGAGCTAAGGAAGAGGCACTTCCCTGACAGTTCCTCCACGGGTCAGGGTCGGTGGGACAATCCGCTCTGTTACCCCTCTGGTGTGATTCGGTGTGTGCTCAGCGGTCTCGTCTGGAAAGCCAGCAGCATTCATTGAAACAGAACAGCAGCTTGCTCATTGTAATTCAGTACAGAAGTGCTGTTCAGTAATTTGCTGCATTAAAATGTAAACTAATGCACAATTAATAGCCTTCACTTGGAATTGTTTAGTCTCTGTTTTCATAACAAAACTGATCTTATAAAAGCAGCCTATTGATCCTACAAATCTGAAAGCAAAGCTTGACCTGAGCGATCACGTAAACAGTTGTATTTGATTTAGTTCTTACACCAGCCAGAGAACGAAATGTGTAAAAGGGTGGTGTTTCAGCTAAGCAGCCGCTTGGAGACGAGCCCACTGGTATGAAACACCAGCGACTTTCAGCAGCTCCATCCCTGTGTGTTTTGGAGCTGAATTCATCCTTTTATTGTTTGTAAGTGCAGGTACAGGAGATCCAGCTGCAAAAACGACGCTTCACGATCCATTGCTAGCAACCCTGGTGGTCAGCTGGGCTTCAGAGCGCTGAGAATTGTGACTGTTCTCACTCTCGTCAAAGACAACAGGCTCATGCATGAATGTCAGTGGGGCCTGGACTGGTCCCATAGCAGACACTTCGTCTCCCTAATTACTAACCATAGGACAAGGGGAAATGGCCTCAAGTTGCATCAAGGGAAGTTTACACTGGATCTTAGTTCTGTACTGAGAGAGTGGCTGGGCACTGGAACAGGCTGCCCAGAGAGGTGGTGGAGTCGCCATCCCTGGGGGTGTTTAAAAACCAAGTAGCTAGAGCACTTGAGGCCGTGGTCTAGGGGTTAGGGAGCTGTTGGGGTGAGGGCTGGACTTGATGATGCTGGAGGTGCTTTCCAGCCATAATGATTCTGTGATTCTAATAACGGTTGTGAAGGAGAAAAAGCGTTGCAGACACCGGGCGAATAAAGCAGACAAACCGCTCGTGACGGGCATTTCAGCATTTCTTAGCAGATACCCCACTACTGTACAGTTCCGTGTGTGCGTGTATAGTTCCGTAGTGTTTGAAATAGGTGGTACATTTTGACCTTTTTGATGGCAAACATCGTTCTGGAGATTATCTGTTGTACCAGACTGGTTTAAACAGCTAAGTGTTTGCCTCAGAATTGGAGTAAACTAATTCTGACAGGTCTGTATGCCCAGACAAAATCTTTTAGGTGAAGCTGGACAGAAACCCCTAAGTAAGGAGGTTGATTATTGCTACCTGTAGTCTACAGCTGTCTGAAAGGAGGTTGTAGAGAAGAAGAGGCTGGTCTGTTCTCAGAAGTGACGAGTGACAGGGCAAGGAGCCATGGCCTCAAGGTGCACTTGGGAAAGTTTAGGGTGGACATTAGGGTCAATTTCTTTATTTACAGGGTCACCAGACCTTGGAACAGGCTGCCCAGGGAGGGGGTTAAATTGACATCCCTGGTTGTGTTTACCAAGCCCACCACTAAACCACGTCCCTAATCTCCACATCTGCAATGACTTTCAGAGTTAGGTTAACGGTTGGACTAAATTATCACAGAGGTATTTTCCAACCTAAATGATTGTATGATTCCATGAAGCAGAGTGATTTACAATTGCTGAGCTCTAGGGCTGTGTTTAGACCATGAGAAAGTAAAGGAGAATACCAGGGTTAAAGGGAATAGGGAGCTGAAAAGTGGTGCCGAAAGGGAAAAGCCTTATCATAAAACATTTCTGATCTGGAAATGCTGAGGTACCTGATACAGTCCAGAGGTAAATTAAAGCCTGCCATGCTGCATTATGTTCTTCCCACTGGCTAGTCCAATTGCTTTGACACGACAGAAGATACCTGGTAGCATTTTCTCTTTATAAATCACCTATTTAGTTGACTGTTCCCATTTTCACAAGTTCAAAACCAGCACAACCTGTTTGACTGTGTGGAGTTACTCAATTTTACAGACGTTTTACACGTGTCATTCACTTCACTGGAGCACCTAGCAGCTCAGACATCACACTCTCTGAAAGTAAAAGTTTGCACTAGCTGGGTGAGTAGCAAATACAGATTAGTGGTGTTTGAGTCCTTAAACACGTGTTAGACATAGAAAGCTTTTAATAAAGACAGCTGCTCGCATAGCTGGCCTCTGGAACCGTGTTTTCCCATAACTTTACACAGTGTTTTCCATTTTTTCCACTTTATCACACTCATTTTTTAAGTTTCTTATTTGAAACAGAACAAAAATACTGTGACTAGCCAGGAATCAATCTCTGTTGTCTCATAAACCAGTTTGCACAATACTGGTCTGACACCAGCTGGAGGCCGTAAGCACATCCGTGTTGAAGTCATCAGTGTTATTTATAAGAATAAAAACTACTGAAGCCTGTTTTCTGCCCATGTGATGATTTGTGTTCTTATCAGCTGGTATCTGTGACCTGCCTTAGACTCTATGGTCCTGCCTGAGCAGGGAGGGTTGGACTCTATGACCTCTGGAGGTCCCTTCTAAGCCCTAATGATCTGTGTATGTCTGTACATTTGTTTAAGGTGATGGTAGAACAGGCGAAGAGCTTATTGCTAAGATCACCTCTTGAATGTAGTCTGTCCCCTAGCTCTGCTTTTAAGCTTTTGCAGATTTAAAAATTATTTATCAAATCACCTTTGCCAAGAGGGTCCATCCCTGGAACCCAGCAGGAAGCAAAGACAATCGATGAAATAGGTTTGGTTACTCAAACACTGACCCTGTCAGCGTCGATGAGTAGATCTTTTGGGCTGTGGAGTAGAGACAATGACTAATGCAAAAGGCATCAAAGATCTCCTGGTTTTATGGTGCAAAACATAAAAGTGCTCCACATGACGGACAGATCTATTGAGAAGTCCTGCCTGGCTTTTGTGTACTGGTGGTCTGGTGAGTTTTCATTCAACTTTCTGGCTTTTAAAGAAATACTTCCTTATTCACAGAGCATCCTGCAGAGCTCACAGCTAATGTCATGGCTGCATCTCTGTCTGCCTCATTTACTTGTCCCCTAAAATTCAGACTTTGAGAGGCTGTTGTAAATCCTTATTCACATCACAGTTTTCACTCTGTTCTTGTGTGACAGCTCCCACCACCAAAGCCATGATGGTGATTTTTGAGACCTAACCGTATGTCAGGTAGATGTGCCTAATGCAAGCAGCAAAGGGTGTTGCTATAGGGTGATGTCTGTCTGGAATTAACTGTAGTAACAGTAGGGTTCTGGTGACACTTTCTCATTGCTACAAGTCATCATAAAACCACATCACTGATATGTTCCCTGTATCCATCTGCTGATTTCCCAATCTCACATTCCAGTCAGATAAGTTGACTGAATTCATTGGCAGACACTGTCCAGAGGAATATAGACATTGTGAGGATGGATGTCTGCAGTCCAGAAGAATCATAGACAACACAATCTGAAAGGATGATTAAGACGATCATTCCCTCGTCCAGTAAATGCATGAAGTGCTAAAAACTGAGGTTGACACATGGATGAATCCTTTCCTTGTGAGAGACTGCCAATGCCCTGACTCTCATGGGGGAGTGTAGAGGAAAACAGTCCCTGGCTTGCCTTCCCAGAGGCAGGCAACTTTGAGAGAGAGAATCTGGATTCAGTGGCAACAGGTGTTTTGCTTCAAATGGTGACAGGTGTTTTGCTTCAGGGAGGAAATTGGTCAAGCAACAGCACAGTATAAGAGACAGGCTGCTTGCAGTCTGTCCCTTGGCTGCAGAGTTACTGGTTGAGGTATTCTCCTTTGTCTCTGTGGTGGTAAGTTATGTACTGACTTGTGTAAACTTAATGCTATGTGGAATTCAATAATAAGCTGAGGAGGGCTTCTGACGACTATCAAAAGCAGACCCACACTTCAGGTCTAGCCTTCTTCCTGGGAGCGCGAGACAGACATGT
>JAOXOE010000343.1:40828944-40840314 GCA_028565055.1 Phoeniculus purpureus
TGCTGTGGCAGGGGGATTGGACTGGATGATCTTTCGAGGTCCCTTCCAATCCCTGATGTTCTGTGATTCTGTGAAATAAAGGCAAAATCAATTGAACACTCGTTCAAAGTTCTGCTCTCGGGTTTCCTTGACTGTAACTCTTCTATGGGTAGTCTGTGTTTGAGATCGTGTGTGCTAACTTAGGAACTGCAGCGGTACTCCTGTGCTGGAGTTCCTTATCCAAGTGAAACTCTTCTGGCCCAGCTCCATAAGTCTCATTCGTTAGCAAACAAGTAAGAAAAGCTATGAAATACCTTAGTTGTATCAGGAAAATGTCATAAACAGTGGGGACGTTAGACTCTGTGGCAAAGTGTGGGCTTCTAGCCAGGAAAAGCTGTGCTGAGGCAAGTGCATTGGTGGGTGTTGTGCTTTCACGTTCGACGATTTGGCTTTGTATTTCACAAAGCAAAGTTTCTTTTTAATAGTTGGTATTGGCCTCGATTCTCCTTCACAGAGAAACCCTTTACTTAATATCAAACTACGCTAAGGAAGGTGGTTGTATCCTCCATAGTTGTTTGTAGCATGGTGCATAGGGTGTCTTCATCTAGACTGTCTGTCTCCAAGACAGCTTCAGCAAAGTCCATAAATAATCGTTTTCGTGATGAGGGACCAGCCCTCATCAGCCATTAGAAACAGCCTCTGGGATGAGTGATCTTCTCAGAGCACTGTTCAGACCTTTTCTGGGAAATGCATGAGGAAGTGATGACTGTTTCTTCCCTCTGTTAATATCAGGAACGTTTGCAGCAAGAATAAGAGTTTCAGATAGTCCCATGATGTACCCTAGCCCAGACCGTACTGACCAGCTGTTTTCCAGAGTGGTTCTGTTACAGGCAAATGCTTCTAACCAGTTAATCTTTCTTCTTTAGAAATCATTTTGTAACTATTTTATTTTTAAAGTAAATAACCAAACCCCCACCCCACACACATGTGGGCTTGATCAGGAGGTCTATCAATCAGGTAATTCAGTTCCCAGTTGAAAGATAAACTAATACTGATGAATTTGCATATTTCCCCTCATTCTTTAATCCAACTCTTATCTTCTGTGGATGACATTGGACAGATACAGTTATCCAAAATGAATATTTTGTTTATGTCTATGGATTCTTCAGATTGCCCGCATTAACGACTCTTAACCTTTAAACTGATTTATAAACATGTAAGAATAAAATGTCAGCATTCATTTGTCATCTCACAGTAAACTGTCAGCATTCGTTTCTCAGCTAAAACAGAATATCTGTCTAAGAATTTACATTAGGCTTTGGAATCAAACTAGATTAACACCAGTGCAGCTCAGCATGAAAACTTGGTATCGAGCATACACACTCCATTAATACCTCAGTGTGCATTCCAGGCTGCATGTCACCAGGAGCTAGTGAATGCAGTAGGACTTGTTGCTGAAAAATGTGGCCAACTCAGTCAATCTGTTTGTCTAAGATGTCAGCATCTGTCCTGGTCTATTGTACTGGTCTATCAAAGGGAACAGACAAAGTTTTAAAGGATAAATACTGGACATCTTCAGGGACGTGCGCTGGAACAGCCAGGGAGGTGGTGGGTGCTCCATCCTTGGAGGTGTTCAAAGCTGGATGGGGTCCTGGGCAACATCATCTAGTGAGAGGAGTGTCTTCCCCGTGGTAGGGGGCTTGGAACTAAATCCAAAGCTGAGGTCCCTTCCAACTTAAATTATTCTATGACATTGGCAAGCAATGGGGTTACACTCACAAGGAGAAAACTGAGACAAATAGATCTTGGCTTTGAAATTTGGACATGGCACTTGGTGCCATGGTCTAGCCTTGAGCTCTGTGGTAAGGGTTGGACTTGATGATCTATTAGGTCCCTTCCAACCCTGGTAATACTGTGATACTGTGAAATTCACAGTGTATTTTTATTGACCAAAATATGAGCAGTAACAGTTGTTTGTGGGGTTGGACTAGATGGTCTCCAGAGGTCCCTTCCAACCCCCACCACTCTGTGATTCTGTGGTTGGTTGCTGCTAGCTGGAAAGGCACATTCCCCAAGGAAGTTTATGGCTGCCATCCTACTGAGTGGATGAAACCAGATTTCTGCAAATATCCTGATGATCAGTTAAATCGACTTTACACCCGTATTGTATTTCCTGGAACAGACTTGGAAGACTCACTGAAGTGGTTAAGGGACACCCCGTGCATGAAAAGAAAAGTCAGCGGAAGGCACCCTGCATGGAATTACCATTCTGACTTGGCTGCAAAGGGCAGGTCAGAGCCTGTGAGGAGACATGATTTCCAGTGGTAGGAGCCCATAGTTCTGTACAAAGCATGGAGCGGGAGAAATCATACAGGAGGACCAAAGCACCGAACTGAAATTGATGCTCGATGCTTGGCAGGGTTTGTGCTAATCAGGGGCTCGTCCTGAAGGTGCTCCTAGTGCAGTTTCCTTGCAGTTAACTTCCAGTCATCCTCTGCAAGACAAGCCAGAATGAAATGCAGAAGAGCTACAAGTGTAGGTGTTAAGAGGTCTGTGCAGCTCTCTGACTCGACTGAGAGAGGAAGGCACCCCACCCCTGTGCCTCTCCTGGCCTCCCTAAGTGCCCCAGTGATGCACAAGCACTTATTGCCGGATGCTGGTTCAGGGCCAGCCAGTAGTCCCAAGCTCACAGCCCCCTCTACCTCTGCAGGGAATTCACCAACTACCTCTTACATAGCTCTGAAAGATGGAAAAATCATCTCTGAGCAAAGATGAGAGGAGGATGTTTCTATGAATGGGCTGAAGTGTAAATGTTATGCGGAAGCTTTGCATTTAAATGTAAATATTCAGCAGCTACAAACGCAGGGGAGTCGCTATAAGCAAAGCCTGGATGTTTAAAGGCTAACAGCTTTTGTTTAAAGCTATTCAGAGTACTGGAAATACACTCCATAATGTTTTCTGGTGTCTAGAATGCTTTCTGTGGTGGTGCAGTGTTTGCTTACCCATAAGCTGTAAGCAGTTTGCTCTTTGAAGGGCATGGGAGTTGTTACTGTCGTCTACTTATCAGTGTTTCACATACCACCACTCCTGATTTTTAACTGTGTATTACTTGCCCAAAAGTCATTTTAAAAGCCCATCTTACAATAGAGCACAGAGTTAAGTTTTGTTGGAGCAAAGCGAGGTCTCTCTGCAAGACTATACCATGATCTCAGTTCCCCTACTGTGTGACACTAATATTTCCAAGTGTTTAGTCTCAAGTAAGAAGAAATATGTTGGTGGCATTTTAAATACTGACATTTGAATCTGAACTTCAGCCCTGTGGCGGGTGGGAGGCACGATTGGTTTGCCCACTGCTTACAGCCTAGCCACTGCCACCCTGGAGGAGCCCAGGGGTCTTCCCCAGGAAGAGGGTAACTGGGCAGTACAACTCCCCTGCTCCTGAGCAACACTGCTGCCTGTGGGTCTTGACTCGGTGAAGACACTTAAAACTGCTCCTGCCTGTGGGTTTTTATTTGTCCTTCAGAGCTGAGCAGAACTGTGTTGGTGATTTCGAAGAGACGTGACAATTTCCTTGGGCAGTTACCCAGATTTAAGAAAAATCTGTTTGAATATTGAAGCTGGAGCGAGCTGTCTTCTAAGTGCTGTCTCCATGCTGCTTTGATCTAAATGCCTGGCGAGGTCCTGCTTCAGCAGACTGCTTTAGAGAGGGCAGTATTTTGTGGGGTTTTCCTGTTCCTGAGGTACGGGTTCACGTTGGCTCCGAGGAAGAAACTTCTGATCCTGGGCTTCCCTCTTCTGGCAGTTCAGTGTATTCTGCAGTCTGAAGTGGCTCAAACACCAGGTGACTGGGGTGGTCAAACAGTGTGCCCTAAACAATTAACATTGGACGCTCAAGATGAAAACCAAGTAAAGCAAAAAAGGAACTTAGTAGAAACGTGATGAAAAAATTAATATTGAGAAATGTGATCTATTCTTCAATGTCATTCAAAAGTTATCATTCTACATCTGATATTCATTCAGCATTGATCAAGCAGATTGATAACAGTAGCTCTCCAGGATGTATTTGCTATAGCAGAGATCATTGCAAGAGAGCAAAATATTCTTTACAATTAGTTGAATCCCCCTCACTCCTAATGTAGCACTCCTGACCATGGGCAGATTAGTGTGAAATTTAATTTGTGCTAATCTGCCCAAGACCGAGGAAGCACAAAATACATTTTATGCGGTGTTTACCCACTTTACCATATATAGATAAATGCATGAGCGACAAATCACGCGGCTTCAGGTTTACTGGAGTGGATATCTATAGTGCCATTAGGGCTGGATTAGTTCGGTTTTGTTGCCATGGGAAAACAAGGGCTGGACTCATATTCTTAAGCAAATGTGTGGATGTAAATCTCTAAGGTTTTAAAACAGGTTTAGACATGTGAACTTAGATCCTCACAGTAGCTCTAACTTTTCTACTACTTTTAGCTGGGCTAGGTAGAAAAGATTCCTTTATTTTCTTCACATAGCAGTATCCTAGAGAATCATAGAATCACAGAATGGCCAGAGTTGGAAGGGACCGTAAAGATCATCCAGCTCCAACCCCTCTGTACAGGCAGGGACACCTTCATGAGATCAGGTTACTCAGGAACCCATCCAACCTGGTCTTCAACACTTCCAGGGATGGGGCAGTCACTACTTCCTTAAGCAACCTGTTCCAGCATCTCAGCACCCTCACAGGAAAGAATTTGTTCCTCATGTCCAACCTCAATCTCTCCTTTTCAAGTCTGGAACCCTTTCTCCTTGTCCTCTCACTCTGCATCTGTGTCAAAAACCCTTCCTCAGCTTTCTTGTAGCCCCTTTCAGAGATTGGAAAGTTTGTAGAAGGTCACCTTGGAGCCTGCCCTTCTCCTGCCGCAACTTGCTCAGCCTGTTCTCATAGTGGGAGGTGCTCTGATCACTTGAGTTGCTCTCCTCTGGACATGTTCCAGGAGCTCTATGTTCTTCTTATGTTAGAGACTCCAGAACTGGACAGAGGACTCCAGGTGGAGTCTCACAAGTGCAGAGCAGAGGAGGAGACTCACCTCCCTTGACGACTGTCAGTGCTTCCTTTGATGTCTCTAAGTAGGTCACTTTGGAGGAAAACCATGCAAAGCTGTTCATGTTGCAACTGAAACCAAGGCTGTGACGCGTTACCTGAACATCTGCAGACAGCTGCTCCTCTGGTTTGGTGTGCTGCTGGATTTGCAGGCTCTTTTAGCGGGAATTAATTCTGATTTGCATGACAAAACCAGATGTGCTGAGCGAGCCTGCCACCTACCAACCGCCCCGTCTCCAAGGGGTGCTGTGGAAATGGCGTTACCGCTCAGACATTGCAAAGCTCCCTCCGTAATTGTCACATTATTCGAAAACACGTTCTCTTTCCCCAGAAAAGATTTGCACAGCAGAGGAAACATGCTAAAACACAACGTGGTTTGACACTTATTTAGATGTTGTGTTTGGGAGCACGTTTGCTGTAAGAGCAAGGGCCACCTAGTAGCTTCCAAGAGTTGCCTGGCAGTTGCTAATATTTTACAAAAATTAATTCATTGCCCTGATTTATGTTCATGGCCAAAATGGAACCGAGTGTCTTTGCGTTAGGAGCCTGGCAGGGTTCAGCCTGTGTTTTGTATCCACGGACAAGTGTGTCTCTCGTTTGCTGGTGCAGTGCAGTAAAAGCAAGGCAAGGCTTGAGAGCTTTGTGAGCAGTGGCAGGGATGGTCAGGGCGGATAAGCAGGTGCCTGGTATTGCTGTGAAACTAGAGATATTTCTTTAGGGTTAGAGCCGAACTGGACAACCACTACATGGTGAGAATTCACCCATTGTGTCATTGCAGCCTGCGGTGGACTTGCTCGTGTAAGGCTGAAAATGCAGTATCTGTCCCACGTGGACTTGGCTTTGCGTGATTCAGTCTGATCCTTATTCTGTGAAAGTAGCTGAAAGCAGAGACAAAGCGTCTCCGTGTTTGTAGGTACTTTCATAGAATCATAGAGTCATTAGGGATTGGAAGGGACCTCGAAAGATCATCTAGTCCAATCCCCCTGACACAGCAGGATCCCCTAGACCAAGTCGCACAGGAACACATCCAGGTGGTTTTAAACATCTCCAGTGGAGGAGACTCCACAACCCCCCTGGGCAGCCTGTTCCAGTGCTGTCAGCCATTGTGGAGATGATTTTCAGAGCAGTTTGCATTCAGTCCTTTACAAAGGCACGTTTCGATGGGGGTTTATGCAGCAAATGTTCTTGCCTGGTATTTGCTGCTCTCCTTTCATGAGTCCCAGTCTCCACATTTGCCTGTTAATCACGCATAGCCAATGTTCAGGTGGCAAAGCCACGCTTTGGCAGATGGCAGCTCCAGATCCTGTTTGGGTTTTGTAACCAAACATAAACAACATACCAGTGCACTTGGATAACTTTTACTGCCATGGCTCAGCAGCTGAGCTGCAAAATTGAAGGGCTGGGCTGTGTCATGGGGTCATAGGAGGAAATAATACATTCTGCAAAGCGTTCATGTAGCTCAAAGAAGAGCTGTATATTCTGCTTTTGGACTGGACCCCTGTAGTTAATTAGCCATTACCATCTATTATTTATTGTTCATCTAAAACCGCAAAGGCACGGCGTATCTTTATAACAGGTCTGTACCTCTCGCTGTGCCAGCCAGCTGAGTCCGCTCGTGAACCCTTCCAACTCAAATATCAATTTGAATTTCTAGCATGCAGAAAGGAAATATTTTTTCCTTCTCAAACCCAACCTGTTTAAGGGCCAATGGGCTTCTGACCTGACTCAGCATTAAATCTGCCTTCAGCTTCACTACTGGGGTTGTTGATACCTCCCTGCAGTTTGCTGTCCCTGGGGTGCAGCCCTTCCGTGGCTGAGAGGCAAGGTCTAGTTGGAAATATCTGTGCTTGTCCTAGTGAAGGATTTTTGTTGATGAAGTGGGACAAGTGGCCAAAGCACACCTGTAACCCAAAGAATTCTGTCTGATGTCTGGAAATTTTTGAACTAGGCATTATGCAACTGTGTTTTGGTTTCGGATCTTCCTAATCCCAGCCTGTGGATTTTACATACCAGATTGTTCTGCAGCTGCTTGCTGATAAAATCTTGTCACCCAAAATCTTCCCTACAACCTTGTCTCATTCAGGTGTCCTTGAAAACGTATAGTGAGCCAGGACTAGCAAGGAGCTGACAGAAGGGTTTTGGAGTGAGTCGCTCTGTACCACTTCCCCAGTGTTTTCAGAGGGACACGTGGATATACTTGTTCCTCTGTGGGACACGGTTTCTGGCAGTGCTGCCATTGACCCAGCTTGAGACAACAGCTGGTGACACGATCACACAATTAAGAATTGTTATTCATAATAGTATTACAGGCGGTTTCTAGTGTCGGAACTAGGAACTAACTAGTTCTGTCACTAAACCAAAAAATCAAGCCCTTCTCAGAAGAGTTCATGGAGGGTGGCTGGCTTCTAAAATAGGTGTTAACTGCCTCCACTCAACTTGGTTGCTAATGTGCAGCATTACTTCAGCTCCAGCTGTGGGAACAATACATCTGACAGTGGAAGAGACTCAAGTACATCTTTTGTAATGTGGGGGAAAGGGCAACGCACATTCAAGTGAAAAATGAAGTTCCTAAACTCTCCTGTGCAGAAAGTGCACAAAGGAAGAACAAAGGAGAAATGTAAATACAACCTTCTAATGGATTTTTTACAACACTACGTTCTGATCAAGGTTTAGCAGCGTGTGAGCCACAGTGTTCTGGGCACTCATTTCTGTCTCACTGATGAAGAGATCAAAAATGTAAAATAGATCCATATCTTCCCTGTGTGGCTTGTTAGGTAACTGCCACCTCTCTTTCGTGCTTATCGGGGTAGCAGGGTAAGAGCTGTCAGTGAGAAGATCCTTAATTTTACACTCAGGACTGTCTTCACTTTCACAAGTATTTTAACCTCTTCATCAAGTTCATTCAAGAATTGGGCCCTAAAATTAGTTGCAATAACTCATTTACTCTGTATGACATTTGAAATTGCAGTTAAACCACTTTCCTAGTCCTTTACACTGAAAAAAAGGTCATACTTGTGCCTACACATTGCAGACCTACGCTCCCAGTTTGCACCCAACGCTACAGACTGTAGATTATTATCGGTGCCTCTTCACAAGGTCATCCATCTCTTTTTTTTCTTGTCTTACGAGTTTTCTGCTCTTGTCATTTAAAATGGTATCAAGTCTATCAATCACCATCTTCAGGTCTTCAGTTTTCACGTCAGCCTCATACTGAAGCTTTAAAAACTCTTATCCAGTGCGGGCATTGTAAGTGGAATCACACTGAACCTATTACTACCGCTGCAACACCTTCCACGTGATTGCTGTCAGTATGGGGAGGCTGATAGGATCTGGAAAGCAAAGCACAGACTCCAGTCGATAGGGACTTTGCTGCTGCCATTGGAAAATATTGTTATCTTCCTGGGAATTATTATCAACAAGGGAATCTAAACAACTCGAAACCAGAATGAAATCCAAAGCAGGAGAGCCAACTCTTTCTGCCCATTTCACGTCTCCATTTAGACCTGAAGCCTGTAGGTTTATTACTGGAAAATTTTATGCATTTAAATGATCTGGTTTAATAAGAACAGGAAAGCACCTGAGCTGCATAGAGCAACAGCAATGAGAACCTCACTGTAGGTGTTTTATGTGTTGTATGAACCATATGAATTACCTGGACTCGAGCTACAGGGGAACCAACTTTCTAAGACTTTTTATCTTCTTAGCAGAGCTGCGTAAGAACGCGAGGACTCTTCTTCCCATTCGCCATCCCCAAATGTCATTAAAGGCAACTGAGTTACCAATAAAATGTTGCAGAAAGGCAAATAAAGGTTTGAATGTAAAAGTATGAAAAAGACATGTCCATTAATATTATCCATATTAGTGGGTATTTACTGTAGTGATAAATTGTTCTGTCAAGGCTGAGTTCAGAGCTGAATTGAAAAGCTCGAACGTTTACGGTGCAGCTAAGTATTAACACATCAGCAAAGCAGAACCTCTGATAGCTGAGGTTACAGAATGAAAAGATTAAATGTGTTTTAAATCTCCAGAGAAATATCTGTCATACAGTGTTGATATTTACAATTGTTGCAGGTGCATTTTTACTTTATTTATTGTTAACCACTGTCATTAAGAAGAGGGTTAAGATGCATTAGCTTCTATAGATCTTTAATAATGTCAAATTTTGTGTTTGTGTGGGGCTGTTTCTAGGCAGTAGAACCTTGTAAGTGGGCTGTACGTGCTGGATAACCAAACTGTGCTGTCCCAGCAATCCAGACGTGCGATAGCTACAGCCCTTTGGTTCTGGTGACCCCAGGAACGAACTGTGAGATACACATCTGGAATCCAGAATGTGGGATCTTAAAAGGAGTTCTTCATATTAATGACAGCTTTGTCTAGGAGAAACAGACATTAGGCTGAGAAGCACACAGCAGTTCTTTATTCTTTATTTTATGGGGTTGTTCAGCCTGGAGAAGAGGAGCCTCCCAGGTGACCTTCTAGCAGCTTTCTGATAGCTTGAAGTGGGGGCTACAAGAAAGCTGGAGCAGGTCTTTTTACACAGGGTGCGTAGCGAGAGGACAAGGGGAAAGGGTTCCAGACTTGAAAATGAGAAATTGAGGTTGGACATGAGGAACAAATTGTTTCCTGTGAGGGTGCTGAGATGCTGGAACAGGTTGCCCAAGGGAGTAGTGGCTGCCCCATCCCTGGCTGGGTTGGATGGGTCCCTGAGTAACCTGATCTAGTGCAGGTGTCCCTGCCTGTGCAGGGGGGTTGGAGCTGGATGAACTTTAAGGTCCCTTCCTGTGCAGGGGAACTAGATGATCTCTAACCTCAGCCATTCTGTGATTGTGGGCTCTGGCAGTAGCCAACAGTAAGGCTTAGACTTCGGGATGAAGGTTCACCTATGGTGTCACAGAATATAAAACATGACAGTAAACCAGTTCATAGGGCGCACAGTTTCTAGGAACACCCTGAGAAATAGATTTCTTCTTCATTGCTTCCTTTCATGCTTTCAAAATTAGTGAGCAGTCATATTTTTTTGCACCAAAAAATAGAAAAAAGCCACTTAATTTCAGGAACTCGGAAGCAGCTCATGGCTGAATTTGATGAGCAACTTGGGCATGAGTTATTAATGAAGCTGGCATAAAGTAGATAGGAGGTCAATAGGATACGCAGAGTAATTAAAATGCAAAATGAGCATTGTTTTTAAGCAATGCCATTGGGACGCAAGATGCTGGTGGTGAATACAGTTTAAGAAGCAACCCAATAACATCGACAAACAGCAGATAAAAGGATTACAGATAGTGAGGAAAAACTTACGGAGAAAACTTAAGAGATTACTCTTTCTTTTTTTTAAATTTAACATTGGTGTTTCCTTTTATGGAGACTTTTATTGAAGTAAAATTGATCAGATCAGTAGCTGATCAAAACCAGCGATTCCCAGTAGCGTCACTGTGTGTGCGCGTGGTTTCTTTGTGGATGTAACTTAGTCAAAGTCAGCGAGGCCACGATAACCTCCTTTCCTTCTGCACAGAGCGTATCACAAAGACTAATGATCTCCATTATGTATTTCAAACATTTATCGTTCATTAGCCTCCCCATCGAATGCCTTTTAGATCTCACTGAGCTTTCACTGCTTCCGCACACGTAGGACTTAAACCAAAAAACCTATTGAGCCCTTTCCAGACTGAGTCGTCTCTGAATTGCAGATGCTACGACAGCCAGTGGCGAACTGCTGCAAGAAGGAGCTTTCAGTGTGTCTTCAAGGAAACTCCCAGCTTGACTACTTATGCAATTAGGGATTTGCATGAATATGCACAGTGCTCGCCTTGAACGTCTTTGCAAACCAAATGTTTTCTAACACAGATGTTAGCGCTGAATTAATAAAACGGTGGTGGATATCGTGAGGGAAGAGAGCTTTCACTCTGACTGCAGTTCACAAACTCATTTCAATGTAGAATCATCGAACAGTCTGGGTTGGAAGGGACCTTGAAGACCACCTGCTTCCAAACCCATGGCAGGGACACCTCCCACCAGACCAGGTTGCTCGTTCATTTACTCTTTTCCAGAAACAACCTCCATCATATGAAAGGTCTGCCCAAGATCAGGTCTTCTCCTGTGGTCCTGCACCAAGAGAGAGAGATCTGATGTACTCAGAGGATTCAGCAAGTGTTTCCAGCTCCCATGCCTTGTGTGGTGGGTTCCCGGGAAAGCACAGCTTCCAGACGCTCAGGGCTGCAGATGAGAAACATGAGAAGGTTCCATATCAACCTAAGAAGGAACTTCTTCACAGTGAGGGTGACGGAGCACTGGAACAGGCTGCCCAGGGT